>MU223586.1:2041608-2112686 GCA_018584345.1 Thuja plicata | reverse complement strand
GTATTGCTAATAATTAAATCAGTTAATTATTAGTTTATCTACTCTTTGCTTAAGTTAGACTTAGGAAGTTTCTATTTTCTAGAAGTTTCCCCTTTTAGGGTTTCGGTATCCTTTATAAGGATTCACCACTTTGTATTTCTCAAGGAGATTGTAATTTCACTTTGTTAATAGAAGATTATTTCTTGCAACATTCTTTTTCAGTCTCTGGCCTATTGGCCGCCATAGCCTTCTATCTTCTGTCTTCATTCTTGTAGCAGTCTTTGCATGCAGGTGTTCTTGGGAAGATTTGCAGTTCAGAAAATCTAACAAGTTCTTCCTCACTAAATTTTTTTTTGATGATATTAGAATTGGGTACTATTGATGTTGTTGGCATTTATGTTTTGCCACTGATATCAACATATGTTTCTGTGGGGAGAACAGACTGGTTATTATTATTGTATGATGACTGACAGAAGTGTACGAATACTATACAGATGAATTAGAATGAGTGAAGATGATGATATGTAGAAGGATGTGTGATGATATTATTCCTAAAGTTTCTTGGCTTAATATTGCATATTGGAGTTGTTACAGATTTTTTAGTGAAGAGTAGTTTCTGGACTATGACATTGATGCTTGATAGAGCGAGTCTCTATGTTTTTGGGATATCTTACAAGTGATTATGATTCATGTTATGTGAGATTAAGATATGACAAAAGAAATATTGAGGGATGTTTTGTATTGTTCACAATTCATGTGATTATTGGTGACATTAGTTACAGTGTGTATTCGGGAGGAGACCTATTTGGGGCCGACTTCAGAGATGTAGCGTTCATTGTAGATTGCGAGCATGGATTGTAGATCTTGGATTATATCTTATGTATTGTAATTGATGTTTACTTGTTTTAGGTATCATGTGTATCTTAGCAAGGGATTAAATAATTATTTATATATTGGGAAAACTTAATTGGCTGACCTAATCAATTACTGTAATAGGGTATATATGAGAGATTTTTTTCTTTTGAAAGGGTAGGTGATATGATGAGAAGGTAATTGAAAAGATAGAGATGTGTGAAATCTTTGAAGCTTGATTGGTTGCTAGATGTAGAGCAGAGTTTGTGATTATAGTACTTCATTGGAACTGACCAAGAAAAGACAGTTACTATTAGACAGTTCACTTGATTGTATATTTCATATATACAATTGTTCAAATTGTAAATCCTTGAGGGTGGCTTCAACCTTCTTTGCGTAGTGAGCCCACTGTTACTCTTGTCTCCTAACAGGGTCTATCCTTTAACAAGGACTATGTATTATAATGTTGTAATAAGCTCTTAAAAAGGCTAAATATTTTAATATGGGTACTATACTCTTAGTACATCAATTGTGGGTACTAATTCCCACCAAGGTTTTACCTTTAACAGGGTTTCCTTGACAAAAAAGGATTGTGTTATTGTGTTAGAATTTACTGTGTTATCATTTGAATTGAACTTTTGGTTTATAAAGTTTAATGTTTAATAATTTGTCTCATAACTGATTCACCCCCCTCCTCTTAGTTGTGCTTATGGAGTGTTACTCCTAATAATTAGTATCAGAGTTGTTGGTCCTTAGAGATAATTCTTAACAACTTGAGGTGATCTTAAAGATGACTTACTAAAGGAATGATAGTCTAAAATTTGATCCTGAAAACTTTGACAGTTGGAACAACAAGATGAGTACACATTTGCTATGTTTGGGAATCGACTACTGGATGATCACAAAAAGAAAGGAAAAGATAGACTGAGGATGAATTGGATAAAGCTAGTAAAGTTGAAAATAATTTATTTTCATGTAACATGGTTGCCAGGAAATCATTGATCAGCGCACTTTTTGAAGATGAATTTACAGAAGCAAAAGACTTAGATTATGCACATGAAATTTGGACAAGATTAGAAGCATTGTATGAAAGAGATAAGTTTACAAAATAGGCAAAGCTACAAAAATAGAAGACAAAGATGGAATAATTGAAAATGAAATATGATGAGAACATTAGAGAATATACACAGAGAATTAATGAAGTAGTTACTTGCATCGGGAACTCTGGACGTACTTACAGTGAGGAAGAAGTGATTGCAAAGATTCTTAGATCTCTAACACTTGCATACAGAACTAAAGTACAAGCTATAAACAATATTATACCTTTGACAGTGAAATTCAGTAGAGAGATGTTTATTGGAAAGCTCACTAATTTTGAGGCCGCAAAACTGGGAGATTCTCTACCTAAAGTTGAGTCGGCATTCAAGGAGACTATGCATAGAAACAAAAAGACCTTATCTGGAATTGTGAGCACCAGCAATAGTGACTTGCGAGAAGAACTTGGAGACTATACTGATGAATGGGAATAGATATAGGAAGAAGAAAGAAAGCTAGATGAAGTGGTAGTCCTGATTGCTAGAAGAGAAAAGAGAGTTAAGAGTAAATTTGAAGGAAATTTATCTTTGGAATGTTTTTCATGCGACAAGCTAGGTCATTTTGCATCTTGGTGTCCTACAAGGGTTCCAAAACATAAACCTAAATTTTCCAAATCAAACTATCCAAAAGAAAAGGAATGTTATTATGCTAGTGAAGGTGTTTATGATGATGATACTATTGACTATGATGAGATTGGATTTATTTCTATTAAAGATGATGAAACTATACATGAAGAAAAAACCTTAGTATCTCATTTTGAAAACAAATCTGAATGGGTTATAAATAGAGGTTGTTCACATCATATGACTGGAGATAAAAACAAGTTTGTTAGTCTGAAAGGATATGATGGTGGTGTTGTTGGATTTGGTGACAATACTCCTAAGATTATCATTGGAGTTGGATTTATTTCTCTGGATGGAAAAACTAATACTAACAATGTACTACTTGTTGATGGACTTAAGCATAATGTGTTGTGTGTTGGACAACTAGTGGACAAAGGTTGTCAATTGAAATTTATTGATGGGAAATGTTCTATCATAAGTAAATCAGGAGACTTGATCACATCTGGTACTAAATCTAGAGGTAATGTATTTGAATTGAATACATCTGAGTCTTCTTGATTTATTGTGAAGGTTGATGACAGTTGGTTATGGCATAGAAGATTTGTCATGTTAACTTTGATAACATTGTGAAGGAAAGTATGAAAAATGCAGTATGAGATCTACCTAATATTGTGAAACCATCTAACACTATATGTACAAAGAGTGTGTTATGGGGAAGTAGACTAGAAGTAGTTTTAAAATAAAATATTATTAAGAAAAAGGGAAGTTGGATCTGGTACATACATATTTGTGTGGTCCTACAAGAACAAGATCTTATTACGGTAAAAGGTAATTTATACTTTTTGTTGATTACTTTTCTAGAATGATGTGGGTTACATATTTAAGAGAGAAATCCAAGGAATTTAAAAAATTCAAGATATTCAAAGGAAAAGTAGAGAATGAATCAATTTTGAAGATGAAATGTTTGAGATCAGATAGAGGTGGTGAGTTTACTTCAGATTTATTTAATACCTACTGTGAAGAGCATGGAATATTCAGACAGACATCTGCTCCTAGGACACCACAACGGAATGGGATAGTAGAGTGAAGAAATAGAACAATATTAGATGTTGCCAAAACTATGTTTCTAGAGGGAAATGTATCACATGTTCATTGGAGAGAAGTTGTTGGTACTACTTTTTAAACCTTGAACAAAATTCAGATCAGAGAAGTATACATAGAGAAACTTGATGGATTTTGACAGAAGTTGAAGACATGGTTTGTAAGTTGAATAAAGCATTGTATGGAATGGAACAAGCATCGAGAGCATGGTATGCAAGACTAGATAGGTATCTACTTCCTCTTGGTTTTAGAAAAGGTAATACATATAGTAATTTATATTTAAGAACTGGTGAAGATGAAATCCTAATAATAGAAGTTTTTTTTATGATATCATTTTTGGAGGCAATGATAAAATGAGTAAAAATTTCTCTAAAGAAATGGAAAGTGAATTTGAAATGTCAATGATTGGTGAGATTAAATTTTTTCTTGGTTTGAAAATTAATCAGAAGAGAAAGGCATTTTTATATCTCAGACCATGTACCTTAAGGAAATATTGAAGAAGTTTGGAATGGAATATTGTAAACCTATTGGGACACCCATGGTGACTGGTTATAAACATACTAATAATGATGAAACTTAGAGCATTTTTTAGAAAAATAATAGGTCAGTGATTGGAGGTATACAATATCTAACTCACGCTAGACTAGATATTTCCAATGCAGTTGGAATTGTGGCAAGATATCAAGCAGATCCTAATGAGACACACCTTGTTGTTGTGAAAATAATTTTTAGATACTTGAAAGGAACAATAGAGTATGGATTATGGTATGAAACATCAGATGACTTTATTTTACATGCTTATACTCATGCTGATTGGGAAGGTATTGTGGATGATAGACAGAGTACAAGTGGTGGAGAATTTTTCCTTGGAAAAAGGATGGTTTCATGGTTAAGTAACAAGCAAGACTGTATTGTTGAGTCTACTATTGAATCTGAGTATGTTGCTGCTGCTATAAATTATACACAAGTTTTTTGGATGAAACAAATTTTGAAGGACAATGGAATAATTTTTGAAGAGCTAGTGGTTATCCATTGTGATAACACTAGCATAGTGAATATTTCAAAGAATCTTGTAATGCATTCAAAGACTAAACATATTTCTATTAAGTATCATTTCTTAAGAGACAAGGTAGCAGAGAAAGAGATTAGCCTAGAGTATGTTAGCACAAAGAGTATCTCAAAAGTATGCTTGGGGTGAGAGCCCCTCCATGTCATAATTAATTTATGTAGGCATGCATGTGTCTAGGGGCTTTAAAAGATGTATCATTTTCTGGACTTGATGTATGGATCTACTCCTCAGGGGGAGTGATCAAAGGAACATTATAGAGCACAATTGGGTGAATTTGCACCTGGCTACTAGACATGATGATTTCAAAAAGATGCACCTTACACAAGATTAAAGATGATTTATGGCGCCCTTTTCCATTGTTGTGAAAGGGGGGGATTCTATGTGAAAATCCCTACTACTTTAGGGAGAATTGTGTTGAGGATATTGAGAAGATTGTATTGAGAGAGAGTACATTTGGCTTGATGGATTTTCCCATATGTTTCCATCAATGCCAAAGGGGGAGATTGTTGGATGATATTAGAATTGGGTACTACTGATGTTGTTGGCATTCATGTTTTGTCACTGATGTCAACATATGTTTCTGTGGAGAGAATAGACTGTATATGACTATTGTATTATGACTGAAAAAATGTACAGATACTATACGGATGAATCACAATGAGAAAAGATGATGATATGTATAAGGATCTATGATGATGTCAGTCTTAAGGTTTCTTGGCATAATATTGCATCTTGGAGTTGTTACAAATGTTTTAGTGAAGACTAGTTTCTGGACTGTGACAGTGATGCTTGACAGAGCAAGTCTCTATGTTTTGGGGATATCTTACAGGTGATGATGATTTAGGTTATGCAATCTTAAGAGATGATAGAAGACATATTAAGGAATTTTTTTATTGATCAATAGTCATGTGATTGTTGGTGACGTCATTTATGGCATGTATTCTGGAGGAGACCTATTTAGGGTTGACTTCAGAGATGTAGTGTGCATTGTGGATTGCAAGCATGGATTGTTGACCTTGGATTATATCTGATGTATTGTAATTTATGTTTACTTTTTTTAGGTACTATGTGTATCTTAGTAATGGGTTAAATAATTATTTGTATACTGAGAAAGATTAATTGGCCAATCTAATCAATTATTGTAATAGGGTATAAATGAGAGACCTTTTCTTTTGAAATGGTAGGTTGTATGATGAGAAGGTAATTGAAAAGAAAGAGATATGTAAAACTTTGAAGCTTGATTGGTTGCAAGATTTAGAGCAGAGTTTGTGATTATAGTACTTCATTGCAACTGACCAAGCAAAGACAGTTGCTATTAGACAGTTCATTGGATTGTATATTTCTTATACACACTTGTCAAGATTGTAAATCCTTGAGGATATATTTAACATTCTTTAAGCAGTGTGCCTGGGTAGTGAGCCCACTATTACTCTTGACTCCTAACAGGGTCTGTCCTTTAATAGGGATGGTGTACTGCAATGTTGTAATAAGCTCTTAACAAGGATAAAGATTTTAACAGGGATACTATACTCTCAGTATGTCATTTATGGGTGTTGATTCCCATCGGGGTTTTACCTTTAACAAGGTTTCCTCGACAACAAAGGATTATGTTACTATGTTGGAATTTACTGTGTTATCATTTGAATTGAAGTTTTGGTTTATAAAGTTTAATGTTTAATAATTTGTCTCACAACCTATTCACCCCTCCCTCTCAATTATGCTTGTGGACTATTATTCTTAACAACTTTGTCGCTCAAGAAATGATATTTGATAGAAATATTCTTTGTCTTTGAAAGTAACACAGGGTTCTTTGAAATATTAATATCACTTAAATTTTCACAATGAATAGTAATAGGATCATCAATAATCACTTAGATATATTTATGATGATCATAAGTTGTCATTAGTATACAAGGAAACATTTTTTGAATTGTCGGTTACATGATCACTGAGTGACAGCATTCAGACAAGCACAATGGTCACCAAAATAGACAAGTGTAGAGGTCACAAAAAATGTCTTAGCAGAGTGATCACCAATAACTAGACTATCACCAACAGACAATTTATAGAGTAAATAGAAAGCATAGTTCATAGACATCACTGAGCACATACTACAGAGTATACGAAGCACTAGTCTATCGAGAGACAGTTTTATTCCTGAGAAAAGTGGATCTGAGACTACACGTTAGCTAAAGCATTTTAGTTTTGAATTAGCTCTATGCTTAGCTATAAAACCATTTCTTGAGGATCAAGAAAAGCTTAAGTAATATTTGTAATTAGTTTAACTGATTGTAAACATGCCAAATAGGAGATCAAGGTCAAGTTGTAAACCTTTGATCATAGAGTTTTTCTTGTAAAGCATGAAACCTACATAGGTCAAAACCTTTGTATATATAGATGTATAATCATTTAAGAATCATGATGATTGTATCCACACAAAGACATCTATGGATCAGACAAAGAGTTTCATCTAGAAGGACACAAAAGGAAGAATTCAGTTATGAAGAATTAGATTCAAGGCTACCGAGCAAAATAGAGGTATTATCCATCACAAGTAGGTGATACATAATTTTGTGAACTTAAAGGACTTGTAATCATCAATTCAAAATTTCATACTATCAGGTCATAAGTATCTTTTACTACTCTCTAACAACTGTAGAAAAAAGAAGAAATCCTTTAAGAAGGTGGACTTAATAGTCTTATTGTAAATCTCTTAACCGAGTGCACACATACATTGTGTTGCTAAAATATCTTAACCAGGTATACCTAAAAAGTCTAAAATGTTACTCCTAATAGGGTAAGATCATTAGAAGTGATCACACTTGTAGCCTTAACCGACACCTTCCATTCTATAAATAGTGAATCTTTGTGGGTTTCATCCCCACCGCAGTTTTTATCTTCTAACAAGGGTTTTCTGCATTACCAATTATTGTGTCATGCGTAACTAAGTTTCATGAATGTTTCTATGAATGTTTACATGCAATTACATTTATGTTATGATATTACATGCATAAGGTAGAAATGCAATTATATAATTGGTAATGCAAGTAAAGATTACTAAAGGTTAATTGATAAAAAAATTTAAGGGTACCGATTCACCCCTCCCCTCTTAGTACAAACCATTCCATTATTCCAATAATTGGTATCAAAGATAGTTCTCTTATTTGGAAAATTTTAAATCACTTGAGGGAAAATATCATACAATGGAAAGGTATAAGCTTGATCTAAGAATATTGAGAATCAGAAGTTGGAGGTACAGATTTTGTTTGAGAAATACAAAGAAGCAAGAAACAAGATGAAAGAATTATTGGCTAAGAGAAAAGTTATGGCATCTCGCTACAATGAAAATGACTATCATGAAGAATAGATACCTGATTTATTTGAGTCATCAGAATCTACATCTAGAAATACATCTGACATATCAGAAGGAAGCATTACAACTCTTAATGAAATCAATCAACATCTAATTGAACAAGTGAAGGTACTACAAATTGGTCAAGAGACACAGATGGAAAGAATGATTGATGTTATGAATAATGGTAGACAAGATGAATAAGAAAGAACATTAGCTATTGATGATAGGTGGAAGATCACTGAAAAGTTGCAAGAGAGAGAAATTGAGATACAAAGAGTAACTGAACATCATTAAATAGTTCTTATGAGTCATGAGGCCAATCAAGTGAACATAAAACTCAATGGGAAATTGGAAGCTATTTTTGAACTAAGAGAAAAAAATGAGAAACTAAAACATGAAGTAAGGATTCAGCAACAACATAATGATATGATCAAGAAATTTGAAGAAAGTACAAAAAGAATGGATGAGTTTCTGAATGGACAAAGAAAACTCAACAACAATACCAGTTTAGGGTATATCGAGCATGGAGAATCATCAAACCTAGTTGATCAAAGAGATGTCTACATAAATCCAAGAGAGCATAAGTATTCATGCAATCACTGTGGAAAACTAGGCCACACATCAAATGTTTGTAGGAGCAAAGCTAAAGGTATTCCTAAATCCACTTCTACACTCATAGGTAAACGTTATAACTATGACAAGCATGGACACAAAGAACATGAATGTAGATCTAAGGTGAAAAAACCAAAGAAGGAATCCTACATGGAAAAATATTTTTATACTTGGAAAATGCATGGCCACACATCTCTTGAATGCAGGAAAAAGAAAAAACAAGCGTCGAAACTGAAAGAGAAAGAAAATTCTTATAAACTGAGAAGAGTCGGTAACTCATATGTATGGGATTAAAACACATGGGTAAGTTGCACAGTATGTGGTAGATATGGATACATAGCTTCAAAATGCATGAGAAAATTGATATAAAGATCAAGAAATTGGACTAACTCTAGAATGACATGCTTACACTGTTATAAGGTCAGTCACTTAATCAAGGACTGTAGAGACCGAGTGATAGAATCAAGCACTTTTGCAAATGGAAACACTATTGAAGATATTAGGAGAATGAGAAATCAAATGTGGAGGAAAGCTTCAAGTAAAGATGATGCTGGACCAAGAAATACAGTAGGTAACACCTCATCCAATAGATCTGGTGATATCACCACCCCCACTTAAGAAAAACAAGTAAGTATGGAACCGCACTCTATAAAGTTATATTTTACATCCATTCCAATATTAATTGATAATATGCAAAATTAGCATGAATGGAGATGCACTATGGTATTACTTGTTATGATTTGGTGAATCTAGTCTTGTCAGCTAATACATACTGAGTATTGTCGTTGTACATATGAAAAAAACCAAATTATTAATATAAATTGAGCATCATCGGTAAACATGTGAAAGGCAATCAAGTCTTTGCTACATACCGAGAACCATCGATGAACATGTGATAGGTACAACTAAGTTGTCACTTACCCCAAGCGTTGTATACTCACCGAGGATGAGGACTTTGGTATGATACCTAAGCACTTTCTTTCATAATGCACCACTTAGGTTGTTTTCTATAAATAGGGAAACAAAGAGCTCATTCATTCACCAAGTGATAAAGTGAAAACAAAAGAGCAAAGAAGAGAGACTAAGAGCAACAAGTTTGCAGAAATATTTACAGTAGATTCAAAGGCTACTCCGATAGATTTTGAGCATCCACAAAAAATATCAAGTGAGTATCTAAACTCATCGAGCTCACAGTTCATTTATGAAGAAGCTCTAATTTCAAAAAAAATGGAAACCACATCACAGGTCTCAAAGATCAAGAACCTAAAGGACAAAAATATCAGCCTGATTAAGAACACAACCTATGAAGAGCCCAACTATAATTTTTTCCCTGAGGTTTTTTCTCAACCCGACGACAAGGGAGCGTTCTCAAGTATACCTCCTAGGGTGTTCAAGTTGAATATATATGTGCATAAAACCACTGCAAGGTTGTAGAGATCGGCAATATTGAGGTTGAAGAAGCTTACCAGAAGCTTTTCAATAATGAAAACCTTAAAGATGAACACAATCACATTGAGGTGAAAGGGTTAACCAATGCCCTACTATTCCCTAGATAGTTCAAGACCGAATGGATATACATTGTACTTAGTCAGGTACATGATAGAAAAATGTGGTTGAATGAACCAAAACCAATCACAAAAGATGTGATTCACATTCTAACTCATTATCCAATAATCAACAAGGCTAAAGCCCTAAAGCATCCTTCAAGACCCAAAATTGAAAAAATAACTAAGGCCGAATGGGATGGTAGAGGGTTGAAACTAAATACAATCACCAACCCTGAGATGAAATTTGGTGCATGTGTGATTGGGTACAAGATATTCCAAGTTATCAGGATGAACAACATAGCATGTGGATCAATTGACACTTCTTATAAGATTGTGAAGAAGGGACTTCAACTTGACTTATCCGAGCTGCTACTGAAGGAACTGTAGGAGTATATGAGAACAATTAGATCAGCCAGATCTAATTCAGGTAAGTTATTTTCACTCCTTATGTGCACATTCTTCTATTTTCAGAATTTCTTCCCTTTTGTCGGTAATGTCACTTGGGATAGCACCCAACCAATAACTAAACAGATTAGTGAGCTCATTAAGTCACTAGGGGATACCTTCACATCTATTATGGATGCACACTTCACCACTTTAATAGATAGAATACAAAAGAGAATGATAATCCATGCACAAGTTGTTGAACAATACAAAGATGACATATGTTTCATAGTGGACACCGACACCACTCTAATCAAACTAGTTGTACCGATAAAAAGATGGTTGCCACCATTGGACTATGAGATCAACATTGATCAAGCTACAGATGCTATTGAAGTCTTATTGAATGAACTAGTGGACAAATCATTGAGCAGATTTGGAACATATGAAGAAGCCAAGTCTAGAATCAAAAATGGCTTAGTAGTGAAGAAGATAGAGCAAAAGAAGACAAAGATAATAAATATTCTTCAAAAGAAACTTTCGGTAAATGATGAAGAGTTGGAACAAGATTTCACCAAGGGACAGTCACCCATTGGTGAAGGTGAAGAATTAAGTGACTCCGAGTCTACTGAGTCACATGTACCACCAACCAAGAAATCAAAGGTTACAAATGTAATAGCTGCATCAAGAACTAGGAGTAAGAAAAAAAAAGAGGCTTACTCACCACTGGTAAAGAAAGGTATTGTGAGGACTTATCAGAAAAGAAAGCCTCAAACCAGGCAATCAACATCGAGGAAAATAAGGAAATACATAAGAAGAAGAGAAGACAAGGATGACACTGCTAGGTATGAAAAAGAACAAAGGATTGAAGCAGAAAAGGCCAAGATACCTAAGACAATTGATGAAGTTGCTAAATCAATCATCAACACATGCAGCTTATCACATCACAAGATTAGACAATGGATAACCTTATCTCCCAGAGATTAGAATAAGATAGAAGAGGCCATAATTAAGGCAATGGTTGCATACAAGTATGTACCAATATAATTCAACAAGAATATTCCAAAAGATCTTAATGACAAAATATCAACAAGATGGACATATGGCTTAAATACAGAGAAACAAATGAGGGAAAGATCCCTAGTTACTTTAATTCCACCCAACTCAAAAGTTGAAGAAATTGATTCAATAATGAAAGAGCATTCAAAGAAATTTTCAGAAAAGATGAGAGCATACAAAGTACTAGAGGGAATATTACAAGACATTGACAAAGAAAGCAATGATAGTTGGAATTAAATCTTCAATCCAACCGAGAAAATATTATCTCTAACCGAGACCTCACTATGAAATGAAGGAGGCCACACTGAGCCTAGAGCATATCTTCATCAATGACACCGAGGACGTCAATCCAGTTGTTTTGACAAAAGAGGTGAGTAAGGCCATGGATGATGTACCTAAAATATTACAATCATTAGGGGAAACACCATACATCACAATAAAAGATATAAATCTTATTGATTCTGATGATGATCCCAAGAATGATGAATATGTAAATGATGTCACCAAGAAAGAAAAGGAAAAGGATACAACAGATATTGCACAGGAAAATGTACCAGGTTACATACCTTTATTGATAGAATCTATCAATATAATGACTAAAGAGAAGGAAAAGACACATGAGTCTGATGCAAACATACCAAAAGAAAAAAATTTGATGACCATGGGGAGCAGAAAGATACAAATGAAGAGCATAAAGAAACAAGTGGTGAGGATAAACATAGTGATGGCAATAACACCAAAGATGTAAACAAGGCTACAGATAAAGACAAGGTTGATGTAGAGACGTCTACTACCAACCAACAAGTTAATACCAAGTAGCATACCAAAGGCACACAACCTCACACACATTCACCAAAATCAAAAGAGACAGAGAAGGATCTTGCTATAGTCATTCATTCCTCTGCTTCCACCACCATACCAAAGAAGAAGAAGAAGAAGAAGAAGAAGAAGAAGAAGAAGAAGAAGAAGAAGAAGAAGAAGAAGAAGAAGAAGAAGAGGAGGAGGAGGAGGAGTAAAGCACCGGTCACACTTGAAGAAATTGTTGATATACCTAACTATGATCCAAGAACACTGGATCCTGAGTCACTGACCCAGTATGGATAATTATGTAAAACAAAGGCAATACAAGACAAGCTCAAGAAAGAGCAGAAAAAATCACAAGTCCTAAATACTACAAAATAAATACTATTGAAAATAGTACCTGACACTCAAATTGATCAAAATGCACCAATACTTGATCAATTAGCAGTTCTCACTGGGGCCATTACATCACAGAATGTAGAAGGTGACAAGGTCATTGAAGAACATGCAAAAGAAAAGTGTCAATACAAAGAAGATAAGCCAAGAAGTGGTAGAAAACAAGGTAAACATTTTTGAGCTAGTAACTACATTGGAACCAATAATATCATAAGTAGTTAACTTAGTTCAAACTTTATGCACAATAGAGAATTTCACTACCGAGCATAGTGAAAAGATAGCTAAGATAGATGAAGATCTTAAAGCTAGTGCACAAAGTCTCACAACCAAAGAAAATGCATTCCAATTGCATTATGAGAAGACTGTAGAATAAAAATGGTTGAGACTCAAGTTACTCAAGCCTGAAAGAAAAATTAGAGATAAGGTAACTGAGCTCCAAGCTATGTTTCTACTGAATCTCACATTGCTGTTGAAACACATGACTTTGGCAGAGACATTAATTGCCACCCCAGAGATGATAGTCACCAAGAGTATATATGACATGTGTGCCAGAATCACTTTGGCGCATATGACCCTTGAGCACCTCAAGGATAAATGGGAGAAGCAAATGACAGATATTCAAAAATCCCATGCCCACATATTTGATAAGCTGTAAGTACTACACCTTTATCATAATTTTCAAAAAAGGGGGAAATATATGCAAGGGGAAAAATATATGGATACATCAAAAAGGGAGAAAATGTGTATATTTATATACCTTAAAAAGGGGGAAAACATGTCAAAGAGGGAAATACACAAAGGAGGATACATGTACATGCACTTTACCGAGTCATGCACATAGGGGGAGTCATTGACAAGGTAAACACTTGGTGTATATACTGAACATTTCAGTTTGCACATATCAGTTTTTGATACTAATGCCAAAGGGAGAGATTGATGATCATAAGTTGTCATTAGTATACAAGGAAATAGTTTTTGAACCATCGGTTACATGTTCACCAAGTGACAGCATTCAGACAAGCACAATGCTCACCAAAACATACAAGAATAGAGGTCACCAAAAATGTCTTAACATAATGATCACTGATATTATGATTATCACTAATAGACAAATTACAGAGTAAACCAAGAGCATAGTTCATAGACATCACTGACCACAGACTATAGAGTATACCGAGCACCATTCTAGTGAGAGATAGTTTTATTCTTGAGAAAAGTGGATCTAAGACTACACGTCAGCTAAAGCACTTTAGTTTTAAATTAGCTTTATAATTAGCTTTAAAACCATTTCTTGAGTATCAAGAAAAGCATAAGTAATAGTTTTAATTAGTTTATCTAATTGTAAACATGCAAACAAGGAGATCAAGCTCAAGTTGTAAACCTTTGATCATAGAGTTTTTATTGTAAACCATGAAACCTAAATAAGTCAAAACCTTTGTATATATAGGTGTATAATAATTCAAGAATCATGATGATTGTAGCCACACAAAGACATCTATGGATCAGACAAAGATTTTCATACAGAAGGAGACAAAAGGAGGAATTCAATTTCAAAGAACTAGATTCAAGGCTACCGAGCAGAACAAAGGTATTATCCATCACAATTAGGTGATACATAATTTTGTGAACTTAAAGGATTTGTAATCATCAATTCAAGATTGCATACTATCATATCATAAGTATTTTTGAATACTCTCTAACAATGGTAGAAAATAGAAGAAATCCTTTAAGAAGGTGGACTTAACAGTCTTATTGTAAATCTCTTAACCGAGTAGACCTAACAATTCTAAAATGTTACTCCGAACAGGGTAAGATCATCAGAAGTGATCACACTTGTAGCCTTGACTGACACCTTCCATTTTGCAAATAGTGAAGCTTTGTGGGTTTCATCCCCACTGCAATTTTTACCTTCTAACAGGGGTTTTCTACGTTACCAATTATTGTGTCATGTGTAACTAAGTTTCATGAATATTTCTATGAATGTTTATATGCAATTACATTTATTTTATGATATTACATGCATAAGATACAAAAGAAATATGGTTGGTAATGCAAGTAAAGATTACTAAAGGTAATTGATAAAAAAATTTAAGGGTACTAATTCACCCATGCGCTCTCAGTACACACCATTCCATTATTCCAACATATGTCAGAATTTTCTTCATCTACATCACTTGTGTACAATTAAAAGTAGCAGCAACATATTTACTTTTAGCAATATATTGTAATATACAATTTTTTTTCTTGCTTGCCCATGAAACTAGTCTATTATCCAAGAAGAAGGCTCCACCACTTTTTCTCTTTTTGTCATTTGTATTACCTATGTAATCCACATCAATATATTCATAATCAATTGTCCCTTTCAAGTATTTGAATATCCTCTTAACAACAACAACATGAGATTCCTTCAATTCTGCTGGAAATCTAGCAACAATGCAAACACCATTCATAATATCTGGTGTAGTTTGTGTCAATTATAGTATCCCATTGATCATAGATTTGTATCTTGTCTGATTTGTATTAGGTGTATCATCAATCTTTGTCAATTTACAACTAGTAATCATAGGAGTACCAATAGGTTTTGAATCATCCATACCAAATTTATTCAATAATTCTATCACACACTTAGACTGAGATATGAAAATACCTTTATCAACTTGTGTAATCTACACTCCAAGGAGAAATTTCATCTCAACTATCATACATATCTCAAATTCTTTATGCATCTCATCAGAAAATTCCTTACTCAACTTGTCATTTCCAACAAAAATGATATCATCCACAAAGACTTCAACAATCAAAAGGTTATCATGATCAATTTTGAAGTACCACTTACTACCAGTAGTATGTTTATTGAAATCAATCTTTAATAAATACTTATCCAATATCGTATATAAGGCTCTAGGTGCTTGTTTCAATACTTATGGTTCTTTCTTCAATCTGCAAACCATTTCATCCTCATCGGTCAAAGGAAAACCATCTAGGTTCTCAATGTAGACTTCCTCTTCCAAATCTCTAATTAAGAATGCAGACTTAACATCCTTCTGATATACCTTGAAATCTTTGTTAGTAGCATATGCAAGAAATATTCTAATAGCTTCAATTATAGAAACGGGATAAAAGTTCTGCTCAAAATCAATTCCTTCCATCTATGAGTATCCCTTGCAAACAAGTCCAACTTTATTGTGAACCACTTCACCTTCCTCATTAAATTTGTTTCAGAATAACCATTTAGAAATGATCACATTCTTGTCTTTAGGTCTAGGAACAAGAATCCATTTTTTATTATTTCCATTTTTTCCAATTCTTCTTCCTTTTCTTTAACCCAACTATCATCTTTTCATTCTTCATTAACATCTTTAGGCTCAATCTTAAAAATAAAACCAATTTCTATTCTAGAAATTCTTCCTCTAGTCAGATCACCCTAATTCTTATCACCAATAATCTAATTTTCTAAATGATTCAATCTTACATACCTAGGAGTCTTCATAGTTAATTTTGTATCACACTCTTGTGTTTCCACTTCATCATAATTTGCATCTTCTTTATTCTATTCTACTGATCCAATTTGATTTTGATTCTAATTGTTTGCTTGCACAATCTGACTGTCATCTTCATCATTTGATTCATAACTACAAGATCTGACTTGTTTTTTTTTTTAAATATCCACTCTCACATTTGCACTTTCAATTAATTTCCTCACCCACCTTGCTTAATTTGTGCCCGGTTCAATGTATATACAATAGTGCTAACAAATTCTCTCCAATAGATCTGTGAAACAATATCTTCAATCATCATGGTTCTAGCAGTGTCTAGAATAGTTTTGTTCCTTCTCTCTACAATTACATTCTGTTGTGGGGTCCATGAAGTAGATATCTATCTCTTTATTCCATGCTCTTCAAAATATTCTTAAACTCATTAGAAGTAAACTCACCACCTCTTTTTGATCTCAGACATTTCAATCTCAATCCTATTCCAATCTCAATCATAGCTTTGAAAATTTTTAATTTGTCAAAGGCTTCATATTTATTTTAAAAAATGTAACCCACACTATTCTACAATAATCATCAATGAATAGAATTAAATACCTATACCCATAATAGCATCTTGTTCTTGTAGGAGCACATAGATTAGTATGCACCAAATTCAAAATTCCACTTGAAGAATAATTATTTCTCTTAAAAATATATTTATTTAATTTACCCAACTGATATTCTTTACACATCGCATTAGAAGGCTTCAATAATTTAGGAACAACTCTTGTAGTACTTATGTTCATAGTTTTATCAAAATTTATGTTACAAAATCTCTTATACCACAACCAACTATCATCAATCTTATAAATCAAGTATCTACTCTCAGAATTATTCAAATAAATTAAATTACCTTTAGTCTTTCTTCCTATAGAAATCTCAAATCTAGAGCTTCCAATAATCTTGCACATTCCATCCAGCTCGAATTGTAAGTTGTATCCTTTATCAACTAGCTAACCAACACTCAAAAGATTATATTTCAAACCTTCAACATATAGAACATCATCAATATTATTATTACCATAAAGAGTAATAGAACCTTTTTATTTGATCATTCAAGGAGTATCATTACCAAATATGACAATACAACTGTCATACCTTTCCAATTTCACAAAAAATTTTTTGTCTCCATTCATGTGGTGTGAACATCCACTGTCAATAACCCATTCATCCTTCTTATCCACATGAAAAACCAAGGGTTTCTCTTCATTCATAATGTTATGATTTTCATCCTTGATAGAAATAAAACAAATCTCATCTTCACTCTTTTTAGATTCTTCATCAGTCACTCCTTCATCAGCAACATAATAACACTTCTTCTGATATTTAGTTTTGAATTTATTAGGCTTGTATTTATGTTTTTTATCAGGATATCTTGAAGCAATAAGAAAAATATTAATAAATGCAAAAAATTTCAAAGGCAACTTTCCTTGATACTTACTAGATCCCTTAGGTAGTCTCTTTTTTCGATTAGGGCTTCAAGCTCATCAAGCTTTCTTTTTTATTCTAAAATCTCTACCCATTCCTTAGCATATCTATATTCATACTTAGATGAAATTTATCAAGACTTGCATATTTTTTTATCCTTAGAAATAATATCTTTAAAGGAAGTTTCAACTTTAGTAAGACTATCACCAAATTCTCTCATTTCAAAAGCAGATTGCTTACCAAACAATGTATCTCTTGTTACTTTTTTCATGGTTTTGATTTCTTCAATAGAAACAACTTTATGATTGTAAATAGGAGGCAAGGATCTCAGGATTTTAGAAATAATTTATTCTTCATCTAAGGTTCCACTAGTGCATCTAATTCCAAAAAACATGTTTGGTGATCTTATTCACATAAGTAGTAATGTTAGTGTCTTCTCCCATTCTCAATGATTCATATTTTCCTTTCAGAATTTGTAGCTTGGATTTCTTCACAAATTCATCTCCTTCATATAATGTCTCCAATTTTATCCATACTTCATGTGCATTTTCTAATCCTAATTGTTTTGTATATTCAGCATATGATACGACACTCTTAAAGGATTATTTTATCTCATACTATATTTGATTTATTTCTTTTCAATAGCTATCACAGTAGATAGATCAGTAGGGGGCTTGTAATCTTTCTTTGTAATAGTCCAATGTTCTTCACTAAGACATATCAAGCGTGCAATCATTTGGTCCTTCCATATAGCATAGTTTGTGCCATAAAATATTGGAATCTCCTTCTTAAAGGTCAACATCCTAGATCTCCTCAAGGAATTAAGCTTCCCACAGAGGACACTACCTCTTATTCCAATTGTTAGAATAAATGAAACACACACAACTGAGAGGGGAGAGTGAATCAATTGTGTCCAAAAACTCAAGGCCTTTAACCAAATTACCAACTTAATCTCATATTTAAAAGATAAAAATGAATGCAGGAACATAACATAGTAATCAACACATAACTCCAAGATTTTTTTCATGGAAACCATGTTAATGGAAAAACCATGGTGGGGATCAAACCCACAAGATGAATGTACTTGGTTAAAATCATTATGCACTATTAGAATCATTACAAATGGTAATTCACATGCATTCAAACACACTGCATAGAGATCACTGCTCAAATACAACAAGGATCTCAATCCCAATGAAGGCTTACTAACTTAAATAAAATCTTTGATCTCAAATCATAAATGACATACTATCAAAAATCATGAACTGAAAACAAATCTCTGATATGCCAATACAGTTCCAATGAAGTACATTAAATCTCTACCTTAATTTCATATTCCACTCATACCTCTTCTCTTTAGTATTTATGCTTCAATACACATCTCTCCATTCTCACATCATGCTTTCACAATTATAAATAATTGCATATTTATACATGTTACATCAATTCATCTCAACTAGGTTGGCCAGATACCTAATTACAAAAATTTTGATTCAATACAACTCAATATACAATGTGATCCATTGAATATTGGCTAAGACATAGAAATGACCCATGACAAAATCCTCAAACATGCTCTCGGTCCATAAATCACACCATGATCCATAGAAACATGATGCACCACAAAGTCAGCCATGAACATCAACATGCTACATAAAAAATATTCAATTCTAATCACATAATCCAATTAGATACAACAACACAAATAGGACACAACCAAGAAATATCAACAAGCAACATGAAATGCCATGACATCAACAAAAGAAACTTTGTCTCATAAATCAAATTCATCTCTACACTATTCATCAGGAACACTCAAACCATAACCTCTATCATAAAATAAAAGAATCTTTCCAACATACAAATCATGAACCACTCAAGCTAAGGACACACATCCATGTACTGAACTCACCATCAAGTTAGAAACAAATAATATTTCCAAACCGATCCACACCGATCAAATACATGAAACATTATCTCTTCCTAAATAACCAAAATACCACAGTCTACTAAATCCTTCATAGCTTGACTCACATCATTATCCAAACCTTGGTAAGTTGAGATAGATAAAATACATACATAAATATTTAACCATCTATATGTTCACAACATATGATATTCAATGCAGTATCTGTACCACATAAATCATCTCACTAAACAAACCAAGAACATTGTCTCCAAAAGTAGGAATATGTTGACATCAATGACAAAAAAATAATGATAGCACATATATACACAATATGAACAATATATCATAAATCTTCCAACAATAATGACATAGATGATATCATTTAATAATGTGCTATAAATATCACAAGTAGGGATATGGAATAAATTTATTGTTTTAGTGATGAAACACTATGTGAAAGATTGTTAATGGTTTCTTCGGTGGATATTTTGGTATTAGAAATGTTGGATAATGAAGGATGTTGAATATTGAGAAATGGGAATATGATAATTGGATGTTGTGGTAAGTAGGTATAGATGATGGTTGGTAAATATATGGAACACTCAGTGGAACAGGTATTTTTGGATTAGGAATTCTTCCAAAACTAACATGTATAAATTTTAAATTTTGAATATACTTAGAAATTATATGTGGAATATAATTAGCCGTATTAGGAAACGATGTTGGAATAGGAATAGAATTCTCAATATTATGATTATATCAAGGGATTTAGTATAATATTTCATAGAGCCTATATTTTCATTAATAAAATGGGATATATCATGCAATAAATCATAACCTTGTTGATTCTTTTAAAATAGCTTCCTCAATTGGTGCAGGAGCACACCTAGGCTAACCTCCATAGTTTGATCATTTTGGCTTGTAATTGACATTGGCCAAGTCAAGATAGTTAGGTTTTTTTTGGACCTTACAAGGTCATTGCAATGTGGGCTAAGTGAGTTAGTCATTAGGACTATGGTCACTAAATTAGCCATTGTTAGTAGTTTTTATATTTCTTAGGCTTAGTTGCTTAAATGTTGGATTTGAGCCATGAATGTGTCTTAAACACATAAATGATGTCATAGAGATGCCATATGGTCATAAATGGTCTTGGATCCTCGAAATTAAGAGGTTAGATGTCCTAAAACTCAGGGAGGAGGCATAATGGCAAAGATACCAAAAGTTGCTAAAATGTTGCTATGACAACATTTGCAATTATTGTAAATGTTGCATGCAACTCGGTTATCTTTGGGTCCCCTTATGAATAGGAAATGGGAGTTGACAAAAAGTCATTATAATCATGGATATGGCATCTAAAAGTTACCCAAGACTCAAATTTAAGGAGGAGCCATTCATTGTAACAAGTTGGATATATCAAATAGAGCTGTGCAACTCTGTATTCAGGAAATCCTAAGCATTTTGTTATGACAGTCATATGTAATGGATTGAAAGACTAAAACTAATTTTTTTTTTTTGTTCCTAGGATAGTTTGAATCATCTTTCATTCATTAAGCTAGTTGTTTAGAGGTAGTGTAAGATCTTAGATAAAAAAAATTGTGTTTTGTGTGTTTACTGGTCCTGTCCTGACCAATCAGTCGATTCATGGCTCC
This sequence comes from Thuja plicata, assembly GCA_018584345.1. Classification (NCBI taxonomy): domain Eukaryota; kingdom Viridiplantae; phylum Streptophyta; class Pinopsida; order Cupressales; family Cupressaceae; genus Thuja; species Thuja plicata. Next base: position 2,091,354 of record MU223586.1, on the reverse strand, counting down.
CCCATGAAATATAACCATGGGATCTTCCTAAGGATAGGTGGAATGTTAGGGGAGTCAATGGTCTATATATATTTAGAGTTAGGATTCAGGGAAAAATGAGTTTCTATTTTTGGTTCCAAGCCATAGGCGAGCATGTACTGTCTGGTTAGTGGTTTGGAGGTGAAATAGTGAGAATTCTTATGCAGGGTAGTGAAGTAATATACGGACTAAGTGCAGTTTTAGTTAGGTAATAGTCATATCTTGACATTCTAGGAGGGTCAAGTTTATATCAATCCATTTGGTCAATTTTTGAGCAATTTTTGCATTGTGTTGCAGACTATCCTAGAAATTAGGCCTATTAGCCCTATTGATCCTATTTTGTAGGAACCCTATGTACGGAGGACTTCTAAAACTAAAGCCTTAAAAATCACTTGTAAAGTGATAGAGGGTATCTGAATGTTTCATTGGTTTTTCAACTTCTTTAGGAAAGTTTTGAAAGAAGTGGGAAAAATACACTATAAAAGGCTACAAGGAATAGGCGTCAATTGGGCTTCCAACTGATTGAATCCTTGAACCTGGTAAAGACCAAGTTGAAGATCCTAGTAAATGTTTTCAAATGACAAGGAGATGAAAATTTTCAAGTGGATAGATGTCCCTGCAATGAATCATGAATGTTAGAGTGGAATTGTCACTTAGATCCTTCTAGGTGTATTGGAAGAAGTGAAGAATTGAACTAACTAAAAGGTGTTAGTCTTTCAAGGTGAAGCACATGAGTTGAGAAATCTTAGAGAAGAGTTGGAATTGGACTTAGTTAATCATATAAGCCAATTAGGACCTAGAGGAGATTAGGTTCCTAGAAGAGAAAAGTTAAGGTCTCTTGGTTGAAGTGCTAGCAAGCCTTGGAACACTCACATCATATTGGTATCAGAGCTTGATTGAGATCAGGCTTGTGGTGGATGTTTTAGCCTACTAAATCAGTTGGAGAGAATACACCATTTGGATCAGTAGAAGACAAAGCCATGGTGACTAACACTGAGTTAGCCAAAAAGGTGGATGAGCAAGAAGAAGATAACAATTTGTTAAGAGAAAGGTTGTCTCAAATGGAGCAACTCTTGGGAGAAGTCCAAGACAAAGTTGAGAAGATGAAAGATAAGATAGATCAGAAAGAAGAAGAAGAAGCAAGGGAAAAGGGAGTGGATGTAGAAGGGGAAGTTCCAAACCCTGACCCTGTCAGTGACCAAGAACCCTTCTTAAAGGTATTGAAGGCTTTAAGTGGCAAAGCTTTAGAGGGTGTACCACTTTTTAGTCAAAAAATGGATCTAGATTTAGTTGTGTATTGGATTGATAGTATAGAGAGCCATTTCAAATATGATGGTATCAGAGAGGCCCAAAAAGTGAGTGTGGCCAAGTCAAGGTTGAGAGGATTAGATCTCACATGGTGGAAGTTTCTTCAAATGGAAAGAGAGAAAGAAGGAAAGAGTCCTATAGTCTTATGGAAGGGAATGGTGACTAAGTTCAAGAAGACTTACTTGCCTGATGATTATGAGGTTTAGCTGAATAGGAGAAGACACAATCTTAGAAAAAAAGATTTGGATGTCCAAGCATACACCGAAGAGTTCCAAAAGTTGTGCTTAAGATCAAAAGTGGTGGAATATGAAATCATCAAGCTAGCTAGATACTTGACTGGACTCAAGTGGTCTATTCAAGAAGACACGAGTCTTGTGAACTTCAAAACCATTTTCCAATGTTATCAAATGGCCTTGAAGATAGAGGAGAAAGGAAAAATAAAATAGGAGAAAACCTCGAAAGGAAGAGGTAGAGGAAGGGATAATAGAGGATCAAGAGGTGGTTGTGGTGGAAGAAGTTTAGAATCAAGGACACAAGGAGAAGTCAAGTACACTGAGAAGCAAGAGGGAAGTTCTAGTAGAGGTGGAAGAGGAAGGAACTCAAGTTTTCAGAGGAAGAAGTGGTGGACAAGGAATAGGCAATTACTTTTCCAATATGAAATGTTATCATTGAAACCAAATGGGACACCCTTCCTATAGGTGTCTAGAGAAGAATAGTACTTCTCAAGGAGGTAATAAGAGAATTAATTTAGTTCATGAAGAGTAAAATGCAGTAGAGACACACTCTAAGGTACCACTAAATTCAGAGGAAGGTGAGAACCTCATGATGAGGAGAACATTGATCAAGGAGCCAGTTAAAGAAGAGCGAAGCCAAAGGAGGTCCCTATTTAGAATCAAATGTAAGGTGATGGGAAAAGTATGTAGAGTCATTGTGGACTCAGGGTCTACTGACAACATTGTGTCAGAGGAAGCAGTTAGCAAGTTAGGCATGACAAGGATACCTCATACCCATCCTTACAAGGTCACATGGCTCAATGAGGGACAACATGTCTTAGTCAACGAGCAAGCTTGGGTGGCATTCTCTATAGGGAGATATAAGCACGAGGTTCTATGTGATGTGCTACCCATGGATGCATCTCACTTGTTCCTAGGTAGACCATGGAAATTTGACTGCCAAGCTATCCGTGATGGAGTGAAGAACTCATATACATTCAAGAAGTATAAAGTAACTTTCAGGATCCAATCATTGTTAGAAGATGCAGATGTAAAGACAACAGGTCATAATATACTTATGGTGGGTGAAAAAGAATTCATAGAAGACATGGAAGAAGGAGAGGGAGTTGGTTATGCATTGGTACTAAGGCCAAGAGAAAAGAATGAAGAAAAAGGAGACAATAAATCAGAGATACCTAAATAGATACAAAGCATGTTGCATTATTATGAAGGCATAGTAAGTGATGGATAACCATTAGCATTACCCCCTACAAGATCCATAAGTCATAGGATAGAATTTTTACCCAGAGCTACCCTACCTAATAAGGGAACTTACAAGATGACCCCTCAACAAAATGAGGAGATTTCTAAACAAATAGAAGGACTCCTTAGTCGAGGCATTATCAAGAAAAGCATTAGCCCTTGTTCAGTACCTACTATCCTAGAACCAAAGAAAGGAGGAACATGGAGGCTTTGTACTAATTCAAGAGCCATAAATAGGATAACCATTAGGTATAGGTTCCCAATACCTAGGATTGAAGACCTAATGGATTGTCTAGGTGAAGCCAAGTACTATAGAAAGATAGACTTGAAGAGTGGGTATCACCAAATTAGGATACATGAGGGAGATGAATGGAAGACAAAATTCAAAACCAATGAAGGTTTGTATGAATGGCTTGGACTGTCTAATGCTCCCTCCACATTCATGAGGCTCATGAATGAAGTCCTCAAAGACTACATTGGAAAATTTGTAGTAGTATATGCTTATGATATACTGATGTATAGTAGGACAAGAGAGGAGCATCTCCAACACCTTGAGACTGTCTTTAAGAAGCTGCATGAAGAGAATTTGATGATCAACTTGGAGAAATGTGAGTTCATCAAAACAGAGCTAGTGTACCTTGGGTTTGTTCTATCTCATGGCAATCTGAAAATGGGCAAAAGTAAAGTGGAAGCCATCATGAATTGGCCTACTCCAAGGATAGCAAAAGAGGTAAGAATTTGTCATGGCCTTGCTTAGTATTATAGAAAGTTTATAAGGCAGTTTACTGCTATTTGTTCTCCCATGTTAGACACAATTAAAGGAGGAATGAAGACAAGGTTTGTGTGGAATGAAAAAGCCACCAAGAGTTTTGAGTTGTTGAAAGAAAAGATTGCTACCCAGCTTATCCTAGTCTTTCCAAGATTTGAGAAGCTTTTCACCATTGAGTGTGATGCAAGAAATGTGGCTATTGGAGTTGTCGTAAGACAAGAGGGTAGACCAGTAGCATTTCATTCATAAAATTTGAGTGAAGCCAAGAGGAAATACTCTTCCTATGACCTTGAAATGTATGCATTGGTTTAATTTTTAAGGAAATGGAGACACTATTTACTCCCCAAGGAGTTCATAGTCTACTCAGATAATCAACCTTTAAGTTTCTTGAACTCTCAAGAAAAGTTGAGTCACAAGAACATGAAGTGGGTTGAGTAACTACAAGCTTACACCTTTAATATCAAACACAAGAAGGGTTTCCTCAATAAAGTGGCAGATGTATTGTCTAGAAGAGATCTCACAATTAAGGAAATTTAGTTGAAGAGTATGGGAATAGATCACTTCAAGGATCTATATGTTGATGATGAAGAATTTGCATATATTTATAAGGTATGTGCTGAATTCAAGAATCATTTTCATAGCAAGTATGTTGAATACACTTTGCAAAGTAACCTTTTGTTTAAGGGAAATCAATTGTGTGTCCCTAGAGGATCTATTAGAGAGAACTTAATCCAAGAAAAGCATAATGGTGCATTGAGTGGTCACTTTGGGATCACTAAGACCTAGGAACTTGTTCAAAGGTTCTATTATTGGCCAAGGATGAATCTTGATGTTAGGAGGTATGTGGAAAGTTGTAGTGTATGTCAAAGAGAAAAAGGCACTTCTTCAAATGTAGGCCTTTATTAGCCACTAACTATTCCCACTAAGCCATGGGAATGTTTGAGCATGGATTTTGTAGTTGGGTTACCCAAGACAAAACAAGGCATTGATAGTGTTTATGTAGTTGTGGACAGATTTAGCAAGATGGCTCACTTTGTGCCATGCAAGACCACTAATGATGCTAGCCAAATAGTCTCTCTCTTCTTCAAAGAGATAGTAAGAATCCATGGGTTACCTATGAGCATAGTGTCAGATAGAGACACTAAATTTATGAGTCATTTTTGGAAGACTCTTTGGCGAATATTGGGCACTAATTTATCCTTTGGGTCTGCATACCATCCCCAAATTGATGGTCAGACTAAAGTGGTAAATAGGATCCTTGGAAATCTATTAAGGTGCTTGACCAATGAATATGGTCAATAATGAGATCAGTTGATTGGGCAAGTTGAGTATGCTTATAATGACACCATCAATCGGTCAACAGGGAAGAGCCCCTTTGAGATAGTATATGGATTGCATCCTAGAGGAGTCTGTGAGTTAAGAGACTTGAAGGATGGATTGAAGGCAAGTGGATATGTAGATGATTTTTCTTAGGTAATGCAAGAGATACATGAAACAGTCCGGAAGACTTTAACAGAGTATACCATGAAACATAAAGCCAAGGTTGATGAGAATAAGAGAACTGTTCAGTTCAAAGTGGGTGACATGGTCATGGTGAATCTTAACAAATAAAGACTTCAAAATGGATTCCCTCACAAGTTATAGATGAGAAGGATAGGTCCCTATCCTATCTTAGCTAAGAATGGAGAGAATGCATTCAGAGTTGAGCTACTGGAAGACAGTGGACTGTCACCTATTTTCAATATTCCAGACTTAGTCCATTACAAAGGACCATAACAAGACATGGATCAGAGTCTCCAAGAAGTGATCAAAGATGTCGAAGATCTTTAATTACCCCCTGCTACAGTCACAAGAGTTGATAGTATATTGGAGACTAGAGTCTACAGATAGACTAGAACCAAAGAATACAAGGAACACTTGATAAAGAAGCATGGTCAAACAAATGTTGATGTAGTATGGGTCAAAGAATCAGAGTTCAAGAAGATGGGGATAAATCCAAGCATCCTCAATCCTATTGGTAAATATATTGTTCTTTTAAATTTAACTCTCAAATGCCAAAAATCTGTGAGAAACAATTTGATACCAACAGTTGGAAAATTTTTATTGAAAAACTAATTTCCCTTTGTATTTAAAGGTACAGCTCCCTTATATGAATGATTTTTAGTGAATTTTTCTCTTTCCTAGTCTAACAAGGGTATGTTCTTGACTTGAGAACAAATGAGATAAACCAAGCTAAACCTAGGTAGGAAATAGCTGAGACGGGATGAATTCAACTCTAAATCTAGCCAACTCTGGGACTTCATCAATCAAATTAACCCCCAAAATTAGTAATGCATGAACTTCTACTAAAAATTCAAATGCAAGATTAAATATTAATGATGGAATGACAATGAATTGATCTATATCAGAAGAATGTTTCCCAAACTTAAGATAACATTGAATTTCCCCTTTAGATAATTGTATCAAATCATAATACAGAGCTCTGGTTCAAACACAGATTGTAAATATAACTTCACAAAAACATCCGAATTCAAAAGAAATATAAATGCAATGCAAATGGAACAAATAAAACAATGGTATTTAGACATACAAATTTGACTCAGCAAAATGCTATCTCTCACACAAAAATTTAGCCGACCCTTGTATTGATTTTTGGAAAAAATACATATAGAGTCCCAAATTGGGCCGTTACAAAAGGGGGTAACCAAAATGGTTCAACTTCACCAGCTAGAATTGATAACCAAAGGTTTATCCATTACAATATTGATCAAAATTTAGTACAAAGAGAATATCTTCTTAAGCTTCGATTTTTCTTCATTTGCCTAATTTATCTCTATAGGAAGTGATAGATGTGATAACTTTGATGAGTTCCTCATGTCTGTTAATGTGGACATTGGTGTATTAGATGAGCCACCTGGAATGCTCCTTAGCCAGACTTTTAATTGTGTCTGTCTGATCCTTCAATTCTTCCATGGATTTGTAAATACATCCACTCAACTGTTGAAGCTCTAGCACTTTGTCCAAGTGGGTGGAAGATGGCTCTAACAGCTTGTCCACATAATTAGAGAATGATTTCTGCATATTGGCCAATCCTATCATTTCCTTACCTTCTCCACTTGTTTTTGATTCTGTATGCAAATCTTGAAGAATCTTGAAGTATTTTTTCTATTCTTCTTTGACCTTAACGTCTACTTACTACAACCCCGTCTCGGCCTAGATAATCATTTCAATTTTGAACTCTAGACTTTGAAGCCACTCAATTAGAGGTTCATCTCCCTTTTGTAGAATCTTGGCTTTCAATGCCTCTTTGGTCATCATCTTCACCGCTACATGGAGCATCACTATGCACTCTTGGAACTTCATTCTCTTAGATGTGAGAGTTTGCAAATTCTTCTCGATGTTATTCCTTTCTATCTCCAACCTCAAGAGAGCATTACCCAACTGCTCAAAAACTGCCAACCCTTCAGATTTGATTCTCTCAGCCCATCCCTTACTGATCTTTGTGAAGTGCCTATCTTCATGCAACTTGGATAATATAGCTTGATTCTCCACCGCACTGGGATCAAAGGTGGTTTGGGTTTTGGGGACACTTGCAATCAGAGTGAGGAGTTCTCTTATGAAATTTGTCAGCTCAACCACTTCTACCTTCAATTGAACCTTGGCAGTCTTGAGCTCCTCGAGTTCTTCCTCTATCACCACATTAGTAGACTTCCACCAGTCCACCTTGGTGTCATGACGAGCCAACCCCATATCAAATGACTGTAACTGAAAATCTAAATCCATCATATCTTCAAATCTACCTTCCTTGGTTGGCTTTTCCACTTCCATAGTGAAGTGTTCAGTCTCAAGGTCACGACCCAGAGTAGACATCATCTTTACTTTCTTTTGTTTACTCATAGCAGCCTTGGGTTGAAAGGGTCGTGACAAAGTGTCTTTGCTGGAAATCCTTTCTTCTGCCCTCTTCCTCTTGTGTTCTAGAGTATTCTCTATCCATGATTCTACACTGGTAACTTTGTTGGCAGAAACCAACTCCTTAATGAACAAATTCCTTATGACTGGGGGTGTAGCCTTTGGTCTAGAATCAAATGGATTTACTGAGTTAGGAGAAGAGGACACCAATTTCACTACTAAAGTGAACTTCTACTTTTTCCTGACCTCTTCTTCAGATTCTATCATTGAAGGAGCATCTTCACCCACCTCCACTATGATAGGGGACCCTCGCCTTGGATAATCCTAGGTTGAGGTGTCAACCGGTACATCTATAGTGACTTCTTTTGCTAACCACTCTAGTTTTGTACCTTTGGTGGGTTCCTGTGTTGATCCAATATTAGGGAGTGAACCTCCTCCACAAGTCTTCTTTCGTTGAACTTCCTTTTTAGGAGGTTCATCACCTCCACCAGCTAGTTGAGAAGAACTCTTGGACATAGTTGGTAGTGCTACCGAAGAATTTGTTGCGATGTTGGAGGAATCCTTTGAGTAGGAGGCTTCCTTTCTGACCCCTTCCTTCTTCCTGTTGTCCATTCAACCCACTGCTCCGTCGTCTTATAAATACCACTCATTAGGGTCTGCAAGTCACTGATGGCTTGGTCTAACATGGGCTCAGAACTGATGGAGAGAGGCTTGATCTTCTCGAGATAGGTATTATCATACATGTGCTAGCTATCATCTAGTAGCCCTTCAAATGAAAAATTGACCTTGAAATTTTTTATTTGTTCAATGGTTAATCTAGCATAGAACCTATCTCTGCTTTCCAGATCATCTATACAATTGGCCCAATAGTCTTCAATGTCATCTACATGGTGGATAGATCGGCTCATTTGTAGATAATCATGAGCATAATTAACTGGATCATATTGTGGCCTTAGAACATCATAGGTCTCCAATGAAAACCTCTTGGAGAATGCCTTTAGGACATTCTTTTCCCTAGACCGGGAAGCACAACTGTATACACTAGTAGTCATGGGGAAGTCATATCCTTTCTTGTTGGCATCGACACATATCAAATTCAATTGTAGTGCTTGCCTCATCACCTCCACCAGCATGATCATATCCGTAGGATATTTGGGAAGCTTCAAAGGAAAATAGTCAAAACCTACAAGATGAAGGTATGAGAAATCTCTGAAGTGAATAAAATAGCATCCAAATTGGCTGATAAAAGTCATGGATTCAAGGGAGAATCACCTTTTTGGACAGCCTTGTAGCTCCCTACATAATCTCATTGTAAATGCATCATTAACCTGAAGGTACTATGCATAATTGTTGTGTAATTGTAAAGAGGGAAAAAATTTGTAACTGTTAACATCATCAGGAAATTCCTCTAATCTAGTAAGACATGGCCAAATTTGGATTGTTGCCAGGATATACAATAGGACTGAAGACATATAAAATTCATTCTAGCACTTAGCTCTATCTAGGGCTTCTAAAAGGTTCTCACTTACCATAAGGGCCCAATCAATGAAGTGGTGTTGGGAATAGATTACCTGAACCAGGAAGAAGTGATGATTAAAAAAATTGAGTGCCTCACCCTCACCTCTGATCATGTGGAGTAACACCAGAATGTCTATGATCTCCAGCTTCAAATTAGTGTCATATATTATCTTTGGAAGCTTCCCTTTGGTGCTCTTGGGTTCTTGAAACCATGCTTTCAATATCTCCTTGTATTAAATTAACTTTTTGGCAATATATTCAGTCAGCACTCGACTCTATGTCATTTCTAAATACTCAGCTTGCTCTAGGATGCAAAGCAAGTTTTGGACCAATTCTTTGTCAATGGATAGCAGCACCGTATCATTGGTCAAGAGGATTTTCTTGGTATCTGGGTTGTATCGAGCGATGCATTCCTAGATCAATTCTGGGGATTGAACAACCACGGGAAAACCAGTGGCCTCAACTAATATTCTTTCCTTCAACTTCTCAGTGATGGGATGTATCTAGTCCAGTTCTGGAAGTTTTTCATATCAAATAACTTTAGAGACGTATCTAAAATCTTATGCCATTTAGAACTAATACCGTTCATTCCGTCAAATCCCATCAATCTAGAAGCCATAATTTTAATGATCTGATTCAGAAATGAAGAATATCTTTTAAGAGTGAGAATGCAAGGGCAAAGAACAACAACTATCAAATGCTTCAAAATCAAATAATTTGTTAAGAAAATAGTAGTTTTGTTGGAAACCTCCAACTAACCTTATAAATTTTCAATTTTTACCATTTAACAGCCGACTTCCCATGCCACATGAATGAAAAGACCTCAACATTAATGAAACAGTCTGTTATGAAGTAAAATGACTTTATTTGAATTAATTACCTTGCTCTTATGGGCCACTAAGAAATGTCTTTTCACTTTTAGTAACTACAATGGTAAATTTCCTGAGGTAGTGGAAAATTACTTTTCCACTTCTCCTTTAGGTGGAGAAGTGCTTTTGGAGTGCTCTCGGTTCAAAAATCTGCCAAAGGGTAAATTTGATCTATCAGGGTGACAAAATGGCATGTGTTGATTTCATCTGCCTTTTTATATCTCAGATTCTTTATGAGATAGATTCTTCCTCAAAATCACTTCATTTAAATGGCTTGGTAGAAAATGTACTCCGTGGGTTGAAACCCGATCGTCAGAGTAGTGGAGAAGCCATTTTCTGCTTTTCCTCCTTTAGACTTACTTCCTTGATTTCTCTCTATTGAATCATTCCTCATGACTTATAGAGGTGTAGTTCAGACACAACAGTCCTTCTAAGCCCAAGGGATCCATTTTAGAAGTGTACTCCTTGTTGGGATATCACTTAGTTGTCATTGGTAGAAGATGCACTCTGCTGATGCTTTTCCACCAGTGGAGAAGCTTGAACCCAATTTTTTTCCAAGCTGCAAAATGAAGAGTTATGGCTAAATGCTTCCATTGCATGTAAAATTGATGTTAGAAATCTTTGAACCATGACCTTTACCAGATTGGGAGCTTAACCTACCCAATGAAAACATGATCTCAAATATAGAATCCCTCTAGTTCACAAAAGAGAAGTCAAATTTGGGGAATCTAGTAAAGGTCACCTATCCTAGGGGAAAAGCTAGACTTAGACCCAAGACTCACATGAAGCTTTCAGGACTACTACTATACCTCGAACATCCACTTTTTTCTAAAGGCATGCAGACCAAAAGTGGGGCAACAACTGCCTCTATCTGGGGACTTGGACATTCACATGTCCAAGCAAGGAACTCAGATCTCTAGTTTTGCAAGGCTCAATAAAAGGCAGCTCACAACAAAACTAAAGAAAGACATGGAAAGGAAAGTAGGAAAGAACCCTAACTAGGAAAACAAGAACACAAACTAAATGTAACTATGGTACAATACAGGGGTTTCCTATTTGTAATTTAGATCTGATAGATCTTTAAATCCTGACCATTATACATCAGGGGTAGTGCCTCACTATCTGGATATTCCAATTCAAATGTATTCATCTCAAATGCTTGATGGATCTTAAAGGTCATTTCCATCATGTTTCAAATTTTTTGTGCATGCCTTTGGGTGCCTTGCATTTGTCCTATAACAACACCATGTCTCCCTCCATGAATTTTTAGGGTCTTCTCTTTTTATCAAACAACTACTTCACATCCATCTGATGTTATGTAATATGATCAACCATTTTCTCCCTTTCTTCTTCCAGTTTTCTCAAGTCCATGATCCTCTTTTCTAAACCATATTCATATATGTCATCCACTACTACTATCCTTAGTTTGAAAGTAGCTAACTCTAATGGTAATGGAAGAATAGCTTCTACTCCATAAATGATTTCAAAAGAAAATACACCAATGGCTCTTTTGGGAGTCACTCTATCTACCCAGAAGGCTTCATAGATCTTCTTGTGCCAAGTTTTCTGGTTGTCTGCTACAATATTTTTCATGATGTTTACCAGATTTTTATTGCTATATTTTCCTTGACCGTTCCCTTGAGGAAAATAATCAAATGAGTGGCTGATCATGATTCCATACTCAAATTAGAACTCCATAATTTCTTGAGAAGAAAATTATGAGGCATTAGCCATAACTAACTTAATGGGCACACCGAATCTTACCAGAATGTTTTCTTTGATAAAATCACATACTACTTCTGAAGTAGTTTTTTTGGTTGCTTTTGCTTCCACCCATTTCGTGAAATAATTAGTCATGGTGATTATGTAGGTATGAACTACACTGGATGCGGGGTTTAGAGGACCAATAAAATCAAGACCCCATTGCTGAAAAGGACCTTCAATTACCACTGGCCTTAGAGGTAGTTCTACCAACTGTGGCTTTCCGAAAAACATTTTGCATTTCTCACACCTTTCTACCCAATGGTATGCATCTCTAAACATTCCTGGCCAATAATAACATTGTCTTAAAATCTTAAATGCAGTAACTGATGAGGATAAATGTCCTCCACAAGCTTTGTCATGAAACGCCTTTAACAAATTCTCTTGCTGTTGTATGTCGACACACCAGAGGAAAGTCCCATCTATAGATCTCTTATACAATCTATCTTCCTAGATTACATATTTAGAAGATTTTAGTTTTAGGTCTCTTCTTTGCTTTGGAGTTAACCCTTCAGGGCATTCACCATATGTCAAGAAATACATGATATTTTCAAACCAAGGGTCTTGCATACTTACCGCCAAAACTATGTATACAACTTCTGGGTCTTTGTCTATTTGATTCTTTGTCATTACCTTGCATAGTGCATTTCCCCTCACCAGCTTGGTGGGCTTGATCTCTATATCATATTCTTGGGTTTTAGCTACCCATGATCCCCTATTATTACATCCTACATCCTGTTGAGTCAGTATACTTTTTACCACAATATTAGGCACATACACCAGAGAGTGAAAGTGTAAAATGTAAAACCTGAAATTCTTCAAAGCCTTTAACACTACGAATGCATGTTTTTCAGTTTGAGAATATCTCAGCTCATGGTTTTTTAGAGGTGTGCTCATAAAAGTGATGGGAGCTTGAATCCCCTCTTCATTCTCTTGCTTGAGAATGGGTGATAGAGTATGTTCAGAAGAGTAAAAATAGATTATGAAGTCTTTCTTATAATCTGGGTGGCATAACATGGGAGAATTGGCTATGGTGTTCTTTATTCTTTTGAAGGCTTGTTTACCAGGTTTGTTCCACTTGAAACTCACATTTCCTTTCATCATGTCAACTATGCATTTGGTAATCTCAGAGAAATCTAAAATGAATCTCCTGAGAAATTTTACTTGACCAAAAAATGATTTCACTCCAGTTTTTCTCATGGGTAAACTCAATTGTTGGATGGCTCTTACTCTTTCTCGGTTGATCATTATGCCTTCTTGGGAGACAATGTGGCCCAACAATTTCCCTTTAGTTACATAGAAAACTGACTTCTTAGGATTCAATGAAATCCCGTCTTCCCGACACCTTTGCAAAACTCTCCTTAAGTCATTTATGTGATCTACTCTTTTCCTGGAGAATATAGTAAGGTCATCCAGACACATACCAATGATTTTTTTCTTCATGTCACTAAAGGAAAGGTCCATGCCTCTTTGGAAAGTAGCCCCAGTGTTGATTAATCTAAATGGCATCCTGTGGTATGTGAAGGTGCCCCATGGAGTAGTGAAAGTTGTTTTATGCTGGTCTTCTTTCTTAACTTCAATCTTGTTATACCCTGAGAATCCATCTAACATGGAAATCATTTCAGCTCTGGAAATGATTTTCAAGAGATGAGCCATATTTTGGATTGCATAATTGTCCTTCAAGGAGGATTAAATAAGGTTTCTAAAATCAACACAAATTCTTATCTCTCTGTTCTTCTTCCTCACTGGTACTATATTTTCTACCCAAGTAGAATGGTGGATAGGGTATATGATCCTTGCTTTGAGCATTTTATCAACTTCCCTAAATATAGCATTAGCAACTCTGGGGTTGTAATTCCTTTGTTTCTTCCCGAATGGAGTTGCCTCAGGTTTCAAAGGAATCTGGTCTTTGAATTTCCCATTCATAAAACACTTCAAATCTTCATAACTCTAGGCAAAAACATCTTGGTATTCTAGGAAGAGTTTCCTGGCCTCTTTCCTTTCTTCTTTAGTAAATCATATCCTAATGTTGATCATCTTGGGATGCTTCTTAGTTCCTATGTTCATTCCCTCATATTCACTAGTATTAGGACCTCTCTCAATTCTCTTCTTCTTCACAAAGGTATCATGCCTATTGAAAAGCTTCTCAAGAGTGACCAGATGGGGAGGAATGATGTTTCCTTGTAACTGGATAACATCTAACATTTCTTTCTTTCACTTGTCCTAATGATCTCCTTTATTTCTATTAGGAACATCTTTATGGAAGTCACCACCACTTTCTAGAAAGAGAAGGAGGTTCTGGTCATCTTCGAATACTTGCCAATCCTCTACATTATCGAGCATAGATGGTCGATATACAATCTCTACTTGGTACTTCTTATCTTTGAATTCTGGGTGAGGGAGGAGTAGCGAGGCTGACACAACCAAGGAGGCTACCTTTGAATTTAATTCTCTTGGCATAGATTCAATAAAGAATGCATCTAGTGCCTCTATTTCATCCCATACTTTGTTTCTGTAATTTTTTAATCTATTGTTTTTTACAGAGTATTGATTCTTGACTTGGCACACGATCAACTCAACATCACCATGAGCTCTAAAAGTCTTCACACCTTTTTCCTTTGCAGTGATGATCCCTAACAAGAGGTCTTTATACTTAGAAGTATTGTTGGTGTTCCCAAACTCTAATTTGTAAGCCATGGGCTCACATACTCCATCTGGTGATATCAAGACCACACCTGCACCGAATCCTGATGATGTGCAACTTCCATCAAATTCAAGAGTCCAAATCTGTGGTGGCATTTCTTCAGCGGTAAACTAATTTTCCTCCTCTTCAGGTTCAATTTCCTCATCGATATCACCAGTAAATAGCATATAGTTACCAAATTCCATTTCTTGATACAGAATTCGGGCTTTAGGGTCGTCAGATTTTAGCACTATAAACTTAGCTTTTTCCTCAGGAACCAGTTTAATCTTTTTATTTCCCACAGGGATTAAAGCTTGAGACCAATCCATATTTATCTCTCCTCCAAGGTCTCTGTAGAAATTCCTACTTAACAACAAACTGTAACTAGCGGGTATATAAGCAACAAGAATTGTTAGCAACAACTTCTTCTCAGGGTATTCTGACAAAGCTACTTGAGCATCCTTAATTTGGCCAACCAGGGGTACTTGCTTGGAATCCATAGAGTAACACCTACCATGGGCTTTAGTGAGATTAATCCCTAAAGCTTTAGCCATAGTAGATGGCATTATATTATATGAAGCTCCAAAATCTATTATGAAATTGCTCAACTTACAACCATTAATATATAATGACACATCAGGATTCTGGCCTGGGAAAGTGGTCAAAATAGAAGGTTCCCCTTGCTTATTTGATTCTGCAAATATAGACTCATTTTCTATAGTAGTGATGACATTTTGGTTTAACTCTGGATTTCCTTCTTTACAATAGTCTACTAGCTTTTGCAATTCTATGGGATTAGACTTAAGGTAGTCTATAGGGGAAATTTGAATTCTAGAATCTCTATAGAATTGAATAATATCAAAAGAACTTTTCTCCTTACCTTGTTGCAGAATTCTCACTCCTTGATTGGCTTCCTTAGAATAGGAAGTAGACATTTCATTATTTTTAAGAGGAGGTGTTGAAGCAAGGATTTTATCCCTTTTGACTCCAGGTCAAGACTATATAAGAGGTCCCATCTATGGTAGCATAACATATTTCTCCTTGCTCTAAATTTGATTCATAGTCCAAATATAAGTTTTCAGAGTCGCTATGTGAGTATGAATCTAGTTCAGCTCTGGATACTCCAGTATTCCACTCATCAGTCTAATGCATCTACCAGGCATGAGCTACATTAGGATAACTCTCTCCATCATGATCAGTAGTTAGATGGAAGGCACACATGTTTCCTTTCTTAGGAGGAGCTTCTATAGCTAGCCTCTGTGGTGGAGCAGTTAACTATAATGCCTTTCCATCAGCATTCCTCCCCTCATTATTTCTCCCAGGCTGATCTTGAAAGTTTTACTGGTAGGGATTATTAAAGCTGGGGAGTTTCCTCTTGAAGGTGATGAATTCATTGGACAATTTTTTAATCATCTCATCCAATGATGTAGTATTGCTACTATCGGCTCTAGATTGTACCTCTCTTTTCCATTTCTTGGATGAGATCATATGGTCTTCAAGTTCTACATCAGTTCTCTATGTAGCATCCAAATCTATAGGATTCACCCTTCTTAGATCATAATTGATGTCTGGTGGCATAACACTTATGAAGAATGTTTTCAAATTTCCCATCGTAGGCCTGTCAGCTGCTGGAATACGATTTACAAGCTTGTTGAATTTAGCTATAAAACCCCTCATACTGATAGAAGGTTCTTTCTTGATGGAATTTAATTGCGTCAATAGGGGATGCTCATCTTTAGGATTTTTAAACCTTCTTTCAAAGGTAGCTCTCATGGAAGCCCAATCTATGATAGAGTAATTAGGTAAATGGTGAAACTAATCGACAACACCTTCAATGAGGGTCTCAACAAATAATCTAATGGCCACATCCTCCTCTCGTACTGCTAGGATATTGACTGAAGCAAAGAGTGCGGCAATATGCTCATCTATAGATACTTTCCCATCTCCATAAAATTTGGGGAAGTTCTTTCTAGAACCTTAAGGGAGAGGATTATATGCTGCTAATTGCAGAGGTCCGACTGTGGTGGCCCAGGGAAGTGTCATAGCTACTTGGGGTACATAGGGTGTTAAATTGATAACAGGAGGGGCAACTACACTGTGCAAAGTTAATACTTGGCAAGTGGTGGACAATTGAGTAGTTTGTTTAGGAGGTGAAGAAGGTCTACTCTGGCTCCTTGCGGTTCTATTTCCTTGGTGAGGTATTTCTAAAAGAGAAAATTTAATACCCTCAAGTCTCTCAAAGACTGGGTCTGTGTTACCTTCTTTCCTTGTACTTTTGAGAAATCTTTTAGACTCCAGATTTTCAACTTAATTCTGTAGCCTAGCTTCAAGCTCTACTTGGCATCGTACCCTTCTTAAATTTCTCCTCTGGATGACTTCTTCAATTTCTTCTGCTCTAGCTTCTTCTTTCTCTAGCACAAGAGTGGCACTTCTATAATGTTCGGTGCTTTTTCTGTATCTCCAGACAAAAGTATTTAATGAGGAAATGAGATCTTCTTGATCATCTTGGAATCAAAGATTCGGTTGGAGCACAGGGATTATGTTTTCATGGGGAAGCACCATATTTCTCCATGATATGCTTCTAGTTATAAAGAATGTTCATTCTCCCTAGAAGAGTCACCAAAAGTCTCTTGGTAAATAGATTGTTGTTTTAAATTTAACTCTCAAATGCCCAAAATCTATGAGAAACAATTTGATACCAACAGTTGGAAAATTGTTATTGGAAAACTAATTTCCCTCTATATTTAAAGGTATATCTCCCTTATATGAATGATTTTCGGTGAATTTTTCTCTTTCCTAGTCTAACAGGGGTATGTTCTTGACTAAAAATAGAAGAGGTAAACCAAGCTAAACCTAGGCAGGAAATAGCTTAGGTGGGACAAATTCAACTATAAATCTAGACAACTCTGGGACTTCATCAATCAGATTAACCCCCAAAATTGGTAATGCATGAACTTCTACTAAAAATGTAGATGCAAGACTAAAGATTAATGATGGAATGACAATGAATTGATCTATATCACAAGAACGTTTCCCAAACTTAAGTTAATAATGAATTTCCCCTTTAGCTAATTGTATCAAATCATAATACAGAGCTCTGGTTCGAACACAGATTGTAAATCTAACTTCAAAGAAACATCCAAATTCAACAAAAAGATAAATTCAATGCAAATGGAATAGATAAAACAATGGTATTCAGACATACAAATTTGACTCAGCAAAAATCTATCTTTCACACCAAAATTTAGCCGACCCTTGTATTGATTTTTGGAAAAAGTACATATAGAGTCCCAGATTGGGCCGTTACAAAAGGGGGTAACCAAAATGGTTCAACTTCCCCAACTAGAATTGATAACCAAAGGTTTATCCATTACAACATTGATCAAAATTTAGTACAAAGAGAGAATATTCTTAAGCTTCACTTTCATTCCCTTTGCCTAATTTAGCTCTATAGGCAGTGACAGTTGTGATAACTTTGATGAGTTCCTCATGTCTGTTAACATGGACATTGGTGTATTGGATGAGCCACCTAGAATGCTCCTTAGCCAGATTTTTAATTGCATCTGTCTGATCCTTCAATTCTTCCATGGCTTTGTAAATACATCCACTCCACTGTTGAAGCTCTGGCACTTTGTCCAAGTGGGTGGAAGATGGCTCTAATAGGTTGTCCACATAATCAAAGAATGATTTCTAGATATTGGCCAATCCTATCATTTCCTTACCTTCTCCACTTGTTTGTGATTCTGTATGCAAACCTTGAAGAATCTTGAAGTCTTTGTTCTGTTCTTCTTTGACCTTAACGTCTACTTGCTACAACCCCATCTTGGCCTGGATAATCATTTCAATTTTGAAATCTAGACTTTGAAGCCACTTGATTAGAGGTTCATCTCCCTTCTATAGAATCTTGGCTTTTAATGCCTCTTTGGTCTTCATCTTCACCACTACATGGAGCATCACTATGCACTCCTGGCACTTCATTCTCTCAAATGTGAGAGTTTGCAAATTCTTCTCGATGTTATTCCTTTATGTCTCCAACCTCAAGAGAGCATTACCCAACTGCTCCACAACAGCCAACCCTTCAAATTTGAGTCTCTCAACCCATCCCTTATTGATCTATGTGAAGTGCCTATCTTCTTGCAACTTGGCTAATATAGCTTGATTCTCCACCGCACTGGGATCAAAGGTGGTTTGGGTGTTGGGGACACTTGCAATTAGAGTGCAGAGTTGTCTTATGAAATTTGTCAACTCAGCCACTTCTTCCTTCAGTTGAACCTTAGCAGTCTTGAGATCCTCAAGTTCTTCCTCTATCACCACATTAGTAGACTTCCACCAGTCCACCTTAGTTTAATGACGAGCCAACCCCATATCAAATGACTGCAACTAAAAATCTGAAGCGGTCATATCTTTGAATCTACCTTCCTTGGTTGGCTTGGCCACTTCCATAGTTAAGTGTCTATTCTCAGTGTCAAGACCTAGAGTATACATCATCTTTACTTTCTTCTATTTAATCATAGAGGCCTTGGATTGAAATTCTTGGGACAAAGTTTCTTTTCTGGAAATCCCTTCTTCCGCCCTCTTCCTCTTGCATTCCAGAGTATTCTCTATCTATGATTCTACGCTGGTAACTTTGTTGGTAGAAACCAACTCCTCAATGAACAACTTACTTATGACTGGGGGTGTAGCCTTTGTTCTAGAAGAAAATGGATTTACCGAGGTAGGAGAAGAGGACACCAATTTGGCTATTGAAGTGACCTTCTGCTTTTTCCTAACCTCTTCTTCTAAATCTGTGGTTGAAGGAGTATCTTCACCCACCTACACTATGACGGGGGACCCTCACCTTGGAGAATCCTAGGTTGAGGTGTCAACTGGTACATCTATAGTGACTACTTTTGCTGACCACTCTAGTTCTGGACCTTTGGTGGGTTCCTCTATTTGTCCAATATTAGTGAGTGAACCTCCTCCACAAGTCTTCTTTGGTTGAACTTCCTTTTCAGGAGGTTCATCGCCTCCACCAGCTGGTTGAGAAGAACTCTTGGACATAGTTGGTAGTACTACTGAAGAATTTGTTGCGATGTTGGAGGAATCCTTTGTCAGAGTCCTTTGAGTAGGAGGCTTCCTTTCCAACCTCTTCCTTCTTCTTGCTGTCCATTCAACTCACTTCTTTGTCCTCTTATAAATACCACTCATTAGGGTCTACAAGTCACCGACCACTTGGTCTAACATGGGCTTGGAACTGATTGAGAGAGGCTTGATCTTCTCAAGATAGGTATTATAATACATGTCCTAGTCGTCATCTAGTAGCCCTTCGACTACAAAATTGACCTTGAACTTTTTGATTTGTTCAATGGTTAATCTAGCATAGAACCTATCTCTACTTTCTAGATCATCTCTACAATTGGCCTAGTAGTCTTCAATGTCATCTACATTATGGATATCTTGGCTCATTTGTAGATAATCACAAGCATAATTAACTGGATCATATTGTGGCCTCAGAACATCATAGGTTTCCAACAAAAACCTCTTGGAGAATGCCTTTAGGATATTCTTCACCTCAGACCGGGAAGCACAATTGTAGGCACCGATAGTCATGGGGATGTTGTAGCCTTTCTTCTTGGAATCGACACATATCAAATTCACTTTCAGCACTTGCCTTATCACCTCCACTAGCATGATCATATATGTAGGATATCTGGGCAGCTTCAAATGAAAATCATCAAAACCTGCAAGATGAAGGTATGAGAAATATCTGAATTGAATAAAATAGCATCCAAATTGGTTGATGAAAGTCATGGCTTTGGGGGAGAATCTCCTTTCTGGAAAGCCTTGTAGCTCCCTGCACAATCTCATTGTAAATGCATCATTAACCCGAAGGTACTCTGCATAACTATTGTGTAATTGTAAAGAGGGGAAAAATTGTAACTCTTAACTTCATCAGGGAATTCCTCTAATCTAGAAAGACCTGGCCAAATTTAGATTGTTGCCAGGATATACAATAGGACTGAAGACATATAAAATTCATTATGGAACTTATCTCTATCTAGGGCTTTCAAAAGGTTCTCACTTACCATAAGGGCCCAATCAATGAAGTGGTGTTGGGAATAGATTACCTGAACCAGGAAGAAGTGATGATCAACAAAATTGAGTGCCTCACTCTCACCTCTAATCTTGTGGAGTGACACAAGAATTTCTATGATCTCCAGCTTCAAATTAGGCTCATATAGTGTCTTTAGAAGCTTCCCTTTGGTGCTCTTGGGTTGTTTAAACCATGCTTTCATTATCTCCTTCCAAATTGACTTTTTGGCAATATATTTAGTCACCGCTCGACTGTATGACATTTCTGAATACTTAGCTTTCTCTGGGATGAAAAGTGAGTTTTAGACTGATTCCCTATCAATGGATAGCATAATCATATCATTGGGCAAGAGGATTTGCTTGGTATCTAGGTTGTATCGAGCGATGCATTCCCAAATCAATTCTAGGGATTAAACAACCACAGGAAAACCAAAGGCCTCAACTAATCTGCTTTCCTTCAACTTCTCAATGATGGGATGTATCTGGTCCACTTTTAGTCTATTCTAGAAGTTTTGCATATCAAAGAACTTCAGAGATGTATCCAAAATCTTATGTTATTCAGAAGTAATGACATTCATTCCATCAAATCCCATAAATCTGGAAGCCATACTTTTAATGATTTGATTCAGAAATGAAGAATATCTTTTAAGAGTGAGAATGCAGGGGCAAAA
Source organism: Thuja plicata (assembly GCA_018584345.1). Lineage (NCBI taxonomy): Eukaryota > Viridiplantae > Streptophyta > Pinopsida > Cupressales > Cupressaceae > Thuja > Thuja plicata. Next base: position 2,070,301 of record MU223586.1, on the reverse strand, counting down.
AACAACCACTATCAAATGCTCCAAATTCAAACAATTTGTTAAGCAAACAGTAGCTCTGTTGGCAACCTCCAACTTACCTTATAACTTTTGAATTTTTACCGTTTAACGGCTGACTTCCCGTGCCACACGAATGAAAAGACCTCAACATTAATGAAACAGTCCATTATGAAGTAAAACGACTTTATTTGAATTAATTACCTTGCTCTTATGGGCCGTTAAGAAATGTCTTTTCAATTTTAGTAACTACAATGGTAACTTTCCTAAGGTAGCGGAAAATTACTTTTCCACTTCTCCTTTAGGAAGAGAAGTGCTTTTGGAGTGCTCTCGGTTCAAAAATCTGCCAAAGGGGAAATTTGATCTATCAGGGTGCCAAAATGGCATGTGTTGATTTCATCCTCCTTCTTTATATCTCAGATTCTTTATGAGATAGATTCCTCCTCGAAATCACTTCATTTAAATGGCTTGGTAGAAAATGTATTCTGTGGGTCGAAACCTGCCTGTCGGAGTAGTGGAGAAGCCATTTTTTGCTTTTCCTCCTTTAGACTTACTTCCTTGATTTCTCTCTATTAAATCATTCCTCTTGACTTGTAGAGGTGTAGTTCAGACACAACAGTCCTTCTAAGCCTAAGGGATCCATTTTAGAACTATACTCCTTGCTGGGATATCACTTAGTAGTCATCTACAGAAGATGCACTCTGCTGATAATTTTCCGCCGGTGGAGAAGCCCGAACCCAATTTTCTGCCAAGCTACAAAATGAAGAGCTATGGCTAAATGCTTCCATTTCATGTAAAATTGATGTTAGAAATATTCAAACCATGACCTTTACTAGATTGGGAACTTAACCTACCTAATGAAAACATGATCTCAAATGCAGAATCCCTCCAGTTCACAAAACAAAAGTCAAATTTGGGGAATCCGGTAAAGGTCACCTATCCTAGGGAAAAAGCTAAACTTAGACCCAGGACTCACATGAAGCTTTCAGGACTACTACTATACCTTGATCATCCAATTTTGTCTAAAGGCATGCAGAAATAAAGTGGGGCAACAAATCCAAGGGTGGATTAAACATTTTGTTTTGGGGAGGATGGTGTAGGAGCACACCTAGGCTAATCTCCATAGTTTGATCATTTTGTCTTGTACTTGACATTGGCCAAGTCAAGATAGTTAGGTTGTTTTTGGACCTTAGAAGGTCATTGAAATGTGGGCTAAGTGAGTTAGTCATTAGGAATAAGGTCACTAAATTAGCCATTGTTAGTAGTTTTTATATTTCTTAGGCTTAGTTTCTTAAATGTTGGATTTGAGCCATGAATGTGTCTTAAACACATAAATGATGTCATAGAGATGCCATATGGTCATAAATGGTCTTGGATTCTCAAAATGAAGAGGTTAGAGGTCCTAAAACTCAGGGAGGAGGCATAATGGTAAAGATGTCAAAAGTTGCTAAAATGTTGCTATGACAACATTTGCAATTATTGCAAATGTTGCATGCAACTCAGTTATCTTGGGATCCCCTTAAGAATAGGAAGTGGGAATTGACCAACAGTCCCTAGAATAATGGAGATGGTATCTAAAGTTACCCAATACTCAAATCTAAGGAGGAGTCATTCATTGTAACAAGTTGGATATATCAAATAGAGCTCTGCAACTCTGTATTCGAGAAATCCTGAGCATTTTGTTATGACAGTTAGATGTAATGGATTGAAAGACTGAAACTAATTATTGTTTTGTGTTCCTAGGATAGTTTGAAGCATCTTTCATTCATTAAGCTAGTTTTTTAGATGTAGTTTAAGGTCTTAGATAAAATATTTTGTGTTTTGTGTGTTTACTGGACTTGTCCTGACCAGTCAGTCGATTCATGGCTCCCCCATGAAATCTAACCGTGGGATCTTCCTAAGGATAGGTGGAATGTTAGGGGAGTCAATGGTCTATATATATGTAGATTTAGGAGTTAGGGAAAAATGAGTTTCTATTTTTAGTTCCAAGCCCTAGGCGAGCATGCACTGTCTGGTTAGTGGTTTGGAGGTGAAACAGTGAGCATTCTTATGCAAGGTAGTGAAGTAATATACAGAATAAGTGTAGTTTCAGTTATGGAATCATCATATCTTGACATGGTAGGAGGGCCAAGTTTATATCAATCTATTTGGTCAATTTTTGAGCAAGTTTTGCATTGTGTTGCAGACTGTCCTAGAAATTAGGCCTATTAACCCTATTGATCCTAGTTTGTAGGAACCCTATGTACGAAGGACTTCTAAAACTAAAAACTTCAAAATATCTTGTAAAGTGATAGAGGGTATTTTAATGTGTGATTTTTTTTTCAACTTCTTTAGGAAAGTTTTGAAAGAAGTGGGAAAAACACACTGTAAAAGGCTACAAGGAATAGGCCTCAATTAGGCTTCCAAGTGATTGAATCCTTGAACCTGGTAAAGACCAAGTTGAAGATCCTAGTAAATGTTTTCAAATGACAAGGAGATGAACATTTTCAAGTGGATAGATATCCCTGCAATGAATCATGAATGTTAGAGTGGAATTGGCACTTAGATCCTTCTAGGTGTATTGGAAGAAGTGAAGAATTGAACTAACTAAAAGGTGTTAGTCTTTCAAGGTGAAGCACATGAGTTGATAACTCTTAGGGAAGAGTTGGAATTGGACTTAGTTAATCATCTAAGCCAATTAGAACCTAGAGGAGATTAGGTTCCTAGAAGAGACAAGTTAAGGTCTCTTGGTTGAAGTGCTAGCAAGCCTTGAAACACTCACATCATCAATCCTTTAATTAATGGGATTGCCTCACTATTAGAATGTTCTTGACTTAAAAAATATTCAAGATTTTCAAAATTATGAGAAATCATTTTCTCTTATGTAGGACATGCTATTATTAATGAATCATCTTGATTGTAAGAAGAAAGGGAATATCTGAATTCTTGACAATAGTAGGTATGTCTTTGGTATACATAGAGGTATCATCTTCATTTTTATGGAATATATTAGAGGACTCACGATATATATCTTTAAAGGAACCCATAAGTCTCCTTTAAAAGAGCCCGTAAGTCTACAAGTTCTTCTCATAGGGATATTGTAGGTAAGACTCAAGGTTATGAAACTCCTACACACAGAAATACAAGAAGGGAAGGTCTAAACAATGCAAATTATTAATGAAGTTATCATTTATACATTGTATGAAAGAAAGTAATGCATCATTGTAAATGAAGATTCTGCAAGTGTACATGAAATTTATGCAAAATAAGGTCAAATATGCAAATATAACCTTATTAAATTCTTGTATATCCTATCATCTAATTAGGAGGAAATATATGAAAAAAATTCTAAATGCATTAAATGTAACAAGACAATGTATACAAATAAGATCTACACATTCAAATAAAAAAAACAAAGATTTGTTAGGTTCACCAAAATGTAATGAAATAAAATAGGTATGAGGAAAATCATTGGGATAGATGATCAAGATATGAATCATATACATAAATAATTTCATTACATTGGAAGGAAAGATAATCGACTAAGCTCAAGGAAGCTCGAGTGCAAAGAGGATGCAAGGATTCCTTCATTGTAGAGTTGAAACATAACTATGAAAATGAGAAAGTGTAACAATAGAGGGAAAGAATGGAAAAGAGAAGTATCCAAAAAGATGGTATTCTAAATGCATTAAATGTAACAAGACAATGTATACAAATAAGATCTACACATTCAAATAAAAAAACTAAGATTTGTTAGGTTCACCAAAATGTAATGAAATAAAATAAGTATGAGGAAAACCATTGGGATAGATGATCAAGATATGAATCATATACCTAAATAATTTCATTACATTGGAAGGAAAGATAATCGACTAAGCTCAAGGAAGCTTGAGTGTAAAGAGGATGCAAGGATTCCTTCATTGTAGAGTTGAAACATAACTATGAAAATGAGAAAGCGTAACAATAGAGGGAAAGAATGGAAAAGCACAGTATCCAAAAAGATGGTAGGTTGTAAACCTGATTTTAATACTGTTAGAACTATAAAATCTACAAGAAAAGTCGATCAAAATCATGAAACTCCTCTATTTCTTACTCTATCCCTGAACCCCATTTTCAAAATTATAGTCGTTGGTTGAAAAAAGTCCCTAAACCCTTCCTGGACTTGTTATAATTTTGAGTTACATTTTCATAAGCCCTTTAAGTCTCATTATCCCATGTGTGATTTATCATGTTTAAAGTCTATCTCTTAGTCACGTAACCAACGCTGAATATCATTTTATATCTAGCGACTTGGGGCAGGATCTTATCTCCTAATCTCCAAAAAAAATGGAATATGCTCTTTTTATCTTGAGATTTCACACACATCATCGATCTTGTTTCGATCTTGTGGCTCTCTCTAAGCAAACCCTTAGTCAAGCTTTTCTTTTCGTGACTTTGAGACTTAGTTGGTCATGTAATCTCCAGATAGACCTGAGGTTAAGGTAGGGTTTGTAGTTTTCCTTCAGTCGCGAGATCTCCCAATGGATTCATGGTTAAGTGAAATGCCTCGAGATTAAAGGAAGATTGTAGATCTTGTTCCATCCTTTTTCTGATCATGTGGTTCGCATGAATCTAGGAAAAAACTTAAGGGTTAAGAAATATTCTTGCAACTTGGAGATCTCTTTAGTCACGTGATCTCACAATGGACCACAATTCAAGCATGGTTAGTTTCAAGGCAAGGTTATTTTTCCTATTTTGTCACTGAATCTATGAATGTACCTCAGGTTAAGTAAGATGTATCAAGATTAAGTGAGGATCGTTGATCATATTTTAATCTTGTGGCTCACGTGAGATCTCTTAATAAACTATAGGGTTAAGTTTTTATCTTACAACTTGGAAATTTTGTTAGTCACGTGATCTTGTAATGGACTTGAGTTAGGGTTGATTATGGTTAAAGCTAAGTTAGGTTTCTAGAGATTCAATTTGATGTTCCCATGTGTTTCCAAGGATAGATGAATCATATGGTCTGCAACAAGTCTCAGAATAAACTCAAAGGTTAAGAAATGTTCTCGCGACTTAGAGATTTCTTCAGTCATGTGATCTCCAGATTGATGCTTGACTCAGGTAAAGTTAATGCTGAAAATACTAGTTTAAATTAGAACTATTGAAGATGAGATATATCGGAGGGCCTGCGCTAAATTTCAGAATGTAACTTGAGTTAGAGAAATGATCAGTGACTTTGAGATTTATTCAATCGTTGAATCTCGGGATAGACTACAGTTAAGAGCCTGAGTCAAGTTAGTCAAAATTTTTTTTCGAAAGAATGATATGACTTGTCAATGCAATGTTAATCTGATGGCTTGCACGTAATCTCCAGTCTTAACTCAAGTAAAGGTAAATGTTTGGTGACTTAGATATTACATAGTCGCGCAATATCTAGATAAAGTTAGGGTTAAAGGGAGGTTAAAGACCAGTTAAAGGCTGAGGAAAAAGATAGAGGTAAAAATTGATCACTTTCAATCTGATTTTATGGTTAGTGTAAAGCCTCAGAAGAAAGTTGCAGCCGATCTAACCATCAAGGAATTGCGCCTATCAGCCACGTGTCCCACGTGGGTTCAGATCTGCTATAGAGGATAAATAAGTTAATGTGCTGACAAGTCCTATTATAATCAAATGTACAACTTAAAGCCTCAATGAAGAGATGCACGATGATTATTGATCAAGGCATTGCGCCTATTTGACGTGTGTCCAACCTGGTTAGCACAGGTCAGGTAACAACATGATTTCTCAAGAGCCAGTAGTTAAGTTCCATGTGGATCTTAGTAGGACCACTGTTGCCAAGTTATAACTAAGGTAAAGTTTAGTTTTCTTGATTTTGATCAGATGACTTGTGCATTTCCTCAAAGAAAAGGTGCTCAAAATCTAACCATTGAGGAATTGCACGTATGTGACGTGTGTCCAATCAGATCTTCTTCCCAAGTAACTTGAAGACAATATACGGTTATGTTTTAAACTTTGATAAGGCTTGATCTCGACTGTTCATGTTGATTCTGCTCCACCTATAGCTGTTAGGTTTGAATATTTGAATATTTAAATTTTTCTCTCAGAGTTTCAAGCAGTGGATTTATTTTCAAAGATGTAGAGGCAATTGGTGGGTTGATCTGATCTTCTTGGTCAATTTATTGAAAGGATATGGTACTGAGGGGATGTTTTCTATGGATTTATAAATGTTGTGTGGTGATTTTAGGGTTTTATATTCAATATTGTATACTCTTTAAAACCCTCATCTTCTTCTTATTACTTGTGCATTAATTTTCATAGCCAAGTGGCCATGGAGATCAAATTGTATTTTTAGATTGTTTGAAGAAAGATCTGTTAGTAATAACTGAGAGGGGGGGTGAATCAGTGGTCTCAAAAATATTCCAATTAATCAACCCAAAAACTTAGTACCACAATATTAAGCCTCTAGTTATCTTCATTCCTATAAGCTGAATGCCTTCAAATATACTTATCAAATTACTACTGCTCCGAATGATTTGTTAAACCTTATTCTTTATGTTTACTGAATAGCAGTCTTTCAATTTACCAAAAAATAGTAAATTACTTAGAGTATACCGATCAATCCACATTAGCTATGTGTAATGCAAAAAACTAAAGTAATGACTCATAAACACATTGACACATGGATTTTTAATGTGGAAACCCTGTTAAGGGAAAGAACCACTTGGGACTGGTAACCCAAAATTTTCACTCTTCTGAAGTGAGCTCAATGAAGATCCAACCTTGTTAAAGGTTACAAACAAATGGTTAGGTGTGAACTTGTTAGAGGATTTAAAATATTATTTTTTCACTTGATATCAGGAATTTCTATGGTACCTTCCTTGTCCAAACACTTCTAGTTTGTTAAATGGCATCTGGCATCTCATGCTATCTTGATGATCAAACTTTTTGATACTTCTTGGGATGTATCTCAATATAGAAAGGATTTATAAACCCTGCTTAGTTAAGAGACTTTATGAATCAATGGTTAAACTAAAATAATATGATCTATTCACATATACAACTTATACTTGCAGATTTTTAGATCTATTGTAAGCTCATAAAACCAATCTGAACAATATATCTTTTTAATACCCTTGCTCCACTTTTGTTCTACTCGGTGATGCTATGCTCTGTTGCTCGGTGTCTGCAAAAATATTTTTCTCTTTCCTCATCTTGATTGATCAGGGCTGTATGAAGTTGTTCTTCATCAATTTCTCTCCAGCATCGTCTTTTTCATTGAATCCCCTTAATTCATGATGAATTAATTTGTCTCTTTATAGACATGATATCAATGTTTCTAGGTTCTTGATTTTCTTGATCTTGGCATCATCCGCAATATTAGCCAATCTGATTTAAAGAAAAACTCTTATTTTATCTCACAGAGATCTTCTTGCCAGTTGGACAAAACAAATTTAAATCCTTTACTTATCTCTGGCTTTATCTTGTTGATGAAAACAATGATAACTACCAGTTAAGTCTATATTTAGCTCTACCAGCTAGATATTTTGTCATTTCTAAACTCCAGTTAACTTTGGTGTTTTAGCTCTTTGTAAGCTTCATTCAACACTCCTGTTCACCTCAGCCTTCTTCATCAGGTTTGTCTATCCATTGGGGTTGTATGTCCTTTGGGCTTGTCTTTCCGTTGGGTTACACTATGATTCTAGCCATCGAGTATGCTTGTAATTCTTCTCATCGGTAATGATCATCTATTTTCTTGCTCGAGCATCACTGTGACTTAAATTTTTGTTATCTCTGTCCGTCGGGTTCCACTAGTATCGGGTGTTTGAAGTCACATGGTGAATGCTTGTCTTTTATGCATTACTGAAAGAATAATCTTTATCTTTCTGATTCTCTAAAATCTTTGACACTTTTATTATAACCAATTAGATTATATAAAGTTGACATCAATGACAATACAATCCATTAACTAATTTAATGTCTTGCATTGTCTTTCTACATTTTGGTGATCAACTTAACATCTTAAAACATTCAATCAGTTACATTTCATCAATCTCTCCCTTTGGCATTGATGGAAACATACTACATTATCATACTATACTATTACTAATACAATATGAAATATAATAGTTTCATCAATCTTTCCTATTGTAACTATTACAAATGTTTGGCTTTTGGTAAGATCAAAATAGCTTAGATTTGTTTCTTGCCTAGTGGTTTATTCAATCTTCAATCCCTTAATTGGATATATGTAGCATCTAATGTCTCTGTTCTGATATGTGCTCTACCTTGATTGTTCCTCTTCTTGATAATCTCTTTTTGACAGAAGTCTCTCCCTTTGTATGAACTCTCTCCCTTTGTTACTTATCTCCCTTAGATGGATATTTCATATGTAATCAATCTCTCTCCCTTTGAATATTGATTAACTCTTCCTTTTGATTCTTAGGAACTTATCTTCATGGGTAATGATAATAATGAGATAATCAATCTCTCCCTTTGACAAAAATGCCAAACAAGTTTCTTCTATATCATCTTTCATCCTTTATATAATATATTCCTTGAATTTCCCTATCCATCAGCAATACAATGTCTCTAGTAATCGGTGTAGGCTTGTACCTTATTTTGTATAGATGTATCTTTTTCTGTTCATTTTGGTGTTTGCATCAACATAAATGATTTTCTGATTATGTTGAGGCTGATGAAGCCTTCTAGTCAATTTATTGGCCGATAGACAAGGGTTGGACCCCTAGTCTTTGTCACAAGTACTCAAATGTATCTTTCGGTAATGGCTTGGTGAATATATCAGCTAATTGTTCCTTTGATTGAACATATTCCAGTATCACCACCTTTTATTGCACTTGTTCTCTTAGATAGTGATACTTGATAGCAATATGCTTAGTCTTAGCATGCATGTCTGGATTTTTAAAAATGTTAATTGCACTAGTATTATCAGAGTAGATAATTACTCGTTCAAGAATCTTCATTTTCATACCTTCCAGCAACTGTTTGATCCATGCAATAAAGGAGAAATTTTCAGTAGTAGCCACATACTTTTCTTTTGCATTAGACTGAGAGATGCATCATTGCTTCTTGTTGATCCATGTGACATGTCTGTCACCCATGAAGAATGCTCCTCTAGTTGTTCTCTTTTGGTCATCAATGTTTCTATCCCAATCAACATCTATATAGACTTGTATCTCAAATTTTCCTTCTCTTTTATACCATAATCCATAGTCCTCAGTGCTCTTCAGATATCTCATAATTATCTTGACAGTAGTCATATGTGATTCTTTGGGATTAGCAGAGAATCTTGCAACTATTCCAACTGCATGTGCTATATATAGTCTGATATGAACAACATACATTAGTTTTCCAATCATTGACCTATACAAGGTTTGATTTACCTCATTTGATTTGTCTTCTTTTTCATCTTACATCTGGTTGCCATAGGTGTTCCAACTGGTTTGGAATCTTCCATCGTAAATATATTCAACACTTCCTTGATGTATTTGGACTGAGTGATATATATCCCTTCATCTTGTTGAAGAATCTGTAGACGAAGAAAGAATTTGATCTCCCCAAACATAGACATTTCAAATTATTTCCTCATTTCATTAGCAAAGGATTTGCATAACATTTCATTTCCCCCAAAAATGATATCATCAACAAAAATTTCAATAATCATAATATTACCATTGGTATCTTCTTTTAAGTACAGATTGTTATTTTCACTTGTTCTTAAAAATTTAATGCCAATGAGATAGGAGTGAAGTCTTTCATACCAGGCTCTAGGTGCTTGTTTCAATCCATACAAGGCTTTATATAGTCTACATACCATATTTCTCTTGTCTAGATCAACAAACCCTTCTGGTTGTTCAATGTATACCTCTTCTTCTAGTATTCCATTTAGGAATGCAAATTTGACATCTATCTGGTGTACCTTGAATATTTTGAATAAAGCATAAGCAAGTAAGATTCTAACTCCTCCTAGTATAGAAATGGTTGCAAAGGTTTCTCCATAATCAATACCTTCTTCTTGTGCATAGCCCTTTCATACTAACCTTGCTTTGTTTCTTGTGACCTCTCCATTCTCATTCATCTTATTTCTGAATATCCATTTGGTACCGATGACATTCTTGTCATTTGGTCTCGGTACTAGTGTCCATGTACTATTATTCTCAATCTGTTCTATTTCTTCATTCATCACATTGACCCATTCTTCATTCTCAAGTGCAGCATTAACAAATTTAGGCTCAAAGTCATAAAGTAAACATCTAGTGTTTAGTGACTTACTTCTTGTTCTCATTCCATCCTCCTTGTCTCCTATGATTTGATTCTATGGATGATGTCTTCTGACATACTTGGTAAGTTTTGGTTCAGCTCTGTGTTCATCATTCTAATCATCTTCTTGACCTTCATTCTGATCTCCATCACTCAAAACATCATCTTGAGGATTTTCCTAATTTTCGGTAACTGCAGCCTGATGCTTGGGTGCAATTTTCTCTTTCTCAGGAGTGATATATTATTTCTCGGGTAGAGTGTCAGGTTCTATATAAACAAACCTTTTGTAGCCCTTTGGTTCTCTTCTACTTTCCTTATCATTCTTTTCTACAAATTAATCTATTTTCACTTTCAATGATCTTGTTAGATGACTTGTTAAGACATTTATAAGCCTTTCTTATGGTTGAATACCCTACATAGATACCTTCTTGACTTTTGGGGTCAAGTTTTCCATTTCTATCATCTTTCAAAATATAACATTGACTACCAAATATTTTGAAGTAACTTAAATTGGGTGTATGACCATACGAAATCTCATAAGGTGTCTTCTTTGTGTCCTTCTTTAATTGTACTTTGTTTAATGTGTAGACAGTAGTACTGACAACTTCCCTCTAGAAAGTTTGAGTGATGTTCTTCTCAATCATCAATGTTCTTGCACAGTCAACAATTGATCTGTTTCTCCTTTCAACAATTTCATTTTCTATGGTGTTCTCGGTGCAGAAACCTGTCTTTTAATTCCATGCTCATTGTAATAGTTAGTGAATTCATCTGAAGTAAATTCTCCTCCTCTATCTAACCTTAAGCATTTCAATTTCTTTTCACTTTATTTTTCTACCATAGCCTTATAAAATTTAAACATCTTGAATGCTTCTAATTTTTCTCTTAAGAACATGAATGTCATCATTCTAGAATAATCATTAACAAAGAGAATAAAATATCTATCTCCATAGTAAATCTTTGTTCTCATGGGTCCACATAGATCTGTATGGACTAATTCTAGAATTGCATTAGATGTATGGGTTTTAATCTTGAAACTAGACTTGGTCATCTTACCTTTTTGATAATTCTTTCACATGATATGCTCAGGCTTAGTCATGCTTGGTAAGCCTCTGACATTCCTTTTGTTGCTTATCTTTATCATGTTGTCAAAATTTACATGACACAAGATTTTGTGCCAAAACCATATGTCTTCATTTCTATCCATTAAACAAGTGGTGTTAGTGTCATCAAGATAGAAAAGGTTACCTTTTGTCTGCTCACCGGTTTCGATCAACCTTTCTAATTCATTGCAAATCTTTGCATTCTTATTTTCAAATTCTACTCGATGACCTTTATTATTCAGCTGTGAAACACTTAACACATTATAATTTAGTTCCTTTACCCAGTAAGCATTATCACATTTGATCAGGTTATTTAACATTATAGTTCATTTTCCTTCAACCGGACAAGGTGTATCATTTCCCATTCTTACTGAACCACCATTATAGTATTCAAAAGTCTCAAACTTTTGTTTATCACCGGTCATATGGTGAGTGCGGCCACTATCTATGATGCAGACATCATTCTTACTAACCTTAGATATGAGTGCAGTTTCTACATACATTTCTCCTTCTTTTTCTGAATCATCCTTCATGGCTACAAATACCATCTCAATGTATTCTTATAATTTGGTGTCAGTGTCATCAGCTCTGTTCTTGGCTAGGTAACAAGATTTATTCCCTTTGTCCCTGTAGTCTTGGGTATCTCTTTTTTTTAGATTTTTGGTTGCTTTGGTAATCTCTGTTATCACCTCTATCAAACTTCTTCTCATATAATATGTCATTACCTCTGTTATCTTTTCTTCTATTTGGACATCTTGTAGAAAAGTGTCCAACCTCTTTGCAATTGAAACATACAAGTGGTAATTTACCTTTGTATCTACCTTTTCCTCTCTGTAATCTTCTTTCCATTAGTGCTTCAATCTCATCAAGTCATTGATCCTCATTATCACTTTCACTATCATTTTTAATAGCATGTCTATGACTTGAATTACTTATTTTCAAAGAATATTTGAATGCAAATTCTATAGATGGTGAGACACTATTATCAAATTTATTCATCTCAAATGAAATCAATCTACCAATCAGACTATCTAGAGTAAATGTATTGTTTTCAACTGCTCTCATTTCTTGAATAGAAGAAACTCTAATAGCATATACAAGCAGTAAGGTTCTTAAGATTTTACTTACAATTGTATCCTCTTCAAGTACACCTCCAACTCCTTGGATAGCATTGACTACCTCTTTGATTCTGTAGCTATACTGAGTGATATTTTCTCCTTCTTTCATCCTTAGGTCATCAAACCTCCCTCTTAGGCTTTCTTCCTTGTCTCTTAGTACATTAGCATCTCCTCCATGTACCAACTTCAACTTATCCCACATTTTCTTTGTAGATGTGTGGGTTTTGACATCTTCAAACTCAGCATCAGAGAGTGATGAGGCAAGTTCTGTCATTATGCAATTATGCTCATGCTTTTCTCTTAATTGATCAAGAGTGTGAGGTCCTCTAGGCAACACATATTCAGTATCAAGGTGTTGAGTAACATCATTACCAATACCTTATAGGTGGATTCTTATTCTACTTTGCCATGATGCAAAGTTGTCTTTATTCAACTTGTGCGCATCTCGTCTATTCTTCTTGTGATCTTTTCCTTGAGCTGTTAAACTCCCTTTCTAAGAATACAAGCTCTGATACCAATTGTTAGTAATAACTGAGAGGGGGGATTAATTAGTGGTCGCAAAAATATTCCAATTAATCAACCCAAAAACATAGTACCACAATATTAAGCCTCTAGTTATATTCAGTCCTATAAGATGAATGCCTTCAAATATAGTTATCAAATTACTACTGCTCGGAATGCTTTGTTAAACCTTATTCTTTATGTTTACCGAATAGAAGTCTTTCAATTTACCAAAAAATAGTAAATTACTTAGAGTATATTTATCAATCCAAATTAGCTATGTGTAATGCAAAACACTAAAGTAATGACTCATAAACACATTGACACATGGGTTTTTAATGTGGAAACCCTGTTAAGGGAAAAACTATTTGGGACCTATAACCCAAAATTTTCACTCTTCTCAAGTGAGCTCGGTGAAGAACCAACCATATTAAAGGTTAAAAACACACTATTAGGTGTGACCTTGTTAGAGGATTTAAAAGATTAGTTTGTCACTTGATATCGGGCATTTCTATGCTACCTTCCTTGTCCAAACTCTTCTATTTTGTCAAATGGTATCTGGCATCTCATGCTATCTTCCTTATAAAAATTTTTGATACTCCTTGGGATGTATCTCAATATAGAAAGGATTTATAAATTCTACTTGGTTAAGAGACTTTCTGAATCAATGGTTAAACTGAAATAGTATGATCTGTTCACATTTATAACTTATACTTGCAGATTTTCGGATCTATTGGAAGCTCATAAAACCAATCTTATCAATTTATATATTTTTAATACCTTTGCTCCACTTTTGTTTTGCTCGGGGATGCTATGCTCTATTTTTTGGTGTCTGTGGAAATCTTTAGCTCTTTCCTCATCTTGATTGATCAAGACTCTATGAAGTTGTTCTTCATCAGTTTCTCTCCAGCATCCTCTTTTTCACTCAATCTGCTTAATTCGTAATGAATTTAGTTGTCTCTTTATAGACATGATATCACCATTTCTAGGTTCTTGATTTTCTTGATCGTGGCGTGATCCGCAATCTTAGTCAATCTGATTTAAAGAAAAACTCTTGTTTTATCTCGCAGAGATATTCTTGCTAACTGGACAAAACAACTTTAAATCCTTTACTTATCTCTGGCTTTATCTTGTCGATGAAAATAATGATAATTACCAGTTAAGTCTATATTTATCTTTTCCAGCTAAATATTTTGTTGTTTTTGAACTCCAGTTAACTTTGGTGTTTTAACTCTTTGTAAGATTTGGTCAACACTCTAGTTCACCTTGGGCTTCTTCATCGGGGTTTTCTGTCCATCAGGGTTGTCTTTCCTTCAGGCTTGTCTATCCTTCAGGTTACACTGTGATTCTGGCCATCGGGTATGCTTGTAATTTTTCTCATTAGTTTTCTTGATCGGACATCACTATGACTTAAATTTCAGTTATCTTTGTCTGTCAGGTTCCACTAGTCGTTGATGTTTTAAGTCACATGGTGAATTCTTGTCTTTTATGCATTATTAAAAGAATAATATTTATCTTTTTGATTCTCTGAATTCTTTGACACTTTGATTATAACCAATTAGATTATATCAATTTTACATCAATGACAATACAATCCATTAACTGATGTAATGTCTTGCATTATCTTTCTACATTTCGGTGATCAACTTAACATCTTCACACATTCATTCAGTTACATGTAATTAAGATCAAGTCGGTGGAGAATTGAAGGATGAATCTGAATCAGATATCAAGAAGGACTGATGTCAATTAGACCTAAATTATAGGATTTCCTTCTTCTATTTATATCTGTCTTTTCTCATTTTTTAGGGTTCTTGATTCCGTTATGTTTGGGGGTTCCTTGTTCAGTTCTATTTCGGGTTTCTCTACAAAAGTTCAGAGAAGGTTCCAAGTGTGGTACCTCTATATATATTTTCCCTCCTCTATGAATATAGGGTGTTCTTGTATCCTTTCTATTGCAGGGAAGAATATCATTGTAATAGCTTGATTATGAATGAAATTTAGTATTGTTGTTTTGTCATTAAGTTGTCTCCATTATGTTTCTGAATCATATAAACTAGGTCATCCAGGGTGTTTTATTTTTATCTATCGTAAGTCTTGCAATAGATTTATTCAAGGGATAAATTTGATTTAGGATATGTATTCAAGTGTGTATGAGTTAGAATATCAAGGGTACACCAATATTGTCTTTTAGTGGATGTTGATTAATGTATTGTCTATTCCAAGGTCTCTTCCAAGGGGAGGGTTAAATTATTTGAGTAGGGAATTTCATATTTGAATACGTAGGTGGATTCAAAAATAGAACTTGATTGATAGGGTATGTCTTATGTAAGGCATATAGACATATGAGACTATGTTGTTTTCCTTTGTTCATGATCTTCTTTGCAATGTTATGTTTGACTCCGTTGCCCATTGGATAAGGCACTGGTCTATGAAAAACGTAAGGTGGTGCAGGAGAACCTAGGATATCCTCTAATCCCTAGTATGTTTTGGCTTGTAACTGACCTTTTCCAAGTCAGTGTGTGTTTTCTTAGGGCCTTAGATGGTATAGTTGTTATGTGTGACTATGTGGATTAGTGTTAGTACTAAGTTCACCCTAGTTTTTGGTTAGTTGCTTTTATTTTCTTAATCCTTAGTTTTTTCTAATGTGGGGAAATGATGTCTAAATTTGTCTAAGATCCATGTGTGCATTGTAATATGCTTAAGAAGGCATAAATGATGTTATTTCATTGAACTAAATGGGTTAGAGGCCCTAGAATATAGTTTGCAACATAAATGCAAAAGATGCCAAAAAGTTGTCATGACAATATTTGCAACTTTTTGCAAATGTTGCATGCAACTCAAAAACATGTGGCCTGAAATGGTGGAGGAACCATCTTTAGAAACTCTATGGTTCCTTTCCCAAGGTAGAGTGAACATATGCAAGTTTTGTGAAGTAATAGAGAAAGTGTTTTTGGAAACAGAGTACAGTCAATGTATTTGCAAGATCTTTGTGTTTTAATGGATTGAATTAACTAATCTAAGTGTGTATTCATGTATTAGTGACTTATCTAAGACTTTTTCATTTAGTGTGATAATAGTGTAGAGTTGATCTGGTAGGTGTAGGAAATTGTTTAAGAACTAGGTAGTCTACTGGTTCAGTTTAGGTAGTTTTTGATTTTATGGCTCCCCCATGGAATTCAACCATGGAAAATGAAAAAGGTTGAATTAATGTGTTAGGGGAGCCTTTGTAAAGTGTACATATGCAGCTAGGAGGTCAGAAGAGTTGATTTTCAAATTTTAAAGCCATGCCCTAGGTGACCTAGGACAGTCCGGTTAGGTGTATGGAAGGTGAAAACAAGAATGAAGAGACAAGGGTGTGCATGGGAGTACTAAACCAAGTGTGGTATTAGTGCCTTTAGGGTCTCATAGGTCCCTAAAATCAAGATCAAAACCCACCCAATCCATTTGGATTGATTTTTCAATAGAAATCAAAGAAGTGCTTTTTAGGAGCCAAAATAGGCCTAATAGCCCTACATTTCAGGAGAGAGGTGTACGGAAGGCTTGGGGACCTTAGACCTTATAAATATTTTAGGTTTCCCAAAAGGGTATCTATACCCTTGATTGGTTTTAGGGGTTGTGTGTAATTTTTAAGAATAAATCTAGAAAAACTCACTGGATAGGGCTAATTGGTGTTTTAGGCCTAATACGGTAATTTGGGTGCAAGTTTGGAACTCGACTAAATTAGTAATGAAGACCTATTGAATTTGGGATGTATGGATGGAGAATGAACATAGAAAGAGTGTAAAATTCCCTTGTAACATTTTTGGAGTTGGTATGAAGGATTTGGGATTGGAATTCTTCAAAACCAATGAGAAGCATTGTGAGACAAGACTAATGGTGGATGTCCTTCAAGGTGAAACACAATAGTTGTAACTCTTAGACAAGAGTTAGGAGAAGTCTTAGGGTTAGTACCTTTAGACTAGTGTGGTCCTAAAGGAAAATTGGGATCCTAAGTGTACTAGGACCAGCTAGGTTCTATCTAGAAGTATTGTGTGAGCACACCTTGGGGTAACTTCTCTCGGAGTGGTATCAGAGCCTCTTTTGATCAAGCTTGTGGTTAATGCTTCAACCAGAAGAATCAGTTGGAGAGTCAACAATGGTGACTAATAGTGATTTGGAAAAGAAGGTGGATGAACAAGAGAAGGAGAATAGGCTACTCTAAGATTGGTTGGCTCAATTGGAGCAAAAAGTGGATGAAGTTGATGCGAAAGAAGATGAAGTGAAGGACACAATGGAAGGGAAAGGCAAAGAGATTTCCATTGAAGATGATTCCCCTAAAGTTGACTCTTTCCTTGACCAAGAACCATTCCTAAAATTTCTAAAGGCTACGAGTGGGAAATCATTGGAAGGAGTTCCCTTTTTTAGTGGAAAAATGGAACCAGATGTAGTCCTTGATTGGATAGAGGGACTATAAAACATTTTTAGTGTGATGGCATCGATGAGGCTCAAAAGGTGAAGGTTGCAAAAGATAGATAGAGAGGGTCTACTCTGACTTGGTGGAAATTCATCCAAGATGAGAGAGAGAAGGAAGGGAAAAGGCCCATTGCTTCATGGAAGGCTATGGTAGCAAGAGTCAAAGATGCTTATATCCCTGATGATTATGAATCTAGTTGCATAAAAGAAGACATAGTCTAAGATAGAAGGACCTAGATGTCAATTCATACACTCAAGAATTTTAGAGACTTTGTATGAGGTCAAGAGTAGCAGAGGATGAGAAAGTTAAGGTAGCAAGGTACCTTAGTGGACTTAAATGGAACATTCAAGATGAGATGAGTCTTTTGACTCCAAACATAGTTTAGAAATGCCACCAAATTGCTATCAAGGTGGAAGAAAAGTTGAAGAAGAAACAAGATTCAAGCACTTCAAGAGGAAGGGGTAGAGGAAGAGACACTAGAGGAAAAAGAGGTGGTTATGGTGGAATAAATTCTAAATCTAAAGGTCAAGCAGAGACTAAGCTCACTGAACAACATGAAGGAAACTTCAATAGAGGGAGTTCAAGTAGAGGAAGGAACTCTAACAATAGAGGAAGAGGTATTAGACAAGGAAGAGGCAACTATTTTGCCAATATGAAGTGCTATCACTATAATCAGTTAGGACATCTGACATATAGGTGTCCAAAGAAGAGAAATACCTCTCAAGGAGGTGACAAAAGAGTGAACTATGTTCATGAGGAGACAAGTAGAAATAAGAACCCTGAAGTGCCATTAGAATCAGAGGAGGGAGAGAACCTCATGATGAGAAGAACTCTGATCAAAGAGCTAGTGAAGGAAGAACTGAGTGAAAGGAGATCATTTTTTAGAGTAAAGTGTAAGATGATGGGAAAAGTGTGTAGAGTCATCATAGGCTCAGGGTCTACCGACAACATAGTGTCAGAGGAGGCAGTCAACAAGTTGAAAATGACAAGGATTCCCCACACTAGTCCCTACAAAGTCACTTGGCTAAACAAAGGACAACATGCCCTTGTGAATGAGCCAGCTTGGGTAGAATTCTCCAATATGAGATACAAGGATAAAGTTTTATGTGATGTCTTACCTATGGACACTTGTCACTTGATCCTAGGTAGACCATGGCAATTTGATAGGAAGGTCATGCATGATGGAGTGAAAAATTCATATTCTTTCAAGAAGGACAATGTGACATATAAAATCCAATCACTATTGGAGGATGTAGAATTGAAGACAACTGGTCCCAATGTTCTCATGGTGAGTAAAAAGGAGTTCTTAGAGAATTTAGAAGAACGAGAAGGAGTTGGATTTGTACTAGTGTTAAATCCAAATAAAGTTGCAGACAAAACAAAGAAGAGGATAGAGCTATCAAAAGAAGTCCAAGAGATGTTAGAGAAGTATGAGGGAATAGTGAGTGATGGACAACCATCAAACCTAACCCCTAAGAGGTCTGTAAGCCATTAGATAGACCTAATACCAGGATCTATCCCACCCAATAAGGCAGCATATAAAATGACTCCTCAATAAAATGAGGAAATTTCTAGACAAATCCAAGAGCTCCTATAGCAAGGCCTGATAAGAAAGATCATTAGCCCTTATGTTGTGCCCACTTTCCTAGCACCTAAAAAGGGAGGAACTTAGAGGTTATGTATAGACTCCACAGCAATCAATAGGATCACCATTAGGTATAGGTTCCCTATCCCTAGGATAGAAGACCTAATGGACTATCTAGGAGGAGCAAGGTACTTTACAAAGATAGACCTAAAGAGTGGCTATCACCAAATAAGGGTAAATGAAGGGGATGAGTGGAAAACAGCCTTCAATACTATAGAAGGACTATATGAGTGGCTTCTCATGCCATTTGGGTTGTCAAATTCTACATCAACATTCATGAGGTTGATGAATGAGGTACTTAAAGATTACAATGGGAATTTTGTAGCGGACTACTTAGATGATATACTCATCTATAGTAAGACAAGGGATGTGCACCTCAAACACCTTGAACTAGTTTTTAAGAAGTTGCAGAAGGAGAAGTTGATGATCAACTTAGAAAAGTGTAAGTTCATCAAGAAATAATTAGTGTACCTTGGTTTTGTGCTATCTCAGGGTAACTTAAAGATGAATCCTAGAAAATTGGAGTCCATCATCAACTGGCCTACTCCAAGAAGAAGCACGGAGGTAAGAATTTTTCATGGCCTAGTTATAGAAATTTTATTAATAAATTTAGTGCAATTTGTGCTCTTATGTTGGACACTATTAAAGGAGGCATGAAGAGTAAGTTTATTTGGAATGAACAAGCTAACGATGGTTTTGAGCTGCTGAAAAAGAAGATTGCAACCCAACCAATTTTGGTTTTTCCAAGCTTTGAAAAGCTATTTATAGTGGAATGTGATGCCAAGAATGTAGTCATTGGTGCAGTCTTGAGCCAAGAGGGAAGACTAGTGGCCTTACACTCTGAGAAACTAAGTGAAGCTAAGAAGAAATATTCTTCTTATGACTTAGAGATGTATGCTATGGTCCAGTCACTGAGAAAATGGAGGCATTACCTGCTTCCAAAGGAGTTCATAGTCTATTCAGACAATCAAGCCTTAAGCTTCTTGAACTCACAAGACAAATTGATTCATAAGCATATGAATTGGTTTCAATACCTGCAAGCATACACATTCAATATCAAACACAAGAAGGGATTGCAGAACAAGGTTACAGATGAATTGAGTAGAAGATCCCTTACTATCCAAAAGATACAACTATAGAGCATGGGAATAGACAACTTCAAAGATCTATATGGTGATGATGAAGACTTTGTAGACATCTATAAGGTATGTCAAGAATATCAGAACCACTTTCATAGTAAATATTCTAAATATATTTTGCAAAGTAATCTCCTATTTAAAAAAAGTCAAATATGTGTCCCTAGAGGGTCTAAAAGGGAGAATTTGATTTAGGAGAAACACAATGGTGCATTGAGTGGTCATTTTGGGGGTTAGTAAGACACAAGAACTTGTTCAAAGATTTTACTTTTGGCCAAAGATGAATTTTGATATTAGGAAATATGTTGAGAGTTGTATTGTGTGTCAAAAGGCCAAGGGAACATCTTCTAATGCTTGCCTATACCAACCACTTCCTATCCCAACTAGACCATGGGAATGTTTGAGCATGGACTTTGTGGTTGGATTTCCTAAGACAAGATGGGGAAAGGATAGTGTCTATGTAATAGTGGACAAATTTAGTAAAATGTATCACTTTTTTCCATGTAAGACAACCAATGATGCCATTCAAATAGCTTCTCTTTTCTTTAAAGAGGTAGTAAGAATATATGGATTGCCCTTGAGCATTCTGTTGAAAAGAGACACCAAGTTTATGAGTCAACTTTGGAAGACTCTGTAGAAAAAGCTAGGCACCAACTTATCCTTTGGATCTGCATACCATCCTCAAACTGATGGTCAAATAGAGGTAGTCAATATAAGTCTTGGTAATCTCCTAAGATGCTTAACAAAGGAGTATGGTCAGACATGGGACCAACTCATAGGTCAAGTTGAATATGCTTATAATGACACTGTGAACAGGACTACTAGTAAGATTCATTTTGAAATTGTCTATTGTCTACACCCCAGAGCCATTTATAACTCAAAGAACTAAAGGATGGAGTTAAAGGGAGTGGATATGCTAAGGAATTTTCCTATGTTATGGAAGAGGTTCATGAAACAGTCAGGAAGACATTGATCAACAAAACTGAGAAGATCGAGAGTAAGGTTGATGAAGAAAAAAGGGATGTTCAATTAAAGGTTGGGGATCTAGTGATGGTACATCTCAACAAGGCTATACTATAGAAAGGAATCCCAGACAAGTTATAGATGAGAAGAATTGTCCACTACACTATACTATCCAAGTATGGAGCAAATGCTTACAAGGTAGAGTTACTAGAGAAAAGTGGCTTGTCACCTGTCTTTAACATTGTAGACTTAGTTTTATACAAGGGACCAATCCCTGATCCATATCAGAGCTTGACTAAAGTCATCCAAGACTTAGAAGAACTCCATTTTCCCTCTACACCAGTCAAGAAGGTAGACTGCATACTGGAATCCAGAATTTACAAGAAAAATAGGAAGAAGGATTACAAAGAACACTTAGTGAAGTGGAAAGGACAACTAGATGCAGATGCAACATGGATAAAGGAGTCAGAGTTCAAAAAGATGGGAATTGATCCTGACTTACTCAATCCAAGGATGGATTGAAGTCTTTTACTTGGGGAGTGAACCGCCTCACAATAGGTGCTTAGTATTCATGCCCAAAGCCTCTCGTAGGAATAGTTTATTCAATCTAAGGATCACTTCTCCCACCATGAGGTGCATTTAGTTTGTCAACCTAGGGATGTATACCTGAAATGGTATGGCACAGTATGTGCACTAAGTTCCTTAAGGAACCATTCTACCTATGCTGCAGGAAACTAAAATACATGAAAGGAATCTATACTAGGGTGGCAGAAAGAGAAATACACTTATTCCTAACTAAAATGAATGCTACAACTTGCAAACTCTACTTAAATCTATTCTTTCAACCTAGAGCATTCACTATAGCTATCCTTGCAAGTGTTGCATGAACATTCACAAAGTACAATGCTGCAGGAAGAAATTGTAATCTTATATCTAGAATACTGGAAATGCAGAAAGTAAATCTATTCTACTTCTACTCTAATCCACCTACCAAGTGGGCCCCCTTGGTTGGCTTCTACTAATCTTTGAACATATAATATGAACCAAGAGTTATTTCATTATCTTTCAAAACTGATTACATGAGAATAAGACATGAAACTAAAAATGAACTTGTTGTGCAAGATACAATCAGAACATTGTATTCCCTCCAAAAATCCAAACTTACAAACAAATAGTCTCCTCCCTATAAATAGAGGATTGACTTCTTTATTCAAAAATAGAAAAGGAACTAACTAACTAAAACCGTGCCAAAGAAAGAGAACAGGAAACACAATGGCCCACGACATGCATAATGAAGTCTGGGTGATCAAGTCAACATGTTGGTAATACGGAGGGAATATAGAAGAGCTACATTATGCATCTCTGAAACAATGGCTCCTGATATGCGATAGCCATGTCTTCTGATACCATGATGGCTTATCCACTTGAAGCTGGTATTTACGTCCTCCTTCAATGTTGTCAACCACTCCCAGTGACTCCTACTTCCTGGCAAGATTAGTTAATATGAAAAAGATATTCATGCAAGTAGCTTATCAAATTAATCTAGATGTTAGAGCACACATTCTGATTATTATATGAAATACTGCAACATATATATAATATTGGCATAATATGACATATCTATTCCACCCATGGCTTAATTGTTCTTTCTGTACTTAACAAAAGTTCAACTGACTAAAATTTCACAATAATTCTGATAATACTTGAAAACAGAGTGCAAGGTTTAATATAACAAAGACAGTAAACTAGGCTCATCATTTGCCCCTTGGAAAGATGAATGCTTGTCCTCAAGCATTACATCTTCTGGTAATTTCTCTAAAATCTCCAACCTCTGTTCTTCCTCTCCTTTGTCTTTTAAAGGTGTAATAGAACCCTCTTGTTCTCTCCCAAATACCCACTCTATGATCTTCTTAAAGTTGGTCTAGTCTATTAGTGTTGATGTCATACAGGGGCCAGAGGAGCATCGGTGATTGCATGGTGAGTGGACACCAGAGTTCCTGTCTAGTTTTCCTTCCCAGCTATATGTATTTTGGCACTCTTTGGATAGCTTCTTGGAGGTTGATAGGACTATGTGGTTTTGATCTCTTCAATATCTAGGATAACCTACCCCATCTGCTTCTAGCTTCATCCAGGGATCTTTGAAAGACAAAGTAAGATAAACCATCATACTTTGCATAAACCTCTATTCTAATCCCAAAAATTTTTTCCCTTGTTTCTTCCTTAATTTTTCTATAATTCAAATTGAGCCAATCTCTGAAGAGTGTAGCTGGCTTGCTGCTCTCTGCTCTTAATGGTAATGGCTCTGGTTTCTCCTGTTCCCTATAATTTTCCAACTATCTATCATAATTGGATTCATTGTGCATCCAAGACATCAATTCCCTTAGGTGGATATCCCCTATGTAGAGTAGAGGATTCCACTCAGTCTCAGCTGGGATAATGAAGTTATGCATGTATAGTTTGCAAAGTAGATTTTGTTTCCATAAGGGAAGAGTCTGATAAAGACCATAAAATTCTAAGGCTAACTTGAACTCAGAATAAATATCTTTGATGGTCATCATTAGCTGGAACAAGAGGAACTATTCTTTCAAATAGATGGTATAGACCCTAGGAGGTGGCCTACACGCAATGATCTCATCAACCAATTTGAGGGCATGATCTATTTTCTATTTTTTTTTTGCCAATTGTTCTTTCAATTCTGCAATTTCTTCCTCTTGCTCTGTTATGACCTTCTTTAGTTTCTTCTTTTCTTCTCTCCATAGAGTTTTTGTTAACACATACTTATTATGAAATCCAAAAACAAGCGTTTGCAATGTGATCGGGCCACAATCTTCTGCCTTATTTCTTTGCCTCCTCTGTTCCTTCCAAGACTACTCTAAGAAACTTAATAACCAAGTTCTTTTGTAGGGCACTAAGGCAATTTATGCATAGGCTGTCTGATGGACTACTAAGGCATTTTCCTTGTTAATGACTAGAATGTCCTGATGATTTCCTAGGAATTGTTTTGAGAAACACCAGGTTTAGCTTCATAAGTTTCTGCGGAGTGTGGAGGAAATTCTGGAACTGTAGGCTGATTTGGGGAATCATCTGGAATTATTTGCACATTGGGTTGTTCATCAGATTGCAAAGGAGAAGTGGGTTTGATTATGGAGGATTCCCTAGGGATCTTTCCTCTCTTTCTAGGACTCCTTTGCATAAGGGTCTCCATAATTTCTACAACCTTTTCTTTAGTAGTCTTCTTCGGCTTCTCTGCTATAGGAGTAGCTGCTGTAGGAACCAGCTTCCTTTTCTTCCCCTTCAAAGAAGTAGAGATTTATGGTTTGGCTGCAGGAACTAGAGGTTCTTCCTCTAATTTTCATTTTCCTTTGGTTTAGGAAGAAGTAGGTACATTTATCTCATGAGAAGGTAAGGGCACATTTCCTTGAAGATTTATGGTTTCTGCCCCTTGGGTATCTTTTTCAATGGCTGGGTCAGTTGCTATTACATTATCATGACCAATTTTCTCATTAGGGTTAACCTGTGGTTGTAGGGTTTTTTACTAGACAAACTCTAACCATTCCATGGGAGAGGCATCCCTAAGAGATATTTCTATTAATAGTTTAATTAGGGCATGGTGGGTAACAAAATTTGCATTCCCTTTTTGGGTCTCTTCAGCACTAATGCATAGCATGTTATATAAAAAATTAGAACATTTACTGCTAGATTATGCCTCACATAACTCAGTAATTTGAAATGATGTGCATGTAAATTGGAAAATCTCCCTTCACATGTGAAATACCTGATAAAATTTGTGGCCAACTCATTATACGGCGGAGGGATAGACATTCTCTTGCAACCCTGTTTGGTAATCTCCAAAGGAGGATCACCTGGTAGGGTGAACTAAGCCCTTGCTAATCTAGCATCATGAACATTAGGGTAATGTTCTCCAACCATTGGTAATCCACTAACTTCTGAAATCCACTCCTCTATCATGACCATTGTTAATCCCCATAGAGTTGCCTGACCTTCTTCAAATGTACTCACAAATTCCACAGTTGAGTCCTCATCAAATTATGTTAACCTTAGGAAATACCCTAACTAGTCGCATGCATTGAATCTTCTGACTGCTTCAACATCTGAGAGTAACACATCATGTGCTACCGACTTGTGTCTCTATAAATGGCCTCCCATCTATTCTTTTCTAATTTCAATATGTCTTCTCAGTAGTAGGTAGATGCCTTATTCCTTATTTGAATTTTACACTACCCATTTTTTTAACAAAGGACTATGAGCTTTCTCCTGAATTTCTCTATTTTTCTTGGCATGAACAATGGTAATGAACTGAAATAGGAGAGATTATAATATTTACTATAGGTTGTAACTTAACTTAATTATAAGTCACATCAAGTTTGAAAACCATGGAGGATTCAGGAATAAAAGTACAATAGTTGTGCGATATAACACTTAGAACTTTAATGAGGCAAGGCTAAGTACAGATTTGAGGTGACATAAAATCTTTCAGGAATAAATAGAAATGACAGTTTGGAATTAATACACTTCCCTCCCCCCTACTTAACATTGACAAGTGTCCACACTTGGCAGACATGGCATGAGGGATGGAACTGGCATAATGCCATAATGATATATGTATTGTAGTACTAGATACAATTATCAAAATCTATATGCTAAAATGCTAAAAATGGAGAAAATTTGAAAAGCGCGTACTTGTCATTTAATCATTGCATATGCTAGAAAAGGTGGCAAGAGTGGTATGAAAGTGGCGGTGGATTATGTCAACATACCCAGCTACTTATTGAAAGCTTTTAAAGGAAAAATGATGATGACGTGGAAGGTGGGTGGGTGGTAGATTAAAGAAATGAGATGAGTTGGAAAGAAGAAATAGAAAGTGAATGGAGGAATGTACTTCATGTAAACATGAAGCGTTTATTATGGACATGCTCGATGAATTTTTATTGAAGAGCTGTAGGAAGAAGGTTTGCACCCTCTATTGTAGGAAGTGTTACCTGTTGCTCGTTTAATTTTTGTTGTTTGAATTGTTGCAGGAAGTCTTCTTTTGTTTGGGGTTGCTGATACAACTTTAGCCGATGTCCATTGACTAGAAGCTTGAAGTTGTTAGTAATAACTAAGAGGGGGGGGTGAATCAGTGGCATCAAACATTTATCCAATTTAAGCTTTAATCCACCAATCAACACTTCTCCAATTATTAAGTCCCTACAAGATGTATGCCTTTGAAATACTTGAAACAAATAACTGTTTGTCGGTTTACCTTGCCTGTCCTTATTCTCCTTGATTACCGATAAGCAATAAAAATTATTTACCAATGCTCAATAAATATGCAGAGTATACCAATCAATCCATAAGTGCATATGTGGAATGTAAAACAATAAATTAATAAACCATACACATATAACACAAGGATTTTATCGTGGAAACCCTGTTAAGGGAAAAACCACTGGGACCGGTACCCCAAATTTTCACTCTTCTAAAGTGAGCCCTGTTAGGAGCCAACCCTGTTAAAGGTTACAAAACACATGGTTAAGTGTGACCTTGTTAGAGGATTTTTATACATAGGTTGTCACTTAGTATTTGGCATCTATGCTACCATCCTTGAATCAGTCTCTAGACTGTCAATATGCTTTATGCTAATCTTACTACCATCCTTGAATCAACCTCCTTCTTAGACTATCAATAGGCTTTAGGTAAGACTGATGCTGCTATCATGAGTCAACCTTCTGGTAATCTATTAGGATATACCTCAATTACAAAAGACTATTAAGTCCTACTTTGTTAAGAGACTTAATGCTTCAATGGTTAAACTAAAATAGAATGACCTGTTTCTAATGCAACTTTGAATTGTAGATATTCAGATCTATTTACGTATAATACCTCTCTAATAAATGTATCAATTCAATTCCTTTGTACTTCACACTTTCTTCTCTATTATGCTACACTTCACTATTCATCGGTGTCTACAAAATTGTTTAGCTCTCCCTTAGCTTGATTGATCAGGACTGTATGAAGCTTAACCTTCACAAGTTTCTCTTCAACATCTTATTTCAATTCACTCCCCCGTGTATCTTATTGCATATGGAAATGAATTATTCTTGTCTCTTATATAGACATGATATCCCTTACTTCTAGGTTCTTGATTCTTGAATCTTGGCGTGAAAAACAATCTAGCCAAATTGATTTATGGCTTTAACTCCTGATTTATCTCGTAGTTATCTTCTTGCCAAATGTATAAAGCATCTTTAAATCAATTACTTAATGGTGGTCGAATAAAAAAAATAAAAAAACTAGTTAAGTCTATCCTTAAGCTCTGCCAGCTAGATATTTTGTCATTTTATGTTGTCTTTGTTCTATCGGTCAATGCTACAGTTCATCGCCAGTGACAACTGCCAGTTCCATCGGTGCAACTTCAGTTAGCTTTGGGATCTCCATTTGTTGGGCATCATTGGATCTTGCTTGTCAGGAAACACTATTTTTAGCTCGTCGGGAATCCTGTGATTTTTCTTTGTCGAGCAACACTGTCTTCTGCTCGTTGGGTATCACTGTGACTTTATCTCTATCTTTACCGATGGTGTGCACTCGGCTGGTGTGGTCTGTCATTTAGTGAGTACTTGACTTTTATGCATTGCTGAAGATAACCTCTGCTCCATTGATTCTCTGAATTCTTTGGCATTACGTATATGACCATACAGATGATATCAAGCTGACATCAATGACAATACAAACCATTAACTGATTTAATGTCTTGCATCATCTTCAACTTAACATTATCAAACATTCAATCAGTTACATGTCAGCAATCTCTCCCTTTGGCATTGATGACAACATTCTATATTATCATACTATACTATTTCTAATACAATATGAAATACAATTGTTGAGATTCATCATATTACCAAATAGTTTGTTTTGATAACCAAAAAAATGTCTGACCGCCGGTAAGCTCCGTCTAAGCTTAGATTTGATTCTTGCAACTTTTCTTTTTTTTCTTCTGTTGTGTTTTATCCTTTGTCTGTGTCAATTTCTCTCTTGACTATTCTTCTTCTTTGATGTCTCTATCTTTTGTTTGAAATATTGATACAAATTCTCTCCCTATTTGGAGTAATCTAATAATGAATAGTTTCTGATGATAATATGGATACATTCTCTCCCTTTGACAACAATGTCAAACAAGTCTGTCAAATAATGACAATGAAAAATCTGACATTCTGTCAACCGATTTATTTTGTCCATAATATATTCCTTGAATTTCTCTTATCCACCATCAATATAACAATATGCTCTAGTGCTTGGTTCTAATATTACCTTTATGTATATAGATGTAGCTTTGAAGTTCATCCTCTACTTGCATCAATCATGAATGATATTCTGATAATATATGGCTGATGCAGCTTTCAGTCCTTTTATTGACTGTTAGACATGGGTTTTGTTGGAAATAAGGATGGAGTAACTGAGAGGGGAGGGGTGAATCAGTTACCACAAAAATAAATCCACAAGTCCCTTAGATGTCTTTAATATATATATTACTGTTACTC
>MU223586.1:1977125-2008595 GCA_018584345.1 Thuja plicata | reverse complement strand
CCAGATCCACACACTGGTAGGAACCCCCCAAGGAAGATCTAAACTTGTGCTCGCAAGCCCACCAAGCAATCCCCTTGTTTCCCAAGCCGCAGCCACTAGCTCTTCTCAAAACTCACTTTTCTACCTCCTCCTCTTCTTCCAGATGGATGAATGAATAATCCTAGCTAGTCCAGATCCACACACTGGTAGGATCCCCCAAGGAAGATCTAAACTTGTGCTCGCAAGTCCACCAAGCAATCCCCTTGTCCCCCAAGCCACAGCCACTATCTCTTCTCAAAACTCACTCCACAACCACCTCCTCTTCTCCTAGGTGGATGAATGAATGACTAAAGACTTCCCCCACAACCCCTACTTATACCAATCTAAGCCACAGGTCGGCCCTGAACATAAATTAAATACAAATACCGAAATTAAATGCCACAAGTCGGCGAACAACAACAATTAAATGCCCAAAATAGATGTCTTAGTAAAATTGTGATATCTCCTAGCTCTGGATGAATTAGGACTCGTGCTTCAAACTGTAGGTAGAAATCTAGGCCCTCTTCAATTGCTAAAATTTTCATCCTCTAACTCTTTGTGGAAAATTAATTATATGTCTTGTAATAGGCACCAAATTCCTAAGCAAGGCCGATCTCCTCCCGGTCCATGCCAAGCAACCAAGACCATGCCAAGTTCCATTAAATACATCAAAACCAATTACCAAATACCTAAGTAGGTCCACACAACTCTACCAAATCTCTCACACATGAAAATAAGTCCACACAACTCCATCAAATCTCCCAAACATGCAAGATAGCCAACTACCCTGGGATGCTCCTGCATCACCTATGATAGAATATTTGTTCATGAGATATTTTATTGTTGCATGGTCAGTATGAACAAAAATAGGATAGCCAATTATCCAGTTATCTAATGATGGAATTTGTTCAAGGAATATACTATTGCTAGTAATTCTTTCTCTGTCACTGTGTAGTTTAACTCTGGTCCATGGAGGCTTTTGCTAATGTCATAAATTGCATTTTCCAAGTTACTAGACTTTTGTCCTAGGACAACACCTATTGCGTAGTCTGAAGCATCTACATGAATTTGAAATGGAAAAGTCCAATTAGGACCCCTAAGTATGGGTGCAATGGTTAACAATTTCTTAAGCTGCAGGAAGGATTCATTACATTCTTTTGTCCAATTAAATTAAGCCTCTTTAGTAAGAAAAGTATACAGAGCACTAGCTATTTGACTAAAATTTTGGATAAACCTTCTATAGTAGCCAAAATGTCCTAGGAAATACCTCATCTTTCTGCTTTCTATGAATAGGAAATGTTAGAATTACCTCTATTTTTGTAGGATCTACCTGGATTCCAGCTTTAGACATAAAATGTCCCAGCACTACGCCTTCTTGCATCATCATGAAACATTTTTCACTATTGAGAGACAAACTATGTTCCTAAAATCTAATTAGCACTCTTTCCAAATTCTTCAGGGCTTCCTCAAAGGTGACTCCAAATGTATTAAATTTGTCCATTAATATCTCCATACAATCATGTGATATATCAGCAAAAGTGATAATTACAACTCTCTGGAAAGTAGCTGGTGCATTGCATAGGCCAAATGGTAATACATAATAGGCATATCTACCCAAGGGGCATGTGAATGTAGTCTTCTCCTGATCTTCTAGAGCAATTTTTATCTGGTTGTAACCACTGTATCCATCCATAAAGGAGAAATATTTCTTACCAGCCAGAGTGTCTAGGACTTGATCAGTAAAGGGTAAAGGAAAATGATCCTTCTTTGTGTCATTATTCAACTCTCTTTAATCCACACATATTCACCATTTCCCCCCTTTATTAGGTACAATGGCTAACAGTGATACCCACTTGCTATCAGAGATTGGATAGATGAAACCAGCATCTAGTAATTTTTGTAATTCACTTTTGACTATTTCTCTCAATGCTAAATTTATCCTTCTTTGAGGCTGGCATAGTGGTAAGCTTCCATCATTAATGTAGATCCTATGGGTACAGAGCTTGGGGTTCAGTCCTAGCATGTCTCCATAATTCCAAGAAAAGGCTTTCTCATGCTTATGCAAGAGTTTAGTTAACAGTTCCATTTTTTGAGGTGGCAACTTGTTGTTTACATGGAGATTATGACCAGGGGAAATTTCCATAGTAGTTGTTATCTCTACCATTAACATCTTAGGTACTGGGTTTGCAGCTATTTCACATGGTAACAATTGGCTAATTATTACAGGGCTTGCTGGAAAGACAGTCTTCATAGGTACATAGTTGCAGAATAACACTTTCAGAAACATCTTTTGCTGCTATACGCTCATTGGTAAGAATACTCTGTATTACATCATCTTTCTCTTGCATTTTCATAAAAGACTGTCTATGCATCATCATAAGCTGAGAAAAAGAATTGACCTCTTCTTCCTCATCTCCTAGTTCTGGCCAAATGGGATACTTCAAATCTGGTTGAGGTTGGGCAGGAGGATAGAGTGCTATTTTCTTTATTGCTTGGCCATTTGAAATTTTCATACTCCCTAATCTACAATTAACTTTTGCATCAGTGGTGGCTAACCAAGGTCTCCCCAGGATGACTGGATACCCAACAAAGTTTACCTTTGGTGATAAGATGAGAAAATCAGCAGTGTATTCCCATGAGTCTAGGGTAACTACCACATCTTCTACAAGACCATCTAGAGTGACTATTGAACTATCATCAAGTTGTAATATTGTTGGTGTTGTTCTTAAGCCTTCTATACTAAGTCTGTGCATTGTATCTTTTGTCATCACATTAATGGCTTCCCCCAAATCAACTAAAGCATTTTTAATAGATTGTCCATTAATTATCAAGTCAACTACTAGACTTCTGGGTTCTGAATACTTGGGTATAACTACCTTCCCCAACATGATATCCACAAGTTTCCCTATGACATGAACTATTTGAGGGTCTTTCTTCTTCCTCCCAGGTTTTTTAAGGCATGCATCCTTAATTTCTTTCCCATAGATAGGAACGTCTTTGATAGCTTGAAATAGAGGTATTTCGATATGCATATTTTTTAGCTGGTCAAGAATATCAAAAGGCATTTCCTCTTGGGATATAGGTTTTTCTATTGTGAGCCTTTATGGAAAATGAGGTTCAACTGAGGTTTCATCATTAGTTTTGCTAGATTTTTGAGTTGATTGGGTGGTATTTTTCAATATAGCCTATGGAAGAGGTGCTAATGCTGTAGGAGTGTCTACAAATTCTATGATAATAGGATGTTTGGGTGTAGGCAGAGTAGTACCTAACCTCAAATCTATGCCAGATATCTCTAGAGTGTAAGCAGGATATTGCTATGTATCAATAGTATACATTGGTTGTTGCTGTTGCTTGCTATTTGGATTTGGTTACGGCTGAGCAGACAATTGTATTTGCTTTGGATTGGGGCTAGTGGCTGTAGGAGGCGGCATTATTGCAGGAGGTGGCACTGGTGGTGGTAATTTTGGAAAAGTGGGATTTTGGTTAGGCCACTGTGGAGGTCCCCTCCATTGATTATTTTTATACCAATTCCCTTGCGGTGGTTTCCATTGGTTTTTCTGGTTAGGCCACTGGTTATTTTTTTGGTTAGACCACTGGTTATTCTAGGTTGGCTGAGAGTACTGAGGAATATTCTGATAACTTTGGTTTTGCCATTGACTATTGTAAGGATTTGAAAATTGCAATGGGTCCTGAGGCATACCTTGTCATGGTGCCCATGGGTGACATTGAGCAATGAAGAACACTTTCTCATTATCTCCTTCTATCTTCATGTACTCAGTAGGCAAATGATGATTTTCCAAATTCGTCACCAGCTTGCACTCGCAGTCCTTTTTTTGTTTCCGGCAATGAGGGCAATATTCAGCCAACTGCAATTCAGCATTTGCATGTTTCTTCTTGGCATTCATGGTGTCGAGATGTGTGGCAACATCATTAATGATGTATTGCTTGAAATCTACTAGAAAGTTAGATATCTCCTACTTAGAAACACCTGAACTGCTCCCTTTAATTGTTGTAGACCGATATCCTCTGCTTTTCTTCCTAGTTGATCAGGAGTAGTTGAGACAAATTTTCTTGAGATCATCCTAAGAAGATTGGGATATGTCCCCACCATCCATGAGGTCCAATGCTTCCAGACAGCTATCCTTCACTCCTCTCAAGAAGACTAGTTTTTGTAAATCCTCCGCCAGAACATGTTGGGGGTTCTTCTACATGGTGTATAAAAAATGTGAAACATAGCCCTCCAAAGTTTCATCCTCCTTCTGCGACATTCTAAAAATGTCGTCTCCCCTTGGGTCACTCCCCTTGCAATATTCTTTGTATTTCTCTAGAAATAGGGTCTGCATCTCATCCCATGTGCCTGCTGCATTTGCTCCTAATCCCATGAACCATCATAAGGATGACTCTTTTAGTGTTTCTGGAAATAGCTTGAGTTTGTGGGCATCAGTGTTATAGTCAAAGCTACGAAAGAGGATGTCAAACTTGAACAAAAAGGTGTCAGGATCTTTGGTTATCAGCCCTTAAAATTTTGGAAGTGCAGCTAAGGGTATATTCTTGAGGTTAACATTATTTATAAAGCTTGGAAAAGGAAATGGGAAAGTAGGGTGTTTCATTACTAGAGGTATCATGGGTGGTACTTGCTGTTGGAAAGGACTATTAGCCACAAGATTGTTATTAGTAGGTGCATTTGGGTCATAATTATCAAGAAAGCTGGCCAAGATTTCAGCAAAAGGCCGGAGGCCACTTATATCAAAAGACCCTTCTCCAGTGGTAGATGTTGTAGGAAACTTGAGACTTGCATCAACAAAAGGCAACTCAACTTCTTCAGCTTTCTCATTCAAATTCACAGGTTCTCCTAGAAGAAATTTTCCATATTCATCTCTTCTTCTTCCCCTTTGATGCATGAAAGTGAATTCTTCACACTGGTGAAGCAAATTTAGGACCACAAACCATTAAACTAACTAAAAGACTTAGAAGGTTTCTTAGCTTGACACCATCCCTGGCAGTGGCGCCAAAAATGAACCGCCTCACAATAGGTGCTTAGTAATCATGCCCAAAGCCTCTCTTAGGAATAGTTTATTCAATCTAAGGATCACTTCTCCCACCATGAGGTGCATTTAGTTTTTCAACCCAGGGATGTATACTTGAAATGGTATGGCACAGTATGTGCACTAAGTTCCTTAAGGAGCCATTCTACCTATGCTGCAGGAAACTAAAATACATGAAAGGAATCTATACTAGGGCTACAGGAAGGGAAATACACTTAGTCCTTACTAAAATTAATGCTACAACTTGCAAACTCTACTTAAATCTATTCTTTCAACCTAGAGCATTCACTATAGCTATCCTTGTAGGTGCTGCAAGAACATTCAGAAAGTACAATGCTACAGGAAGAAACTTTAGTATTATATCTAGAATACTGGAAATGTAGAAAGTAAATCTATTCTACTTCTACTCTAATCCACCTACCAAGTGGGCCCCTTTGGTTGCCTTCTGCTAATCTATGAACATATAATATGAACCAAGAGTTATTTCATTATCTTTAAAAATCGATTACATGAGAATAAGACATGAAACTAAAAATGAACTTGCTATGCAAGATACAATCAGAACATTGTATTCCCTTCAAAAATCTAAACTTACAAACAAACAGTCTCCTCCCTATAAATAGAGGATTGACTTCTTTATTCCAAAATAGAAAAGGAACTAACTAACTAAAACCACACCAAAGAAAGAGAATAGGAAGTGCAATGGCCCATGACGTGCACAATGAAGTCTGGGTGATCAAGTCAACATGTTGGTAATACGGAGGGAATATAGCAGAGCTACATTTATGCATCTCTGAAATAGTGGCTCCTGATTTGCGGCAGCCGTGTCTTCTGATGCCATGATGGCTTATCTACTCAAATCTGGTCTTTACATCCTCCTTCAATGTTGTTGACCACTCTCAGTGACTCCTACTTCCTAGAAAGATTAGTTAATATGCAAAAGATATTCATGCAAGCAGCTAATCAAATTAATCCAGATGTTAGAGCACACATTCTAATTATTATATGAAATACTGCAACATATATATAATATTGGAATAATATGACATATCTATTCCACCCATGGCTTAATGGTTCTTTTTGTACTTAACAAAAGTTCAATTGACTAAAAGTTCACAACTATTCTAATAATACTTGAAAACAAAGTGCAAGGTTTAATATAATAAAGACAGTAAAACAGGCTCATCAGGGAGGATGGTGCAGGAGCACCTAGGCTATCCTCTAATCCATAGTATGTTTTTTCTTGTAACTAACCTTAGCTAATTCAGTGTGTGTTTTCTTCAGGCCTTAGATGGTCAAGTTGTTATGTGTGACTAGGTGGATTAGTGTTAGTACTAAGTTCACCCTAGTTTTTGGTTAGTTGAAGTAGTTTCTTAATCATTAGTTTTGGCTAATGCGGGGAAATGATGTCTAAATGTGTCCAAGACCCATGTGTGGGTAGTTATATTCTTGAGGAGGAATAAATGATTCTATTTCATTGATCTAAATGGGTTAGAGGCCCTAGAATATAGTTTGCAACATAAATGCAAAAGATGCCAAAAAGTTGTCATGACAACAATTGCAACTTTTTGCAAACGTTGCATGCAACTCGACAACTTTGGATTCCCACCATTCTAGTAGTGGGAAATGGATTTTAGTGGCTTTAAATGGTGGAGGAAGCATCTTTAGACACTCTATGGATTTTTTCCTAAGGTAGAGTGAAGATATGCAAGTTTTGTGAAGCAATAGAGCAAGTGTTTTTGGAAATAGAGTACAGTCAATGTATTTGCAAGATATTTGTATTTTAATGGATTGAACTAACTAATATAAGTGTGGATTCATGTAGTAGTGAATTATCTAAGACTTTTTCATTTAGTGTTCTAATAGTTTAGAGTTGATTTGATAGGTGTAGGAAATTGTTTAAGAGCTAGGTAGTCTACTGGTTCAGTTTAGGTAGTTTTTGGTTTTATGGCTCCCCCATGAAATTAAATCGTGTGAAATAAAAAAGGTTGAATTAATGTGTTATGGGAGCCTATGTATAGTTTAAATATGCATGTATGAGGTTAGAAGAGTTTATTTGCAAATTTTAAATCCATGCCCTCGGCGAGCTAGGACAGTCTGGTTAGGTGTATGGCAGGTAAAAACAAGAATGCAGAGACAAGGGTGTGCATGGGAGTACTAAACCAAGTGTGGTATTAGTTTCTTTATGGTCTCATAGGTCCCTAGTATTTATTTCAAAACCCACCCAATCCATTGGTATTCATTTTTCAATATAAATCAGAGAAGTGCTTGTGAGGAGCCAAAATAGGCCTAATAGCCCTACATTTCAGGACAGAGGTGTGGGGAAGGCTTGGGGACCTTAGACCTTAAAAATATTTTAGGTTTCCCAAATGGGTATCTAGATCCTTGATTGGTTTTAGGGGTTGTGTGAAATTTTAAGAGTAAATCTAGAAAAACTCATTGGAAAGGGCTAATTGGTGTTTTAGGCCTAATAGGGTAATTTGCGTGCAAGTTTGGAACTCAACTAAATTGGGAATGAAGACCTATTTAATTTGGGATGTATGGATGCATAATGAACATAAAAATATTTTACAAGGCCCTTGTAACATGTGTAGATTTTCTATGAAGGATTTTGGATTGGAATTATTCAAAACCAATGAGAAGCATTGTGAGACAAGACTAATGGTGGATGTCCTTCAAGGTGAAACACAATAGTTGTAACTCTTAGAGAAGAGTTAGGAGAAGTCTTAGGCTTAGTTCCTTGAGACTAGTGTGGTCCTAAAGGAAAATTGGTATCCTAAGTAGACTAGGACAAGCTAGGTCCTTTCTAGAAGTATTGTGTGAGCACACCTTGGGTTAACTTCTATCATAAGGTAATTCATAGATCCATTAATCAAATCATAAATTGAAAATCATTTCCCTTTTATATTGATATGAGATAGGATAGTTCTAGTTTTCAGACATACTCTATGCAAGTGGGATACTACATAAGATCTGATAAAATAGTGAGGTACTGGTTACCTCAAGGTTTGAAAACTACTCCAGAGTTATATATCTACAAGTTTTTATTTGTCACAAAGGGTTTATGTGTGTGCAGATTAGCTAATACCCACCCGACTGATGTGGAAATCAAAGTGTAGAAGTTCTTAGAACCTTTTCAATTGGACCTTTTTCTTGTCTCCTTTCTATTGAAGGTGTTGGGTTTGTGTCCTAGGTTTGTAATCCAACACCCTGGTCTCAATATTTCATTTAGGAAAGGAGAGTGCAAGAAAAAGCTCCAACGAATACCAAATCTGGAAATATGAAATAGTAACTAACCTTTGATCCAAATTTTAGTCTGAAATAGAAACTACAAGGTCACCTAAGATGGTACATGGCAATTGGAGCTGACTAATACCCTCTAAGAAACCTTAGACTCAACATTGTTTTACGAAACTGACGCCACCTATAACTATCCATTAGATTTGCTTGTATCCTTTTTTGAAACTACACCACCTATCACTTGTACATAGAAAATAGGGAAAGTGTTGGGGAAAAGGGATTTTCCTCAATCAAAAATTTGTATAGGAATTAACCTTGAAATATAAATATAAATGCATAAAAAGGGAAACATCTTGTTAGTATCATAGGTTTGATAAGATTTTTATACCTTAACAAGTGTTGAATTCCTCATTAAGATGCTTGAAAGTGTTCTTGATGTTTCCTTGAACTTGGATCTAGGATAGGGAGAATGTGAATTCATTCACTAATGCTTGGCTCTAGATATTACTCCTTGTCCTTCATGCTTGAATGAATGTGAATATATTTCCTTGATTGTGCATTGAATTTATAGCTTGAATGCTTGTTTCAGTATCTTGTTTGAATTCCCTTGATTTTTTACCCAAAATGAGGGAGGTAGCTTTTCTTTTATACATCACCAACCCATTTTAGGGCTCAAAACTTAAAGAAGGTTAAGGGGGTTTTTAATATCCTATTAAAATTGAATATATCTCTCCAATTCAAATTTGGACCTATTTTATGAGATACAATGCATCTCCCAAGGCATAGGGAAACCTATCTTACCTTGTTCCTTATGTGGCAGTCTATACCAGCCAATAAAAGCTTAATTTTAAATAGGGGTCAATTAGGATATGGGGATACTCAAAATGTGAACAAAATTCAAGTTTGAAATTAGAATAAATACATGTATGCAAGAGGTGATAAATGAACAAAATAATTAAAGGGGCGACACCTATAATTAAGGTCCCTCATATAAATTAAGTTAAGAAAGGAATTATTTAAATATTTATCAAATAAATGTATAGAAAAAAGGCCAATGATGCATGAAAGTCTTGGACACTAAAATGGGCCCTAGCTAAGGACCAAATTGTACATGCTTACAATTTAGGAATTACATATTGATTTTGGGTGTTCTTGTAAACCTAATTAAATAGAAATCAAATAGTATTAATTACACATAAAGATGAGTGGGACTTATCGTTGAGAAAGTAATTGAGAAGGTAAGATATGCTAGTAAAATTCTTAGCTATATTTAGCAGTGAAAGATTTCCCATAATAAATGTTTTTTTGTAATAGATGCATAACAATCATATTCAATTCTCTAATATTGAGAAGAATGTCACACTTTGGACTTTGTTTCTATGTCTAAATCAGAATGTGAACAAAAATTAAATTTTTATTGGTGCAATTTTTTTTTTTTTATCATAGCATTTTCATTTTATTGGTCATTATGATTTTTTCCTCTACTTTACAAGAAAATTGTAACTTGGAAATGGTAAAGATATTTATCACTTAAGAATTACCTTAAGGATAATGTTACTTATGGAGTAAGTTTATTTTTAAAATTTTGATATCAATCAAATTTGTATTGCTGATTACACAAGTTTGAAAATATAAAAATATTGCATATTAGAGTTCTTTTGCAATTTTAAAGTATAATATTTGTTATGTAAGTTGATTATGTAATGTTTTTAAAAAAAAAAAAATTGTAAGTAGTTTTACAGTCTTTCATGTTATTCAAAATGTTTTACTTCTTGTAATTTTATTTAAATTTAATGTGAAGTAAATTGTGTAGACAAAAACATGAGATTGAAAACTGCAGCCTACAGGATTTTACCAGGAGAAGCCAACCACCAAAATATGCCAAGAAATAAATGTTGATTAATTTATTGATTAATGATATAATGATCGTAATAGACTACTTATATAGGAAAGATGTGGTGAATGAAAGTCACTAAATAGGACATGCTTCACAACCTGTCTGCTCCTCTATTTATAAGGTCTCATGACACAATTTGGTCATTTTTAAGGGCAATTTAAGAGGCTATCTACTTGTTTTGAACACTGAATAGAGCGATCAAAAATCAAACTTTAGTGATCATGTACTTCACATTTTTATCAATGTAGATGCTTGATGAAATGGCTTTGAATCAATTTCATTTCTATTTGGTTGCAAATAAAAAAACTTAGCTGGGCCCACAGGAGATCAAGCTTGTGTTATAAGTATATGATTATTATTTATTGTCATTGATGTCACACATAGTGTTTCATATGTTCTGGAAGTGTTTGTGTTTGTGTTCCCTCAAACTTTGTCATCTAAAAGTATGTTATTCTTGGTGATATGGGTATGTATGCTAAACCTTCTATGAGTTTAATTAAATATTCTTAATTACACTTTACTTAATATTACTTAGGATAATGCATTACATAGTATTTTTTCATTGAGACACCTAGGACTTTGCATCATATTTTAGCACATGGTGGAGGAGAAATTCCACTTTAGGTGGTGATACTTGTTATATCAATCCACTTTATGTTTGAGATCCACCTTTAGTGAACATATCACATTATCATCCTCATCATATTACACATACTTCATTGCATAATGGAGGATGATCCACCTTTTGTGGACATGTGATTCCACCTTTTATAGGTGATAGCTTATCAACTCTTTATCATTGTCTATTATTTCCTTACCTATATAAGAAGTCACTTCTAAATTGTAAATGATCTCCAATATCTTCCATTTTCATATAGCATCATTAATGAGAATACAATTTATTCTTTTTCATATCATCTCTGTTGTCTTTGTGTTATTCTTTGACCTCTGGATCCTTGGTTCATTTCTATTTGAAAATTCTTACATGGTATCAGAGCTCTCAAGGTGTGAAGACCTCTTCTCAAGAATTACAATCTTAACTTGATTCAATTGTGGGTGTATAATAAGGTTATTTGTGCATCACTATTGCATAGTCTATTTGGGGAAAAATTGGGGTTTGCATTTTTGGCTTTCTATTTCATGTCAAAAATGGAGCTTGCTAGTGTAGATCATAGGTTGGAATCATGTTAAGGAGGTCTAAAACCCCTAAATCAACTTTTGTTTCATTCAAATCAGACATATGAGGTCAAATATAGAGCCATTTTAATTTTGAAGGTGTGGCGGCGACAATTCAGAAAAAATAATTATAGAGGCGATTTTCAAATAGTGATATCTCGGTCATCGCGACTCCTTTTTTGAGAATTTTTTTTGTTTTTGGGTAGAAGTTTGCACTCTAAACAATGGTGCTGGTTTTTTTTTTATCTATGTTCCTAAATTTTTATGAAAATTGTAAATCTCATTTTTTGTAACTTCCAAGGCCTCATTTGGACTCCCACGAGCTCCTTTTTAGGTGTAATTTTTTTTAAAGTGCATAATTTTTTCTATATTTTACAGTGGTGATATCAAATTATAGTGTCTGTGATCATAAATTTCACTTTCATAATTTGTATTAATTTTTCAATTGTCATGCATAGATCTTAGTTTGGTTTTTTGCATAGTGATCTAAGTCTATTATAGCCTAACTGTGGGATGTAATCAATTGTTGATCTCAATTTGTAATATGAGAAATATATCATTAATGTAATCATGGGATATGGAACACATCCTTCTATAATAAATTTGTGTAACATTAATTATGAGGCATGGGAAAAATGAATAATCACACATTATAGATGGCTTAATCTCTTGCCTCATCTTTATTGACTCATCCCTGAGCCGAAGACAAAGTGGAAGAAAAGAGTTTGGGAAGATAAAAATGGTCATATTAGAGGATTTCTTGGTTTGAGTCTTGGTTCATATTTACACCATGTATTCTACTCCAAAATCAAGGGTATTTATTTCCCACACATAGTTTGGATAATTATTTGGGAGCATTTTGGAGATCCACATATTCCTCCATTCCCAAATGATCCTATTGCAAACTATCTCATTCCACTTGATGATGCAGATAACATTCCCTATGATGATGATACATTATATGAGATTATTTATAATTCATATTTATTGAGTGTAAGGATGACCCAGTGACTCCACTCACAAATCCTACTTCTTTGGTTCAGATCACATATTCATTTCTTGTTGGTGATTCTAGTGATTCATTGCAAGAAATATTTATTTGTGTTGCTAATTGGGATTCCTATTTTCTAGATATTGGTTCATTTTTTTTGGAGTCTCACATTTCCTATTTGGAAGACATACTTGAGGGGGGTTCTCTTCTCTTTGATGATAGTTTCATCATAGTCAAAGTTGGAGATACTTCTCCTTATTTGGAGATTGGTATTCCTTATTCTTCTCCTTCACTTGGTTTGTCACATTTCAGGGTTCACTTTTATGATATCATAGATTATTTGAGCTTGGAGATACCTATGCATTCTTCAAAGAGGCATATTTGGAGACCTTCTTCCTCCTTTAATTTAGATATGGATTGGTTTATGGCATCATCATCATACTACTTTTGAATTCCACTTTTGATAGAGGTGTTCTTCAAATATCAGATTCATCTTGACTCTCTTCCAAGGCCGCTTCTCTAGAAATAATAGGTCTTCCACATAAACCCTAATCCTAAGTGAAGGAAACCAAGTTCTCTACCCTCCAAATCTAGAACCTCTTTACGAATAGGATCTTTAGTACTCACTGAACCTACAAGAGTATATTCCACTAAACCATGCCAACACACTTCCAGTGCCTTGCATGATTGAATTCATGCTATTTTAGGTTATTTTACATCATTATTGAAGACTATAACCAAAAATTCATCCAAGCACCAATAGAGTTCCTAAAAACTAGGAATAGGCCTAATGGCTTCTTGTAGCAGTGTCCAAACTCAAAAATTGGATTATCTCACAAAATTTTCAAAGAACCCCCAAACCTAATCTTGGATTGAGATACTCATTTCATAGATACCAACAATTTCTAGGGTTTGGTTGACCCAAGTCTCCCGTATGACACCTTAAAAACTTTAGGGACTATGTCCTTAAAAATAGGGCTAATTTTCTAGTCTAAAGAAAATATTCTTAAAACTATATAAAATGGATTCAATGGTCACCTCCACTACTCTGAGATTCTTTTCTTGTCTCATACACCATCCTCAAATCACTTGATTACAATTTTGAATCCAACCCTAGCACCTCTACAACTAAGACCAAAATAAAATATATGTACAATGACCACTCTATCTTTCCATCCAGGCCCATTTTACATGCCATGGTAGGAAGAACCTCAAGGAGACATTTTTCTATGTATAGTCTAGAATGGACTAGATAACACAAAAATATAACAAAAAATTTACTTACAACTACAAAATTTAACTACAAAGCAAAACCACTACACACTGAATGAGGAAAAAACATTCAAAATCTAATTACATTGATGGTTTTCTCAATTCAATCCATCTGACCTACTATTAATTAGAAAGCACAGAAACTATGTCTGTACAGAATTTTGCCACTGTTCTATTACTTCAAAATGTTATCATAAAACTTCCAACCCTTCAAACCGATCAACAACTGATTTTTGGCATAAAGCAACTTTTTGACAAAAGTTGTTGAGCGACTTTCAAAAGTTACAAATGTTGCTCGAGCAACTTTTTACATCTTTTTGCAAGCTCACTTCATCATGCTTTCACCTCCATGTATGGATTAAAAAAGGTCTAATATCATGTCTTATGACTCAAAACAAACTAAAAATGTCTTCCTAAGCATCTTGGTTTCCCAACCCACATTTTGACTCATTTTGTCAAATAGGGCATTACGAAGGTCACTAGGACCAAAACCGTAAAAACCCAAACAAATCACTACTAAATCACTTCAAAAAAATTGTTAGAAAAATACATAAAATGAAATGAAATACAATAATGAATTCAAGAGAGTGAAGCAAGGAAATGTATTACTAAAGGCTGAATCTTGAAACAAGAACAATCAACAATAGCAATGAGAAGCTCCAAGATCAACACCAAGACAATGCTTTTGAAATGGGAAAACAAATAAAAAACCCTTGTGCATAAATATGAATGAGAGAGAGAGAGAGAGAGAGAGAGAGAGAGAGAGAGAGAATTGCAATATTTCAAGAATGAGAATGAGAGAAGATAGAAGAAATCCAACTTTTGAGAACCAACTTTGAACCAAGTGAGAACCCTAGAACCCTAAGAAGTGTGTGAGAGTCATATCTCAAGTACAGATGAGTGGAGGATTTTTCATGTAACTCCCATACTCTATGTGTGCCACATTCACATTTGGTGTGTGCCATGTGTAGGAATCCTCTGAAAGAGGAATATCTAATTTCCTTATTAAAGGAATTACAAATATGAGATAAGACCTTGGTTTATAAAATACCAAGGAAAGATTATAATTCTAACATCCCCCTTTAATCTTTACTTGGGGAGATGAGATCAATAGGTATCACACCCAAATTTTTACAATGATTTTGAGATGTTTCTTTTGAAAGAGTCTTTAGGAGATTGTCGATAGATTGATCATCATGTATTTATTCAACTCAATTGGTGGAGCTTGAATCGTACATAGGAATGTTTTCTAAGTGGATATAACTTTGACAATACAAAGATGTAATTTCTTGAGGAGGGGGGCCCAAATCTTCAAGTGACCATTGAGATTCTTAAGATGCATTTAAGCATTATGTAGAGTCATTTCCAGTAGAAAATAGAGGTGGAACATGATCAACACCCGAGCCTGCAATAAGGCAAGAACCACTAGTAGAGTGCCCATAATTGGGATCGCCTAGTGCTGAATCAGTAACACTTTGGAAAGCAAAATCATATTGTGAATCATCAATCATATAATCAGGAATGCAATCTTCAGTTGCATAAAACAAATCTGCAACGTATTCATGATAATATGAAACATCAAGAGGAGGAGAGCTACCATCATTAACCTCCAAAAAAATCATAGGATTAGTACCATCAATATTAATTTCATCTTGATTAATGCACATATCTTGCAAAGTAACATTAAGAAAGCTAGATATAATTTCCTCTTCTTGTTCAAGAATATCAACAACATAAGAGCAAGGATCATCAAATTGCATTACATCATAAGGTGAGAGAATATAATCACTTTGAGTAGGAAGATAGTAATCAAGAGGGTTATTCCAAGAGTAGCCATCATCATATGGTTCATCCCAAATAGTATTATCATCATAGTGAGAAGTAGACACCCCATATCGAACAACAAAAGCTTGACGAGTGTTATGAGATTTTTGATTATTAGGATTAAATGACTTCTCATGTTTAAGTTTCTTAAAACAAGTACTGATCACATTACCATCTTTCTCACAATAATTACAATCAGGTCTATTATAATTTTTATGATAACCGTTATTATGATTATGATTATTTGATCTAGTATTATGAGATCTAGACATGAAAGCATGTTCATTAGATTTGATTGAGACAGATTGAATTAACTTAGCCTCTTTTTGACATAAATGTTGTTGAAATATAGCGTAAGATAATTGAGATGCTAACAAAGGAAGAGCTAATTGAGAATGTATATTAGTTATGAATTGCTAAAATTGCCTAGGAAGGCATTTTTTAAAATGATATGA
Source organism: Thuja plicata (assembly GCA_018584345.1). NCBI lineage: Eukaryota > Viridiplantae > Streptophyta > Pinopsida > Cupressales > Cupressaceae > Thuja > Thuja plicata. The sequence continues at coordinate 1,992,677 of MU223586.1, read as the reverse complement.
ATTAACTGAATTTCAGATAAAGTAACTCCTAAACCAGTTAATTGACTTCGAAATGAATCAAACTTAAGTAAAAAATATCCATAGTTGAGAAATTTATATACCTGAGATCCTCTAATTGACCTTGGAGTTGAATCTTTATAGATTCAGTTGCACTGTCGAAGGTGTTTTTCAAAATAGTCCATACTGCATGTGCTTTAGTACACTGGGAAATCAATACACATAAATCAGGATGTAAAGAAATGCCTATAAGGCCTAAAGCCTCATCATTTTTCTCATTCCAAGCATCAATATCTTCCTTAGAAGAAGTAGTAGCAGGAACAAAAGTCACACTAGTCGCCACACCAAGAATATGTTTACAGCGAAAAATAAATGTTATATGAGACTTCCAAGTGTGATAATTGGAACTTGTTAATTTAATTTATAGAATTAACATTGACATAATGAAATAAAAAAAACTTAAATACAAGTTACAGAATATAATAGTGAAGCTAAAAACCCAATTTAACACGATTAGTAAATACAAGAATTTTTAATTATTAAAAAAATTTAAGTTTTTTGTTAAACTAATGAAAAAAATTTGATTTGCAATTAAATAAAGAATTAGCTATTGAATAATGATTATATTGATTAAATATAAATGGGTTTAAGATGAATTTAGAAAATAAAAAGTGAGTGAAAAAGTAAACCAATTTAACTTTTGTGTTAATTAAATTTAAAAAAGTAAGTAAATTTTGAATAAATTTTTTTTTTTTTATTAAAATATATATGTACAGAATGCAATAAGTTTTGCTCCTGCATGCAGAAATGAATGTTAATGATGAACTTGCAACAATAAAAAAAATAAAGATTAACTTGAAGAAATAAAAACTCGTTAGAATAATGATAAGTCTGGAGTTAAATTTTTTTTTATTAACTTGCATAAACCAGAAAAAATATTATAAAGATAGACGTAAAAATAATGAAATAAAAGGAACGAATAAGGAGCTTGCCAAAGGAATAAAAGACAGCCTTCCTGCTAGAGGGACCACTCCCCTTCCACATTGAAATGTTTCTGAATGGAAAATTAGAAATGTTACATTTCTGATTGGGAGGACAGAAAAAAAATGCACAGAAATAATTTAATGGATAAAGAAACTGACAAGAAAAAATAAACAGATCACGCAGTAGACTTGTTGGAGTAACTATGTTGCATATATGGAAAATTCAATGAGTGAATAAAATTCATGTGCTAAGGGAAGGTTGTGTAAGGAGCAACTGAGAGGTGAGGAGCAACACAAGTGAGTGAAGAGATTAAAAAAGATATCCAAACACCCAAAATGTTGCGCAATAGAAGGTAACAAGACTGTGCAATGTAAGATTTAACACAGGAAAGAGATAATAGATATCAGAGAATGGAGCATAAGATGCAGAGAACAGTTAGCATAGATTTATATTATATATAAAAAGATGATAATAATAAAAAAGAGATATAACAAAGATATATACACAGAAATTACTGAGATTAATAAATCAAGACAATTATGGGGCATAACATTTAAATGCACCGTTGGATGTTTCCAATTTTTGGATATGTTTTTACAAAATTAATTATGTATAACTCCACCGAAGCGATTGACCAAATTATTTATAGATTGAAATTTATGAATGACCGAGTGCAGGTCTATAAAATTGTCTTCAAAATGACAGTCACATAAATGTTTAAAAGAAAGAATATAATAACAGAGATTAAAAATAGAGATATATAATCTTGCAGAGAAATATTCTTGAATAACCTGCAAGTTGTTTGAATATAGATTGAATGATCAAAATGAAAACCCTTGCGGTCTCCCCACAGAGGGTGAAGATAGATCTGGAAAAAAACTATAGACTAGATAAACATTAAAAAAAACTCGGTTTGGCGGTGAACTGGCCAAACCCAAAAAAAAATTCAAACAATATGCAACTAAAGTTAAATCGAGAAATCCTACAAACACTCAAACAAGGATTATTAGCTTTGATACCATGTTACAAAAATACATAAAATGAAATGAAATACAAGAATGAATACAAGAGAGTGAAGCAAGGAAATGTATTACCAAAGGATGGATTTTGAAACAAGAACAATCAACAGTAGCAATGAGAAGCTCCAAGCTCAACACCAAGACAATTCTTTTGAAAGGGGAAAACTAAGAAAAACCCCTTGTGCATAAATATGAGAGAGAGAGAGAGAGAGAGAGAGAGAGAGATTACAATATTTCAAGAATGAGAATGAGAGAAGAGAGAAGAAATCCAACTTGTGAGAACCAACTTAGAACCAAGTGAGAACCCTAGAACCCTAAGAAGTGTGTGAGAGACATCTCTTAAGTAGAGATGAGTGGAGGAGTTTTCATGTAACTCCCATACTCTATGTGTGCCACATTCACATTCGGTGTGTGCCATGTGTAGGAATCCTCTTAAAGAGGAATATCTAATTTCCTTATTAAAGGAATTACAAATATAAGATAAGACCTTGGTTTATAAAATACCAAGGAAAGATTATAATTCTAACAACCATCCTAAAATTCTCTAAACTTCCCTAAAATTCTTAATCAACTGAAATGAAACACAACACAACAAAAAGAAGAGCTTTAAACCCTAGGTGCTCCTACACCATTCTCCCCTAAATAAAAATAAGATAAATCCCATTGGAATGGATCAAGTAAGGATCTATGCCCAACTTATGAAAATTTGTATCCAACACCCATGTAGCCTCTAAATCTTCCTTGCCTTTCCATTTGATTATATACTCCATGTACACCTTGGTCCTTGTCCTCTTAGCTACTTTGGAGCTCAGTATCTTCTCTACTTGAGGATTTGGGGTGACTAGTAGTTTCAAATATCTTATATCCTCCACATCCTCTGATTGACCATGATCTCCTTCTATGAGTGATCCTTTATAGGGCACCAGATCTGCAACATTAAATAATGGAGAAAGTCCTATATCTGCAAGTAACTCCACTTTGTAAGCATTATTCCCATATTTTGATAGAATGGCTCAAGGGCCTATCCTTCTCATCTGAAGCTTTTTTGGGACACATTTTTCAACCTTTCCTTGTTCAAATGAACCATCACTAGCTCTCCAACTTGGAATTGTACATCTTTCTTTCTCTCATCCACTTTATGTTTTGTATGGGTAACACTGTCCACTAGGGCCTATTTCACTGTATCATGGATAGTGTTACCCATGCATAACCACTCCTCACTACACTAATCCCTAGGTCTTTGAGCTCACATATGCCTTTGGGATGAATTCCATAGGCCACTTCAAAGGGACTCTTACCTGTGGATCTATTTATGGTATCATTGTAGGCAAACTCTGCCTGAGCAATAACTTGATCCCATGTTTGTCCATATTCTTTGGTGAGACACCTTAAAATGTTTCCCAAACTTGTGTTAACAACCTTATTCTACCCATCCATTTGTGGATTATATGCAGAACCAAAAGAGAGGTTAGTTCCAAGATTCTGCCACAAGGTCTTCTAGAAATGGCTAATAAACTTGGAGCCTCTATCTGATACAATACTCAAAGGTAAACCATGGATCCTAAATTCTTCCCTAAAGAATATATTTTATATGTACCATGCATCATGGGTGGTTTTACATGGAACAAAATGGGCCATCTTACTAAATTTGTCCACAATTATAAAGATACTATCCAAACCCTATTTTGCCTTAAAAGTCCAACCACAAATTCCATGCTAAGACACACCCAAGGTCTATCTGGGATTGGAATGAATTGATACTACCCTACATTAGATGAAGTTCCTTTTTCTTTCTGATAGACAATACAAGTCTCCACATACCTTTGTATATATCTATTCATCTTAGGCCAATAATAGTATCTTTTGACCAACTCCAAGGTCTTGTTAACTCCAAAATGTCCACAAAGTGATTTATTATGTTTCTCCTAGATTATGTTCTCCCTCATAGAACCTCAAGGAACACAAATTTTCCCTCCCCTAAAAAAAACACCTTCCTAAAGATTAAAGTCAGAGTACTCACCATGGAAATTATTTTGGAAGTCACTACACACCTTATAAGTAGCTAAGAATTCCTCATCATCTGGATAAAGTTCTTTGAAGCTATCTATAAAAATTCTCCTTAACTTTATTTCTTGGACAGTCATCAATATTCTTCTCAATACATCTTCCACCTTATTCTGTAGCCCCTTCTTATGCTTTATTGTAAAATTATAGGCTTGGATATATTCTACCCACTTTATGCTTGTGACTTAGCTTGTATTGTGAATTCAAGAATCTTAAAGCTTGATTGTGTGTGTAGTCTACAAATTCCTTAGGAAGGGGGTAATGCCTCCACTTCCTTAAGGCTTGAACAAATTCATACAAATCTAATTCATATGAGGAGTACTTTCTCTTTGCATCACTTAGCTTTTCACTATGGAAGCCACTAGTTTTTCTTCCTGACTTAAGACTGCCCCTATAGCAGTATTACTGGCATCACACTCAACAATGAATAATTTCTCAAATATTGGAAGTACAAAGATTGGTTGGGTGGATATTTTATTCTTAAAATTCTCAAAACCTCTGTCAGCTTGTTCATTCCACTGGAACTTAGTCTTCATGCCTCCTTTAATGGTGTCCAAGATAGGTGCACATATCTCACTGAACTATCTAATGAACTTCCTATAGAATTGTGCCAAACCATGGAAGCTCCTTACCTCTATAGAAGACTTAGGTGTAGGGAAATTCATGATTTCTTCAACCTTCCTAGTATCCCTTTTCAAATTCCCTTCTGAGATTACAAAATCGAGGTACACCAACTCTTGTTTCATGAACTCACATTTGTCTAAGTTGATTGTCAACTTCTCCTCATGCAATCTTTGTAAAACCTTCTAAAAATGCTCAAGGTGGTCATATTTTGTCTTATTTAAGATCAATATATCATCTAGGTACACCAAAACTCATTTACCTATAAACTCCTTCAACACTTCGTTCATTAGGCTCATAAAAGTGCTTGGGAAATTAGACAACCCAAAGGGCATGACTAATCACTTATATAGGCCTTATGTGGTCTTAAAAGCCTTTTTAAACTAATCCCCTTCCTTCACTCTAATTTGGTGGTACCCACTCTTTAGGTCAATTTTGTTAAAATACTTGGTTCCTCCTAGACAATCCATCAAGTCTTCTATCCTTGCAAATGGGAACCTATATCTTATGGTATTTTTGTTAATTTCTCTAGAATCTGTACATAGCCTCCAAGTGCCACATTTATTTGGGGCTAGCACAGTGGGAACATCACAATGGATTATTGTTTTCCTAATTAGGCCTTGGTCAAGTAACTCTTGGATTCGTTTAGCAATCTTTGCATTCTATTGTGGAGTCATCTTATAGGAAGCTTTGCTAGGGAGAGAGGATCCAGGGATAAATTAAATTTGATGGCTAATAGATCTCTCAGGTGGTAGGATGCTTGTTTTTCCATCACTAACAATCTCATTGTACTATTTTAGTAGCTCGTGTACCTATATGGTCAAATCCTCTTTCTTGTCCACCTTCTTACCCTTAGGTTTCAACACTGGAAAATCCCACTCCTCCTTCAAGTGTTCTTAAGAATTACTTTTCCCCCACTAAGAGTACATTAGGACCCACTATCTTCACTTTGCCTTCTTCTAAGATTTAATAAATCTTAAATGTGAACCCACCCTCCTTAAATGAGTAAGATTTCTTACCTCCATCATGCATAGCATCTCTATCAAACTACCAAGGTCTTCCCAACTATAGATGGAAATCATCCATGGGTAAGACATCATACAACACCCTATCCTTATACCTCCCAATTACAAAATCTACCCATGCCTTCTTATTTACTACTACATGTTGGACCTTGGTCAACCAAGTGACCCTATAGGGATTGGTATGGGAATTATTTTCATCTTAAGCTTATCAACTGGTTCAGGAAAGATAATGTTATCATTAGATCCAGAATCAATAATAACTTTGCAAATCTTACCTAAGATTTTGCATTTAAACCCAAATAGGGACCTTTTTTTGGCTTGGCTCTCCTCGAACTAGCTCCTTGATAAGTTTTCTTCTGATCATCAAATTCTCCCCTATCTCTAAATCTAATGCCACCTTTATTGTCTTACTACTAGAAGACTCTTCTTGCACATAATTTATTATTTTCTCTCCACCTTTGGATGATGAACTCTTTTCAGGACACCTATAAGTAGGATGCCCATATTGGTGGCATTTATAGAATTTCATAGAAGAGAAGTAAGATCCTTTCCCCTGGCCACTTGATCTTCCTCTTGAATTATTGTTAGAGCCTCTACCTCTGTTGTAACCACCTCTATTATTGTTTGACTCTCCTTGTTTCTTAGTGAGCTTGGACTCTCCTTTGTTTCTTGCTTCAAAATTTCTTCCTCCAAAGCCTCCCCTCTAGCCTCTACCATCTCTTCCTCTTCCTCTACCCCTATTGCTTGAGTCATGCTTATTCTTTAGTTTTTCCTCCACCTTAAGGGAAAGTTGATAGCATTGATGAACTATCTTTGGTCTTCAGAGGCTTATTTCCTCTTGTATATTCCACCTTAACCCATTTAGATATCTATCCACCTTTAGGATTTCCTCTTCCATCACATGTGATCTCAAACACAGTTTGTGGAACTCCTCTGTCTAAGCACTGACTTCAATATATTTTTGCCTTAGGTTTTTCCTCTTCTTGTGCAAATGCACCTCATAATCATCTTGTAGATAGGTCTCCCTAATATTTTCCACCATACCTTTCCAAATTTTAATTGGATTTTTTCCTTCCTTTACCCTCTCATCTTGTACAAATTTCCACCATGTGAGGGCAGTCCCTCTCAACCTTGTTTTGGCTACTCTCACCTTTTGGGCCTTTGTCACATTGTCAAATTCAAAGTAGTTTTCTAGTCCTTCTATCCACTCCATGAGAACTCTAGATTCCATCTTATGATTTAATAAGGTACACCTTCTAATGAATTTCCACTCATGGCCTTTAGAGCCTTAATAAATGGCTCCTCTTGTAATACTAGATCAAGCTCTAGTACTGCATCTTCTTCTGCCACTGAATTACCTTTTCCTTTTGTCTCTCTTACCAACTCACTTACTTATTCTATCCTATCTTCCACTTCATCAAGATTAGTATCCTTCTCTTCCAACTATTCTCTTAGGAGTCTATTCTCCTCTTCTCTTTCATTCATCTTCTTATCCAACTCTGCATTGGTCACCATGGTTGATTCACCCATGGATTAAAGATCACTCATGTGCTTCCTAGCCCAATTCTTTTAGGGCTCTACTACTAATCTAATAGACCTTTTATTCAAATATTAGAGTCTAATTTAATCTCTTCCAAGGCCTCTTCTCTAGACCTAATAGGGCTTCCACATTAACCCTAATCCTAAGGGAAGGACAACAAGTTCTCTACCCCCCAAATACAGAACCTCTCTATCAATAGGATATTTAGTACTCACTAAACCTACAAGAGTAGATTCCCCTAAACCATGTCAATACACTTTCAGTGCCTTGCAGGATTGAATTCACACAATTTTAGGTCATCTAACATCATTCTTGAAGACTAGAACTAATCCTTCATCCAACCACCAATTGAGTTCCTAAAAACTAGGAATAGGCCTAATGACTTCTTGTAGCCCTGTCTAGACTCAAAAACTGGATTACCTCACAAAATTTGCAAAGAACCCCCAAACCTAATCTTTGATCCAGATACCCATTTCATAGATACCAATGATTTCTAGGGTTTGGTTGACCTAGGTCTTCCTTACAACACCTTAAAACCTTTAGGGACTGTGTCCTTAAAAGTAGGGCTAATAGTCTAGTCTGAAGAAAATATTCTTAAAACCATATGAAATGGATTCAATGGTATCCTCCACTTCTCTTGGATTATTTTTACCTCTCATACACCATCCTCCAATCACTTGATTAAAATTTTGAATCCAACCCTGCACTCCACAACACATTGTTCTTCTTATTCCCTAGTCGAGTTGTTGCCAAACTCACTTAGGGAAAGAGCTCACAATTCAACCCTACTATTAGAATAGTCTCAAAGGATAAATGAGAGGGGGGGTGAATAAGTTATCAGTAACTTTACTTATTTAACTTCAGAATACAACAAATTAAATTCTTAATCAGATAACACAGTACACAACACACAATTTGATTACGGGGAAACCAAATGGTAAAAACCCCGGTGGGAATTAGCACCCACAATGAACTATACTTGTTTATAGTAATCCCTGTTAGAAGATATCTCAACCTTGTTAGGATTTGTACTTTACAATGCAATAAGTATAGTGACCTGGTTAAGGGTCGAACCCTGTTAGAAGTCTTTTACAAATAACCCTGTTAGGGGTGGTGGACTCACTGTCCAAAAGCTCACTACTTGATGGTGAAGGCTACAACCTTTTGTATAATAGATATGCACTATATCTGATGATGAACTGTAGAGTAGACCTGCTATCTTGATTAGTTCTAGTGTATTGCAATCTTTCACTTCTTCTTCACATAGACTCTTGATGAATGAACCAACTCTGATAATCTTCTTTGTACATCTTTCTTATCTTTTTCGTATCATTCACACTTAGCGTGTCACCTTTGACTTGCTATAAGTATCTTCCTCAAAGTATGAGATCATGGTACCTATAAGAAAACTCTTCATAACATCCTTGTTGGCTATACTAAGCATGCAAGCATTATTATAACCGTGCAAGTATAAATTGAATAGATGTGACGCTTTACTAAGTCGGCCTCACCAATTTAACTCTAACTTTGCAATCTTATTGAAACACGTTTGGAACCTTTGGATTAATATCATCAACTCATAACTAATCATGAATATACACACACATATATAGAAGATAGGTGCAACTTAAGAAACACGTGATATACGTCGGCCCTAAACAGTTACACTTCCAGAACTGTAACTGCCAATAACAGAATTACATAACTTTACTGAAACATCATATCTGGGTCTGTGTGTATGAACATAACATAATAAACATGTCAAAAACATGTATCTATCAATGCAAGTCTTCATATCATCATTCTTATAAGTACATACAGAATTACTACTATGTATTATATGTTGTCATCAATGACAAACATACAATCAATCAACTGCTCAAAATCAAATCTCCAACACCTACAACATCCATAACTAAGACCAAAAGAAAAGATATGTACAATGACCCCTTTTTCTTTCCATCCAATCCCATTTTACCTTCCATGGTAGCAAGAACCCCGAGGAGCCTTTTTTCTATGTACAGTCTAGAATGGACCGAAGAATACAAAACTATACCAAAATTTTACTTATAACTACAAAGAAAGTCCACTACACATAGAATGAGGAAAAAAATTTCATAAGATAATTATATTGATGGTTTTCTCAATTCAATCCACCTGACCTACGATTAAGTAGAAAACACAAAAACCATGTTTGTACAGAATTCTATAACTACTCTATTACTTCAAAATTTGATCATAAAACTTCCAACCCTTGGAAAGTGCAAAGAAATACCTTAAATAACCTTCCTCTATCTAGTAAAACCGTTCAAACTGGTCAGAAACCAATTTTTGGCACAAAGCAAATTTTTGACAAAAGTTGTCGAGCAACTTTCAAAAGTTTCAAATGTTGCTTGAGCAACTTTTTACATCTTTTTAGAACTTTTCTTCCTCGTTCTTCCACCTCCATGGATGGATTGAAAAAGGTCTAATATTTTGACTCATTATTTTGAATAGGGAATTACAAAGGTCACTAGGACCAAAACACAAACAAATCACCACTAAACTACTTAAAAACCATCCTAAACTTCCCTAAACTTCTTAATCAACTGAAATGAAACACAACAAAAAAAAAAGAAGGGCTTTAAACCCTAGGTTCTCTTGCACCAACTTCCTAGTTCCTCTCTATAATGGGAAGCATTATTGGATTTCTACTTGAGCTATCTTCTTCCCAAGGAGAGAAATGTTGTTTGTAGGCATTAGATTATGTTTTTTCTTCAAACACTCGCCATTTTTGTAGGACATTATCCATTATGGGGGGCCCAATTATCTCTATATTTCCTTCCTATGGAGGGATAATAGATTGTATATACATGATGTATGTAGTCCTTGGGGGATCTTGAGTCCTTCATCCATCAATGCATCTTATGTGTTTTTATCTCTCTTTTTGGAGGGGAGGTTTTTCCTATGAGGTTTTCTCCTTTTCTCCACTTTATGAGATATTTATTGCATTTATTTCATTGCATTGCATATTTTACATGGATACCTAACATGGCCTAGTAGCTAGGACCCATATTTTATTGTGTGTTTAAGTATATTTACCTAAGTTACAATTAAGGATGGGTGTTGGTGTAATTAAATATTCCTAATTACACTTTACTTAATCTTACTTAGGATAATGCATTGCATAGTAGTTTTTAATTGAGACACCTAGGAGTTTTAATCTTATCTTAGCACATGGTGTAGGAGAAATTCCACTTTAGGTGGTGATAGTTTTTATCTCATTCCACTTTATGTGCGAGATCCACCTTTAGTGCACATATCACATTATCATTGTCATCATATTACACATAATTCATTTCATAATGGAGGATGATCCACGTTTGGTGGATATGTGATTCTACCTTGTATAGGTGATATCTTATCAACTACTTATCATTATCTCTTATCGCCTTGCCTATATAATTAGACACTTCTACATTTTAAATCATCTCCAATATCTTCTATTTGTATATTACATCATTAATGAGAATACAGTTTATTTGTCTTCATATCATCTCTCTTGTCTTCATATTATTCTTTGACCTCTAGATCCTTGGTTCATTGGTATTTCCAAATTCTTACATATGTATATTGGAAGACAAGTAGGCTCTCTATACTATCTACAGAGAAATGGAAGATATGTATGTATCCTGTATGGTCACAAAAGAGTGGAAGACAAGTATGTACCCTATAAGGTATCATAATAATGGAAGACAGATATATATCTTATGATCATGAGTAGATGGTTATTTATAGTGCTCCTATATTATACTCTTCTTTCTAGGTGTCTGTCTAATTCAAATTTCTAGTGTGGTACTATGTTGCATTGTAGTTAGTAGTTTTATAGTTGCAATTATTTGTCTTTCTAGGGTGGTTCTCTTGTAGTAATTAGGGTTGTATTTTTTTTTCTACTCATTCAGATGAATTTAACATTTGGTCTTGGATGTGGCATTCTCTGGTGATTAGGATTTTTCTCCTAGTATTCCTAAGACTGTCATCCTAAGTTGACATTATTTTTTAGTTTTTGTAATAATCTAGAAATATGTTGTGGAAAATTCTCACATGGCATGTTGACATGGATTATAATGTGGCAGGTTGACATGGCTTTCAATGTGGCATATAAATCTCTCCATAGCATTTGGAGGTTTAGTTACAACTGACAGTTGGCATTTTTATTCTATATGTTTGAATTATCTTTGGTTGTTACTCCACTTATTACAAATATAGAATTGGGACATGTGGATTATTTTATTGATATTTATTTCTCCTAGGATGGATCATGATTTCAGTTTTAGATCTAGGTGTTATATTTATTGATTATTAAAATATCAAATTTAGGTTCATCTCTTATACTTAATGTTTATATCTTATTTGGATGGATTCATATTATACGGGGCCTATGTATTTAATGTTTATCATTATCTTCTTTGGTCCTTGGTTTGGATGCTATTGATATTGATCCTATTTATATTTATCTTATACCTTGGAAAATATGGAACTCATTTGTAATATCCTTTTGGTTTTCCCAACCTTGTTGTAATCTTCAATGATCTATTTTGTATATAAGAATTGTCGATATGTTGCAAAAATATAAGTGTAGGTGAAAATAAAGTTAAGTGTTTGAACCAGTTCAAAAATTAGTAGAGAAGAGTTCAGTGACAATGGTAGAGAAGAAAATGCAGTAATGGTTTAGCACTAGTGTGGATAGTGTTATGCAGATCAATTGTATTGGCAGTGAGCCTCTGATTGGTATTGTAGAGTAGTGAGCTCATTATATTTTTTAATCAGATTATATACTTATGTGAATTATCTTTTTGGTTAATTTCTCATCATGTTTTTTCCTAGATTATTTTTTCCACATTGCTTTTTCCACATATAAATCTTGGTGTTCTTGTGTTGTTGGTTTTGGTTTTTACTTCCATATATTGTTTCTTGTGGTGGTTATATGAGTTAGTTGTTAAAGATTTGATTTGTGTTAATTCATTCCCCCCTCTCAAAACCCAAAGTGTGTTCATCTATTGGTATCAAATCCAATTTCCACTAGTTGAATCTTGCTTGCTTGAGGTATATCCAGGATGGCATAGTACACATTAAGGCACTGGTACTTGATGGCAAGAGTTTCACCTATTATAAGGAAAAGATGGAAGCATATTTGAAAAATTATAGAATGGTATTTGGTAGGTAATTCAATCTATCCTTTATCCTCCTTTCCGAAGACCTTTGACTACTGAAGAGTAGAAAAAAAGGAAGAAAATGTGAAAGCAAGGGCAAACCTTTTCAGTAGTTTATGTGAAATAGATTTTGGAAAAGTGAAAGAATTGAAAAGTGTAAAAGAAATATGGGACAACATGGTACTAATATATGAAGGATATTTGAAGAAAAAATAAATAATACTAATGAATCTCAAACAGAAGTATGAATTTTTGAGAAAAATAAAAGATGAGAGTGTTGAGAGCTACATCTATAGGGTTTTTGATATTGCTAATGAAATTTGAGTTTTCGTTGGACATATAGAAGATACTGGTGTTATTATCAAGATATTATTTACCATAACAAAGGATTTCATACCAAATGAATATTCAATAAGGGAGATTAATTATCTGAGTCAATATTCCAATCTCATTGGGTCATTTTCTACATTTGAGCTTGCATAAGTTGAAAGAGAAAAAAAAGATTATTTTCAAAGTCACTAAAGATGTTTAACCTGAGACATGAAATATGCCATAGGATGTTCAAGTATATCTTTTAAGAAGATTCAAGTGAGGTAATGGTAGATATAAAGGTAATTTACCTCTTAATGTTTCAATTTTAGAAGGATAGAGAATTTATTCTAATGATTGTGGTGCAGGAGCACCTAGACATCAGGACATTGCAAGAGATCCCGAGGGATATTTTAAATGTAATATGTTAATCCATATGTTTGGATATTATATTCCATGTAATAGAATCAAATGTAATGCCTAAGGGCAAATAAAAATGTAAAAGTGTCATTTAGTTATCGTTTGAGGCCTAGTTGGTCAAAAGTTGAAAATGATGTAACAAAGCTAGGAAAGGATAAAGTAGATGTATTTAGTCATTTGAGGAGGCATATGATGTGTTTTAATGGTTTTTATAAAGCCATGAAGTCATTTTTGAAAAAATTTAAAAGTTGTCAATTTAACAAGAAATGTTGTCAAAGCAAAATCCATAAAAGTAATAAAAATGCAACCTAGGAGGTCCAAATTGGTTAAGGGGTAGTTATGAACATTTCCAAGGTTTGGGACCACTATTTAAATTATTTAATATGAATCCAAGCCAGAATGAAGGAAGATAATACCATTTTGATTGAATTTGATAGTCTAAAATCCTTTGTCTTGAAGTTCTAGATAGTTTTTCCTCTACTTCTGGGACTTGTACGGACATGTACAGTCTGGAAATGGCGTATTATTATTTTAATTTGATATATTAGTGAATAATATTTTATTTGGTTATGGTTTGGATCATTTTGGTGAAGAATTGAATGAGTTATGAATGTTTTATGGATTGCAATTCTCAGGATTTCTGAAAATAGTCATGTTACAGCAACATGTACGATTGTTTAGTGTTTGCTAACTAGAATAATACTTATATTTTCAGAAATAGGGATGAATTATCTTTATAATGCAAGTTTTTTGGTGATTTTTTGTTACGTTTTGTGAAATTTATTGCAATTTTGGTGAAAGCGGGTTGAAACCCTCTTCAATGGAGTTGTTTTCAAGGGTTTGGACATAATTTGAATTTTAACCATTGGGAAAATATAAAAGTTACATATTATTGAAGGGTATTAATTTATATTTAAAATTAATTTTTTTTGGGTTTGATTGGTTAAGTTTTTGAAGAGTTATGTTGATGCCCTAGGCAGCAGATAATGGCATGCATTTTACTTTTCTAGATTTTTTTGTGATAGTCAAAATGGTCTCGGTGTAGAGGCCATAACTCTAGATCCCACCGTTGGATGTTTCTAATTCTAGGATATGTTTTACAAAAACTAACTCACTAAAATTTCACTAGAGGGATTTTTCTAATATGGTTAGATGTGAAAGTTGTGCATAACAGAAATTAGCGTATCAAAACTATCCCATCCAGGACAAATTTGGAAGATGTTTGGTTGGATGGACCATAGGAATGAAGGAATACTTTGATAGAGGAACTTATCCTATATGATTCAATTATTTAATGCTTGGAGATTTTATTTTTTCCTCTAACAAGTTGTTTCTATGTTGGATTGTTGGATGGATCAATAGGATCCTAAGAAGTTAATGTGGTTTGCAGGATGCTCTAAATCAGATTGCAATTATGAGGATTATAATTGTGATTCAGAAGATGAAGATAAAATGGACAATCAAAAGAAAGGATATTTTAGAAAGAAGATTAATTTCAAAGGTAGAAATAAAAATATCTTGTGTTCCATGGAGGAATATTTTTTTGAAGAAGAAGGAACTAATGAAACAATTGAGGAATCCATTTTTTTAGCTATCTCACAAAGAAGGGAACAAGTTTCTTTACATGATAAAGTTGTTGCAGATGCATGGATCATTGATTCTGGTTGCTCAACTCACATGACAAGAGATAAAATAATATTTATCGAGTTTGAATATTATTATGGTTGATCACTTAGATTATTTAGAGAAGGAAATTCTCAAATCAAAGGCATAGGAACCATTTCAATTTATGGTAAGCATAGAATTGATAATGTTTACTATGCTAGCGGATTGAAACATAATTTATTGAGTGTTAGTTAGATGTGCAAAAAGGGTTAAGAAGTTAGCTTTAAAAGTTATGGTTGTACTATTAGAAAATTGAAACAGAATTGAAAAAGGGTTGTGTACCATCCTAAAATGTTAGCACCCATTATTGGTGGCTCTAATTAGGATGTATAGCCCCTCTTTTGTGATTTCAAGGTCTTTTTGCCCATTTTTCTTGTTCCGAGAAATTTTTATTTCAAATTAGGGCCTCTGTTCACCATCCCGATGTTCCTAGAAAATTTTGGATAAAATCATAGGGTGCACAACATTTAAACCATAGTGTACCTGGGTGCACAATGTTTCAAATTTTCTACACCTAGGTATTTTTTCCTAGATTGGGCCCTGAGCTTGATATTTGTGTTTTTAATTCAATTCTTCTCGAGTGGTTAGCCTAGCTTAGTTTTTGATCTCTAAGTGAGGGGAAAATTATATAAACCATGTATCTCTCCTCATTTTGCAACTAGAAATTGAGAATCATATGCAAGCTATCATAAGGATTCTCAATCTATCAAGTGCAA
>MU223586.1:1937203-1976976 GCA_018584345.1 Thuja plicata | reverse complement strand
TATATATATATATATATATATCATTACAAGTGTGATCAAGCATTTCAAGAAAAATCAAGATTTAGGGGTGGTATTCATAGATCCATGCACATGTGAAGGAATCCTTGATCCTACATCTCTTCTAAAATCTCAACATCTATATTCAAGAAACAAACATGATCAAGAATACTTATGGATTTGAGTGATACAAACGTTCATTTATGAGGGTAAGAACATTAATACGATACTAAGCCTTTGTATTTATGTTATGATTTACGTTTCATGCTCTATATTTCATATTTAAAGGTTGATTCCAAAATAGGGGCTTGACCAAGAAAAAAACCTTTAGACAAACTATTTCCCCATTTTCTATGTGTAGGTACAGGCCAAGAAGTTGTACAAGCTCCACATGTCCCGACATAGGTCTCTGTCAAATCTAGGACAAATTATCTAGGTAAAAAATGTTAGCAAGAAACACTATTATTGTTTGATTTTATGTTGTCATTGATGAAAACCATACATGATTCTAGAGATTACTTTCTATACTATGCTGATACCAAAGGATAGACTGCAAATTTGACAAAGTATGGGATAACTGGTACATTATACAAGGTTTGGTATTTGGATCATTACCGGCATGCATAATCAATTTTTGAGGTACGAACCTAGGAGGAGCTTATGATGGGTATTATCTATGTTATTGTATGTTTGTAATAGTTTATTTTATCATTTTAGCAAGTCATATATTTCTAACTATGGGGTTTATAGAGTGCAGTGAAGAACAAAGACATTAGGGTATTCGATGGATTAGTGATCCTACCGGATCAATGATTTGATCAGTTTGATAGTTGGAGATGATAGATAAACCATGTGTGATGACATCTATTCTTGTGTTCAAATTTAGGAACATGTTTTGAGGTCAGATCTAGTTGACACTTCACACGCTACCCATATTTTCCTTAAGGCTGGCAGTTAGGGTTATTACCTTTGTTGATGGATATATAAGCTCAATATTTTGAGATATTTTATGTGATGAGATGGTTGGATATGAAGACAATATGTTGTATATGAATAATGGATCAATGATTAGAGGTTAGACTATCAGATAAGTATATTTATATTATACTTACAGGGAACTATACAAGCATAGTTGATGTTATTTCTCAGTTCACTTTTGTAGATGAAATAATTTTGTATGGCAGTGAGCCTCATTGTATGTTTTTATTTGAGTAGTGAGCTCTATGATGTAATCCTAAATTAATGTGATTTTCCCCTCATGTACTAAAACCCATAATAGGGTCACCTATTTAAATAGAAGTAATTTCTTTTGGGTTCCATCCCCACCATGGTTTTTCCCTTAACCGAGTTTCCACAATAAAAATAATGGTGTCATAATACTCTGGATGTTTTTCTTATGTTGTTTAGTCTCAGCCATATTTGGTTTATGGCTATGTATTCAAGTTATTAATTTTAAAAATGCAATAAAACTGATTCACCCCCCCCTCCATCCCCCTTTTAATGTTCCTCAATCATAACAATTGGTATCATAACTTTGGTCCTTGGAAGAAGTCTAATGTCTCAAGGAAGGTCATGATGGAAAATTTAATAGTTTCTATCAGTGCTCAAATAAATCTCTTGATTGCACTTGAAGATCTTGACACATCAAATACTCACAATTTTGAATTGGAAACGAGACTCAAGGATGCTAAAATTTTCATTGAGATTGAAGGAAAAATTGAACAAATCTAGGGATAAGAGGAAAGATCTTGTTGAACAGTTCAAGAAGAAAGGAAGAAATGGTGATTCACAAGCTCTAAAATAAAAGTTAGATGAGTGTGAATAGATCATAAAAGATAGAGACAATCTGAAGCATGAAATGGAAGCTATGGTAATGAAAATAACTAAGGAAATTGAAGAAAAGAAGAATCTTAAGAAAATTTTGAAGGAAAAAACTGAGGAATGTCATAGACAAAACTATGAGGTTGGAAAATTGTAGATTAATCTTGAAGAATATAGACACAATGAGTAGGAACTTGAAAGAGTAAATAAATTTCTTCGGATTGAACTTGCTACAGCCAATGAATTCAAATAAAAAATCAAATTTGGTAAAGTGAAGCTTGATAAATAGTTGGGAAGCTTGAGATAAAAAGGAGAGACACAAGGACTTGGATTTGAGAAGGGAGAAATTTTTGGATCCAGCTAGAACAAGACCTTGTCAAAAAAACAAATAGAGGAACCTAAAAGAAAGCTTGTGAGAAAACCTAATGGACAAAACTTTAATAGGAGATGTTTTTCATGCAACAAATTTGGTCATAGAGAAAATCAATCCAGGAGCAAACCTAATACCACATCATTTTTGGCTATTATTACACTTGCTACAACTATGGACACAAATAAAATGAATGTAGATCAAAGGTGAATAATTTTGTGAGCCACAGGAACATAACTTGCTACAAATGCAACAATTTTGGACATATTGTGAATCAGTATATATTAAGGAAAAATCAACCGAACACAAGGTATGGAAATGTGATATGTTTTAATTGCAAAACATTTGGTCATATTGCTAGGAATTGTAGATACAATAATTTAGGAGTTTTGATAGAGAGAAACAATGTGTAGAATGATAAAGAAAGAAAATAATTGATGTTGATGAGGTTAAGAAGAAAATGAGAGCCATGTGTTAGAAAAGAAAAAATTGATGTTATTAGAAGGATCTGACCAGCATATGGTGTGGAAATTTCATCAGGAAATTGATTAGGTCAATGACCTAAGGGGGATTTTTCATGAAACATCTTTACCTGACCCCTGAATTGGATAAAGAAAACAATTCAATCAACATATTCAAATGCAAAAATGGATTTGGTACATATATTCTCATTCACAAAGAATTTTATTGATGTTTTAAGGTTTGAAAATAAATTATTTACTCTCTTCTCTTAGACAGTTTGAAGCTAGGGTACAACACATTAATTATTATCCACCTTTTGGGCATGTGAAGTAACAAAAAGATATTTCTTATATTCATTTAACACCTTGCAAGTTGAAGAAGTGTTTGCAGAAAAGTTGAAGGTGATTTCAAAGGAGATTGAAGCTATTTATGATAGTTTCAAGCATAACCCTAAATTCATTGGAAAGGTATTTTTTGTTGCACAATTAATTTTTGAAGGTTGAATCATGGACAAGCTATGATTTGTTGATATCACAGAGAATCCTATATCAATATTTAATAAAATCTCATCCAAATAAATGGAAAATGACCCTGATGGCGCATTTTCATTTCGCCCTATGGAGTGTTGCACGTCAAAGACATTAGGGCATATATACACTGCAATTTGAAAGATTTAGATGACAATGTTTACATTAGTATAAAGAAATATTTGAGTATTTGGTATTGAAGGAATAATTCAAGGCATTGGAAGAAAATAGGTTTATATAGTTTATGGAGTTTCAAAATTTCTTTGAAGTAGATTGGGTGCAATAGGTGTTCAGAAAAGTACATGATTAGTGTATGTGGCTTGACAAACCCTACAAAATCATAATGAAGGTTCTAAAGTTAGAACTACTAGTTTCTATGATAGTGGTGAGGTTCCTTCCCTAAAGTCAATCAAGAAGGATATTACAAAAATATGACTAGCTCTTAATAGGACAAGCATACAATGATGATAAAGACATTCTAAAACATAATATAAAGTTTTCATCTATGGTGATTGGGTATAAGGTATTCCCCTCTAGAAAAGAATTCTATTTCTAGCACTATTATTTATGTTTCATACAGAGTGGTGAAAGAAGATACATCTTATGATATATGCGACTCATTGAGGGATCATCTTTTGAAAAACTTGGAAAAGATAAGAAAAAAAAGAAAGAAGACATTCAAATATGGATCACTTTGGTGTCCATATTCTTCTACTTCATAAATATATTTCTAGGAGTAGGAAATGTTAAGCGAAAAGAGGATAAACATGTAGCCATTCAAATTAGAGAGTTTTATGATATGTTTGGAGATCAACAAGCTAAAGATACTTTATGGCGATATTTAAAGAGTTTCCAAGATTATATGAAATTAAGATACAAAATCCCACTTGAAATTATAAGGAAGTATGAGAAAACTATATATTCTTATGGTTGATACTAATACATGTTTGATGGAAGCAGTAGAACCTAGGGCATCATGGGTGATGCATATAGGATATGAAGTGGATGTTTTACTTCTTGAGGTCTATGTAGAGGACATTTTGAAGAAACATGTAAACAAGATTGAAAAGAGGTTCAATACATATTTTGAAAAGACACTCCAAGTATATGAAGAGGTCACTAGACCTTCAAGAGAGGAAAGTCATAAAGGAAGTTGAAATCATGGGTGAAAGAATGGTTTTCACTAAAGAGAAGATGGAAGAACCAAGAAATAAGTTTGAGGAGAAAGAAAAAGAAAAGGATAAAGATAAAGAAAAGAAAAAGGTAATAGAGAATAAAATAGATGTTGATATTGATACCCCTCATGTGTACATTTTGTATGCATCATCATCTAGAGGAAGAAAAACTTGAAGTTAAGTTATTGGAGTTAGTGTTGCAGAGAAAAAACCAATTATATCAAAGAGATCTACACCAAGGGAATCTACTCTAAAGGAAATTAAAGAAAAATTAGTGAAGTCTAAGGACATTTATACATCTACAGAAAAAGAGTGAAAGAGAAACCCAAAATAGATTATAAATGAGAAAAGGATGGTGACAAGGATGAGGCTATTGATTCAGATGATGCGGTGAAAAAATTGAGGACTAAAGGAGAAAAGGCTACAAGAATTGTTAGAGATCTTGTATTAGAAGGAGAGCCTGCACAAAAGAAGCCTAAACTTGATATATGTCATTAAAAATATTACTTTTCAAGGTATTCTTGTTCAATTTAAGAGATATTATAATAAATATGATGAAGATGAGAATAGGAGAATTGAAGGAGTAATTTTCTATATGAAAAAGTATAAAAAAATAGTTGATTGAAATAAAAGGAGAGATACTCAATGAACTTTATAACATCTTAGATGGAAGAAGAATAAAAACTCAAGCAAGGGATAAAGAAATCAGAGAAAATCTGTTATTGCAACATTTACTAGTGATTTCAACTTTTACTAGTGATTGCAACAGATGAGATGAATATGATACTTGAGTTGGGAATGAAGGAATTCCAAAGTAAAACAAGAATCGATAAGATTTTGATGGATGGTGGCCCCTTTTTTGAGTCTCCTTTTTCCTTATTGTAAAAAAAATTCTAATTGAAAGTGGTATTTAGTAAATTCGGTGAACCATGTTCATCCATGTTGAGCTCAGTTGAACCAAGTTTAATTTAGTTCGAAGAAGTTTAAAGTTCAAATAGATCTGAGTGTGTACTTAGTCTTTCCCGTGGAATTTTTAGTCAGTGTCATTCTTGAACTACTTCAAACCGCATTGAACCTCCTTGTACCTAGCTCATAATAGTTCATCATGATTCATTCAAGTTCATTGAAGTTAATCCTACATTTTAAATTAGCTGAGTCAAATGGTCAACTTAGTGTGTCAGTTCCACATCATCACTTTGCCATGTTGCACAATTTATGGTTGCACACACATTTAAAATCTATGAACCTAGTTGAACCAAGTTCTTTCAAGTTCAAATAGGTTCAATGAGGTACCGATGACATGAAATTTCATTGAAAGGGGATATCAAATGTCGAAGTGATAGAGATTAATGTGATTAGACCAAGTACATGGGAAACCTCAGAGATAGTCTCAGGAAATGGAGCTATTTAAAAGGAAAATAATCATGACTGAGTGAGATGGCCCAATAACGTGACAAACAATAAATATGCATTCTCTGAAACAGTTTTCACATAGGTCCATTCATGAATCCCCGATTAGTACCATGGTCAACTTTCCTGCACACTCATTGAACACATTAGTAGGTCCAATAAATCAACACATAAAATAATAGAATACATAATGTAAGTTGAACACACATTCACTCACACTTGCATCAAAGATTAATTGAACTTAACAATATCTGCATCTAATCCACATGCATAAACATAACTCTTAATAAATCTACATACTGATATTATCTAACATCCACTTACTAATCCAATATACTAAACCATCAAAACTAAGTCCTAAACATAAATCTGCATCACTCACACAAATTATCTAATAATTTCCCCAATTACATAATCAGGTGTTGTATACAAGAAAGGGATTCCACAAATCCATAAAGAAATACATGTGTTCCAAAAGTCCAACTATAAAAAAATTGGTGTTAACTAAAGAGTATATAAGTGATGGATAGTGCTAATCTATGTCGGACTAGGGTAGGCCTCACAGTTGTTTACTCTTCAATCTCTAGTTTTTTAGCAACATCATGTCAACCTATGTAGAAAATCAGAATGATTCTCTATCAGGTCAACTTGTAGGACTATTGAATGTTGTTCATTCACATTTTTACTCATTTGAGGATTTAGATTTAGGAAAGGTGAGGAGTGAGTTTGATAAGAAAAAGTATAATGAATTGACTTTCTCTATTGTGCAAGATAGAACATCTTTGGGCATATGTATTAAGAAATTGAAGGATTCTCTATTTGAAAGTGGAAACAGATTTAGAGAATACATAGATTATCCAAAATATGTTGAAGATATTGAAAATACTATAATAAAAAGTGGGGATGAGTTGAGAAAAATATCATAATCATATGATGATTTATCAACTTTAGCCTCGAGTTATGCAGTCCAAGTTACATCCTTACATGAAAAAATCAAAACTCTTATTGTGGAGAAGGATAGTATTAATGGAAGGATCAGATAACTATAGAGCCATATTACACCAAAGATAGATATTTTTTTGAATGATCTAAAGGAGGCAGATGCAACTTATTCACATCTTGAGGTATCCGATTGGCAAGCTACAGAGAAGCTTGAATTTTCTATTTGTGGAAAAATCTAGATAGTGGAGAGCATGAGGAAGAGTTGGTATATATTTTTTCCATCTAATAAAAACATTTTATCTGATGTGTTTAAACTTTTTTGAGTATACATTGTATACTTGTATATAGAAAAAACTTATAGTATTTTAGTAGAAATTTTTTTTTGTTTGAGACCTTTTCCATTGATGTCAAAGTGGGAGAGATAAGGAATGGAAAATGAGGGATTTGTCTCAAGGGGAGCTCAAAATTTTAGATTAGGAAGGATTATTTTTTAGTTTAGTTGTTTGGTATTTTTCTTTGACAATTAATCATTTTCACTAAGTTTTTCCATCAATGCCAAAGGAGGAGATTGTTGTAAAGAGACACTATTATTGTTAGATTGGATGTTTTTATTGATGGAAACCATACATGATTCTAGAGATGACTTTCTATACTATGATGATACTAAATAATAGACTGTAGATTTGACTATGGGATAAATTGTTAGTGTACAGGGCTCGGTATATCGATCAGTACAAGAATGTATAATCAATTTTAGAGGTGAAAACCCCAGAGGATATTATTAGAGGTATTATCTACTTTGGTTTATGTTTCTATTAGTTTACATTATCAATTGATCGAGTCATAAATTTCTAAGTATTGGGTTTATAGAGTATATTTAAGAACAAAGATAGTTGGATATTAGATCGATCAGTGATCCTCCCAGATCAATGATCTGATCAGTTTGATAATTGGATATGATAGAGATGACATGTGTGATGACCTATATGCTTTTTTTTGAGGTTAGGAACATGTTTTTGTTGGAAATATTGTTGGAAAGATACAATGGAAACAATTGTTGTTTTTTCATTGATGTCAAACCTTAATTGGTAAGAATATTGCTATCTGTTTGAGTACCATATCTATTGATTGATGAAGGAGATTTAACAAGAAGACCAAGTGAAATGGTTGAGTTATGGGAAATCACAAGGGTACTTGATCAGTTGGCACATTGGCAAAGTAATGTGTTGTTTATCTTTTGATGTCAGTTTACTGAAAATAGTGTATGTCGAGTGAAGTCAGTAATGAATAAGCACCATAAAATTGCCAAGGAAAATAGTGGTGACCGAGTGTCAGTAAATTATGGAAGAACACAGTGTTTTCTGAGCAGTAGTATTTTGGAAATTTTTGAGATATGAGATCTCTGGCCGACATAGTTGATTTTATTGGGATATGTAAAGTTAAGTAAGGATAAGAAAATTTGATCCACACTATGTAAATGCACGGGTAACTGTAATTAATGCATGGATCAAAGATTTCATTAGTGATTGCTTTGGAGAAATAAATTAAATGTAAAGATGGAAAGATTTGTTGGATTTGACCTAACCTAAGATCTACGATATTGATTAAGTGATGAAAGATTTATCTGACCTAGATGAAGAGGTATAAGATAACCTCAAGGGGTTATTCATGAAGTATGTAGAGTATGCAAGAGGATTACATAGTTAATTGACTGATTGGCATGATCTAAGAAGAGAAGGCTGAGCAGAGAAGTAAAGAGTTGCATAAGTGATTTCTTGACGGATTTCCAAGCAGATCTGAAGATTGAAATAAAGATGGAGGCCACTCAGTGAATTAGCATTAGAGATGAATTGGATCTGGATTTGCAAAGTAAGTTGTATGTATCAGATCACACCTGCTGATTAGTTTCTAACCATTGTATCAGTCAAAATCCTTTTACCAGGTTGACCTAACAGTCATTGTATAAATCCTTTTAGTGAGGTGACATTCAGGTGGAATGTTCTAAGTCCTCTAACAAGGCTACTCCTGATAGGGTGATTAAATCCTTTAACCAGGTCACATTTAGCAATGTGTTTTGTAACCTTTAACAAGGTTGGCTCCTAACAAAGCTCACTTTAGAAGAGTGAAAAGTTGATAGAATGTTATTGGTGGTTTTTCCCATATTGGGTTTCCACGTTAATATTGGTGTTAACTTGTGTGATTATGTATGTTGTTATTTTATATTATTATTGTTGAGAAGATTTGAGTTGTTCAAATTGGTATAAAGTATAAATGGGCACATCCAGACCTGAGGATAACTGGTTCACCCTCCCCCCTCTCAGTTATTTTGAATTCAATCTAATAGTTTTGAGGTCAGATCTAGCCAACACTTCACGTGCTACTCATTATTCTTGAGGCTGACAATTAGAGTTATTACCTTTGTTGATGGCTATATAAGCTCAAGTCTTTGAGATGTTTTATATGATGAAATAGTTTTATATGAAGAGGATATATTGTGTATGAATGATGGATCAGTGATCATAGGTTTTACTATCAAATAAGCATATTTATATTGTACCTACATAGAACTATACAAGCATGGTTGATGTTATTTCTCCATTCACTTTTGCAGATGAAATATTTTTTTATGGCAGTGAGCCTCATTGTATGTTTTGTATTTGAGCAGTGAGCTCTAGGGTGTAAGGATGAATACATGTGCATTCCCCTCATGTACGAAATTTTTTAACAAGGTCGCTTATTTTTACAGAAGTAATTACTTGTGGGTTCCATCCCCACCGTGTTTTTTCTCTTAGTCGGGTTTCCACGATAAAAATTATGGTGTCATGATGTTGTGGATGTTTTTCTTATATTGTTTACTTTTAGTCATATTTGGTTTATGGTTATGTAATCAATTTAATAAGTTTAAAAGTGCTAGAACACTGACTCACCCCCCCCTAGTGTTCCTCAATCCTAACAAAAAACATTCTAAACATTTTCCACATGGGTGTAGAATGTTCCAAATGTTCTACACCCTCATAGATAGGTTCATATTTTTACAATACACATCTAGAAGGTTTCAGGACCGAGATCTGTAAATACAATCGATTCCAATATTGTGATAGTCATAAATAATAATAGTTGAATAGCATCTCCTTCTCTTCTTCAAGGTATGAACATTTAAATTTTTATTTCCTCTTTAGCACTTGCAAATTTACATAACTCAATTTTTCATCTTTCTCAATTTCCAAGAAACAACAAAAAGAATGGAAGCCCCTAAGACTTGAATCTAGAATTGACATCACTCCATCCTTTCTTGTGGTGTTGATCTAATTTGACTTAAGGAAGCTGCATATTCTAATGTGCCTTGTGAAATTGGGAAGATCTTAGATTCTATTAGGTGATCCCCATTTCCCACTATACATTTTGGTGAACTTGACGCTTGTTACATTCTTTTGATTTTAGTAGTTAGATTTATTTTCTATGCATTTGAACATCTAGGTTCACCTAATGCACATTTTTGTGAACCCAATGCTTGTTGCATTATTTTTATTTTCATAGTTAGATCTCCTCTCTATGAATTTTAATATCTATATCTATTTTTTCATTTAGATATCTTAAGATCTAATTTCATGCTTGATGTGTTGTTCAGATTTAATATACAATTTACATAGATTTATTTAAGTATTAGATCTCCTTTATACATTTCTTTATCTCTATCTTGTTTTTTTAATTTTATGCTTGAGTGTTATTACATTGAGTCCTACTTATACCATTACTATTAGGAGAAGTCACAGACTTATGGGTTCCTTTATTATTGAGTTCTCTTTCCTTCATAGGAATATTGAGGAGACTAACATGCATAATAATCATCTTCCTCTACCTTTTGAGAAAAAATTTCCCAGTCTTCCCATGATGAGGATGAGAATCTAAGAGTTACACCTAGTAAAATCCAAAAGTTGTCTTGTGACTTTGAAAAATTTGAACAATGATTAGGTCAAGAGAATCCCAACCCCAAGGCTATTTCTATAGTTGGTGGTTTAAGAAAGATAGTTCATAATGATGAAAATGGAATGGATTTCTTATGTGGTCTTTCCCAACTTGTTCATAACAATGTCAAGCCACTTCATGATTGTGCTCAAGAACTTGGTTACACTCAACCTCCCGTTATTGTTGAGCCTTCTAATCTCATTCCTTCCTTGATACCTAGTCTTTTTACCTATAAAACACCTATCATAACCATTTCCTTTCAACCTTCCAATCCTATACATGTTCTCATTCCTAATACTATTTTCCTCCCTCTAATGTTACATGTGTTTCCTTGTCTTTATCCATGCCCACTTATAATAGTGTGCCTTTTTCTTATTCCAATTCTATTTCTATTTTACATAATTATCCTAATGTTACCCATATATATCCTTCTACTCTTTCTACCAAATCTATAATCAATAGTCTTTCTCAAACTATTTTATCTTTAAAACAACAAATTGCTACCATGACTCAATCCAAGTTTAACATGCCCACATGTGATATTTCTAGTCTTTTATCCTTGGATATAATCTGTGTTGTCATTCCTCAATATATGGAGAATCCTCATTTAGACACCTACAATGGTAAAGGAGATCCCTTAACCCATGTTAAGACCTTTCAAACATTATGTAGTGACTTTTCTCGAGATGAAAGGCTTATGGATAAGCTATTTATGAGAACCTTTCAAGATAAGGCCTTGCAATGGTATTTCTTCTTTCCTCCTTATTCCATTGATTCCTTTCAAAAAATTTACATTTCCTTCATTCAAAAATTCCAAAGCAATATTGGTCTTAAGATATCCTTCATTGATTTGATGCGTTGTAAACAAGGTACTAAAGAAGAGATTTTTGATTTCATTGTTAGATTTAAACATTTGAATGCTCAAACATCTTCTATTATTAATGATAGTGATGTGAAATGTGTTGGTGCTTAAATCAACAGATTGGATTTCCTATGGACTTTCCAATCTAATGATGGGAAACCCAAGTGATCTGGCCAACTAATGAGGTTTTAACCAAATCAAGTTTAAACCTTCTGGAATTATGGCTCTACAGAATCGAGGTTGGTAGGCCTACACCTTAAACTTATCCTTCAATTTTCAAGGCTTTTTATAGAAGACAAGGAAAAATTCAATACTCTCTTCCTCCAAGTGTGGAAAAGAAATTGAAAGAAAACATTAACTAAAAAGCAATATGTGATAAAATTCTAATTCAGATGCTTCAAAATGTTTAAAGAATGCTTTTATATATATGAATTGAAAAGTAGAGATGGATAAACTATCAAAAAACTATGAACAATTAATTAAATGACCATAATCCAATATATATGTAGACTAGTGCCTTATTTTCTCATGGGAAATAGAGTCAAGATCATCCCAATCCTTTGTACAACCTTAGAGACAGTTTACAAGAAACATATCACTTCAGAGGTATTATGAAATAATCATATAACCTAAGTTAATTCATATTTGTCTCAACTGAATCAATTTTCAAATGATAAACCAAATGATTGTGGCTAAAATCAATTTAATTTAACCATACAAGATGAAAAGACAAATTGATAATAAGAACTATGAATCTGAATTAGGAATGCTACACCTAACTATCACTTTCAAGAAAATCTATAGATTTTATCTAAGGGACTAATTGAAACTAAAAAAGATATCTATTCCCACAGATGAGAGAAAAAGGTGTACTTATCTTATTGATTTTTAAAAATGGTACAATTTAGTTCATGTTGCAGTTATTGATCAAAACTATCCAATCTAACTGTAATAACCATAATAATCCTCCTCTATATTGATCTTGGTATCCTTATTTATATCAAGTCCAAAGGATGTGAACAAGCTTCAGATTAATATGTTTGCTCATAACTAATACCTAAGCCTAGGATCAACAAATGAACAATTATAATTACATCTCAAGAGTGATTAGTCATCCTTGTCTAAAACCCAATTATCGACCCAAAGAGATAAGAATAATAGTCACTAACAAATCACTTTTGATTTGTTAGAGACACTTTAGAATAATGATTCTATGTTAAAATATTTTGGTTCTTTGACTATACTTTCATCCATATATTTCTTCTTCTGATAATGGATATTAACTTTTGCATGTCGAATAGCTTCATCATGTTGATCAAAGAAGTCTATATCGTCAAACACTCTCTAATATTATTTTATATTCTACATAGTATCAATGGATGTCTACATGTATTATCTTCTAGTATTCCACCCAGGTCACACTATTTTATTATCAAACAGATCCATAATCGCCACCCTCAAAACCCTGCATGAAGATGCCAACATATCAAATAATAAACCAAACCCTAAGAGACACAAAAAATAATATTAAAATATAAAATGACAAAAGGAAATCTCATTCATCACTACCACTTGGGCACTCTGTCCTTTTTTACTATCGAGGACATGTGTCAAGATCACGTAATGCATTGAAGAGTAAAAGTCATGTATCTCCACTTTGAGGCATTACGCCTACCGCTGATGCTTTATGTGCTTTAACAGATGATCATGTTTCTTAGAACATCGTGGTCCCAAGACATGTATAGGGATTGTGTAATACCTTGAAGAATAAGAGTCATGCATCTCCACTTTGAGGCATTACGCCCACCATTGATTTAGTCTGAACTTGATCGATCTTCACTTCATTTCTTCTTTTCTCAGCCTGGCCCACCATGGACATGTGTCATCAAGGCGTGATGCATTAATGTATATATTTAGAGAATCTTTTATTCAAGGCTTTATGCCTACCACTCGATCAAATGGGAATTTCTCAATCTTTATGTCAGTCTATAACCTTAGCCCCAACTCAGCTTTAACCCTAGGTATCCAAACTCCTTTATGTCTCCAAGTCATGAGATTATTTACTTAACTTTGAGTTTGTTGTGAGACTTCACAAGAACCACAAGATCAGACATAAGATCAATGATCTGCGCTTAATCTCCAGACCATAGAAGAATATTCCATTTCATTGCGAGATCACAAGATATCCATTCAATTAAAAATACATCCACGGTCTGTGCCAAATCTTTGAACTTTAAGAGAATATTCCTTTTCATTGCGAGATTAAGAGATAGCCACAATATTAAAACTTGATCGATGGCACATACTTCATCCTTGCAAAATCTAAACTGATCCCGTCTTTAACTTTACTGAAAATTTGATTCCTTCTGGGATCACATGACTGAGGGAAACTCACAATCTTCAAGTATCTGGCCTAACCATGGTTTAATTCAGAGACTTAGCACAAGCCATAAGATTTGATCCTGATCAATGACCATGATTTCATCTATAATTAGCTCTGAACTGATCTTGACTTCAACTGCCTTAACCATGATAGATTCTAAGATTTAGCGACTGAAGGAAACTTGAAGTCGCGAGATCATTTTGTAAGCCAAGAGTTTATTTCAAGATTTAGCACTGGCCACGTGATTTGATTTGTATCGGAAGCCTAGATCACACTTGGTGTGCCCATCTTTAACTTTTCCTAACTTGAACTTTAACCTTAATCCATCTAGAGATCACGCGACTGAAAGAAACTGTAAGTCGCAAGATCATTTCGTAACTCTAGGGTTTATTCCAAGATTTCATGCCATCCATAAGATCAGACTTGCATCGATGGCCCTTACATGATCTCTTGATCTTTTTTGACTTTTGACTTTGTCTCGAGATCTAGTGCATGATCTCTGAATCTTTCACTTAACCCCAAGTCCATCTCGCGATCACGTGACTAAGGAAAAAAGAAAACCATGTCTAAAATTTGAGTCATATCATGAGATCACATGACTAAATCCATCTTTGAGTCTCCAAAAGAATTCCTTGACCCTTGGTTAATCATGAGATCTAGCATAAGCCACATGATCAAAACTGCATCAACGGTTCATGTTAAGTCTCCAAAGAAATACCTTAACCTCAAGTGCATCTAGAGATAATGTGACTGGAAGGAAAGAACAAACCATACTTTAACCTTGAGTTTATCACAAGATTGCAAGATAGACTGAGTTACTGAATCTCCCAATGATCTGACTAACTCTAGTTTCATCACAAGACTTAGCGTACAACACATGATCAAAATTAAATCAACGGTTCATGTTAAGTCTCTAGATCAAATAAGAATTTTCATTTTCTTCTCGAGATCACGAGACTAAAGGCCATGCTAAGTCACTGAATGAGATGGAATATTCCCTCTAGGTCATGAGATTAAGAGACAACGAAGGAAATATTTTTGATTATGGTAAAAGCAGGTTTTGAAGGGAACCCCGAAACCCTTTAACAAAGCATAGAAAGGAAAGGAAAAAAAGCCCAAAGAGCAATAGACTGTCCCAAGGAGGGGAGCAGTCTACAGTGGGTCAAAACCCAGAATTGGCAATAGTTACATACTAGACAAAAAACAAAAGAAACGCTGGAAAGAAAATAGAAAGAAAGACTGCCAGCACCAAATTCAGAGCAAAGACTTCAGAAAGCTTTCAGAATCCACCAGCTGAGTCTTCATAGTCATCACATTCTCTCTCAGCTTCTGGAGATCCAGATCCTTGATCTTCTGCTTCTTGGATCTTGTACGTGTTCCAGGTCCCATTTGCTGGGAAGCATCAGGATGATCAGCATTGTCTTTATTACTTTCCAGCCAATTGCTCAGAGAAATCAGGTTCTCGAGAGTAGCCTTCATACCAGTATTTATCAGCATGAGCAAGTGTTTCAACATTTCTTCGTTCCCATTAATTTTCTTCTAAATGGGAATCATAGCTAACTCTACAACATTTCTGATTTTTTCATCAATTTCAGAACTATTATCATTAACAGGAACATTGGAATTATGGGAAAGATCTTTTCTGATAGTAGTCATGGTTTCTTCAATCAAGGAGCTCTTGTTTTCCAGCTTGATGCATCTATTTTTGAGTTCAACCAGATTAGACTGCACCCATTTATCCAAATTGTAGCTATATATTGACTTATTTTTGGCAATTTCCAAGGGAGACATAACAATGGTCCTTCTGACCTCAGTGTCCATCCTACAAATATCTCTTTGGAGAGGCTGGAATTTTTCCCCTAGAAGATTCTATCTCTTTCATCTTTCATATTCTCCTTCTCATGTCTCGGAGACTCATGGGACTCAAAGTTTTCCTCTTCAAGGACTTTAAAACTATTATCCCCTGAATTTTCAGCATTACTGTCAATGGTATTAATATATGCATCTTTGTTCTTATCAGTCTCTGTCCCTTTAATCTCATTACCATCTGTGTTATCATTTTTCAGGCCAGAATTAAATTTTTCCCCAGAATTAGGGATGATACAACTATCCTCTGGGTTTCCCTTAACATTAGTAATTTTGGGGTCCACCGTGTCCTTCACCATTGGGGTCTGGGTAGAGTGGGGCAACTCAATACTAGGATCCCGTTGAATATTCTGGGCATCTTCAATTTCAGAATCCAGAGGGGTATGCTTCTTGCCTTCAGATGACTGGATATGATGACAAGGAGGAATATCTAGAGCAATCTTTTCCGTACCAGAAATGCCACTAGAATGTTTAGGTTTCTTCAAGACAGCCGGGTCCAACGAAGGAAATGTTAATGCTCACATGATCAATAAGATACTTAAGTTACTAGGAAAAGTAATAAGGGAATATAACATGCAAGGCACGAGTTAGGGTTTTAAGGAAGAAATAAAAGCATAAATCATAATAATAAACATAAGCAACACTTTCCTGAATTATTTTCATGTCCAAATTTGATCTATAAATATGGGTTTCACCAGTGGCTCTTCTAGGGATGTGCGTTCATACCTGGACATATCAAGATCCTAGCTATCTCTGGTGAAGAAGACCATTAGAAGAAAAAAATAATACAATACATATCATACAAATAAGGAAAAGAAACTTGCCTTTTTCTTCTTTTAAGAGAAGAAAGGTTTAAGATACTGACCATGTATAGGAATCTCATGAGGATAACCTTCCAAATCCTGTAAAATATAAGAATTCTCACCTCCTTTACCAATGATGACAAAAGGAGCTACCCATAAGGCCTCAAATTTTCCACACTAATACATTTGGTACCAAATTGCAACGGCACTGCTGTTGTATTTTTTCTGTCACAACCTTGTCGTCGTCGCAATTGCGATGATAGACTGTCGCAATTGCGATGACGACAAGGTTGTGACAGAAAAAATACAACGGCACTACCGTTGTAATTTGGTACCAAATGTATTAGGGCCATGTCTTCCTTTATCTTGATCTTTTACATTCCATCTCAAAACTAAATCTCCTTCTTGGAACTTCCTTTCTGTGGTCTTTTTGTCAAACAAAACCTTCACTTTCTGTTGTAATTCATGATTTCTCTTTTGAGCCTGATTCCTCATCTCATCCAATTCTACAAGATGATACAATCTATCCTCCATGAAATCTACCTCTTCCCACTATTATTTATTCACAAATTTTTACATTGGTAAAAAATTATTCAATGGTAAATGAGATTTCTTTTGTAGACAAGCTCATATGGTGCATAACCAGTAGACTTCTTAATTGTAATTATGTCTCCCCAAAGTGTAGGTGGTAACTTTGTATCCCATGATCTCTTGTTGTCGTTTAACATTCTTTTGATGATATTCATTATATTCTTGTTACTAGATTATGCTTGGCCATTCCCTTGTGGGTGATAAGGGGATGAATAAGAAATTTGTATTCCATATTTCTCATGAAATTCAGTGAATTTTGTAGATCTGAAACACATAGCATTATCACAAACAATCTTATGAGGAACACCAAATCTTGTCAATATATTTTTAATCAAGAATTTAATCACCACCTTACTAGTATCTTGTCTAGTAGGTATAGCTTCCACCCAGTTAGTGAAGTAGTCAGTGGGCACCAAAATCCATTTATGTCCACTACTAGAATTATCAATGATTTCTCCTATGAAATCTATTCCTCACATTTGAAATGGTTCTTCAGTAGACATAAGATTAAGAGGTAATGTACCATTATATTTGTGTTTTCTTGAAAACTTTTGACATGCTTCGCATCTCTGAACATATGCATGAAAATATTTAAACAAACAAGGCCGATAGTATCCTACATTCAATATTTTATGGGTAGTGGTCTTCGCTGAAAAATTTCCCCCACATTGTCCACCATGAAGACCCTTGAGTACTTCCTTTGCTTGATATTTATCTAAACAAAAAAGAAGTATACCATCCATATTTTTCTATTATAGGTCTCCTTGTATAAAGACATACTTAGATGCCTACAATTTTACTGTCATTTTCTTATTATCTATAAGGTTTTCTCGACATTTCATATGTTTTAAGAAGTGTACTATGTTAGTATATCAAGTGCACCTTTCAATACTAGTATGAGTCTTACTTAAATCCACTTGATTGATCTATAATGCATCCATATTTGATTCTTCCATCAACCTTGCTAATCCTTGTCCTCTGACAATTTTAGTGATCTAAATTTCTATATAAAATTCCTAAATTTGATTCACCCACCTACATCTTCTCCTTTATTTCTGATTGTCTGAATATATCCTTTATTTCTACATTAGGAACATAGGCTACTACTTTCTCTCCTACCAAGTAAGGCCTGAAAGACTTTACTGCCTTCACAAGTGCATAAGCTTGTTTCTCATTAATATCATAATTTAACTCAGAAGCTTGAAGATTCTTACTAAATAATGCTATTGGTTGTTCATAACCTTCACTGTTATTTTGCAACAAAACAACAACAATGGTGTGATATGATGTAAAAGAAAATAATTGGAATGGTATAGTATAATCTGGAGACTTAAGGATAGGGGCCTCCTTGATTGCTTTTTAAATATTTACAGATGTTTCTAAAGCTTCATTTGTCCATTTCATATCTGCACCCTTCTTCAACATCATAGCAACTAGTTTAATTATTTCTGAAAAAATTTGGGACAAACCTCCTTACAAATTTTATTTGTCCAAAGAAGGATTGGATATTTTTTACATTCTTTGGGACCTCAATTTTATATATTGTTGCAATCCTCTCAGGTTCTATTCTTACTGACTGAAAAATGACATTTCTTTAGGTTTAATGATATCCCATATTCAAGGGATCTTTGAAATATTTGTTCCAAATGTTTGCAATGGTCATCTTCCTTTTTGGAATCAGTAGTTAGGTCATCCTGATATACCACCATAATTACATCAATAAAATCCTCAAAGGCCACATCTATTTCTCTTTGGAAGGTAGCCCCTACATTAGTGAGTCTAAAAGGCATTCTAACATATACATAAGTACCCCAAGGTGTACTAAATGTTGTTTTATATTGTTCCTCTTCTTTAACCTTCACCTGGTTATACCCTCAGAACCCATCCATCATTCATAATAATTCATTTCCTGTGACCTTTTACAATAATGCCTCCATTTTTGGTAATGCATAATTGTCCTTTAATGATGATATATTTAGATTCCTGAAATCTATACAAAGTCTAATATCACCATTATTTTTTCTGACATGCACCAAATTCAAAACCCATGTTGAGTGTCTAATCAGCTTTATTATACCAACATCCCTCATTTTGATTAATTCATCTTTCATCTTCGGAGCTGAAGTAGGATTTATTGGTCTCTCCCTCTGCCTGAATGGTTTTTCATTATTCTTCAAAGGTATCTAAGGTCATCATAGGACCAAGCAAACACATGCCTATATTTTCTCAATAGTTTTTGGGGTTAAACTTTTACCCACAAATACTTCCTTTGGATTTTCATCATTTCCCAAATTTATCCTTTCTACTTCATCCATTGTGACATTAGTGTTTTTCTTGTCCATTTTTGAATCTTTATTGTCAAACAATCTCTGCATTGCAACAAGGCCTTTTGGAACCTTATTGGTTTTTATCTGAATAACTTCCTTTCCAAACAACACTTCTTTTCCATTCTCCATCTCAACATGAGCATTCAAGTCTATCAATTTATCTTCATACTCTTGCTCACATTCTAGAAATATTATTATATCTCTGTCATCTTCGAATATTTTCCAGTTGTTGATGTTATCAGGTATAGCAGGCCTAGTTTTAACTTGAACTTGAACTATGTCCTCACAAGGAATATCATTATGCTTCAATGCCAAATTAGCCATAAAATCTGCAAGGATATTTTTTGATCTATCTGTCCTGTTAATAGAAAAGGCATCAAAACATTCTATAGAATCTCATTCTTCATTTCTATATCTTTCAAGAAGAGGTTTCTTAGCAACAAATTTACTTTTACCTTGAGAAACAATTAATTCAGAATCCCCAAAGACACTTAAACATTTTATTTCATGTTTACTAGCTATTCTCAAACCAAGAAGTAGAGCTTCATACTCTGCAACATTATTAGTACATTCAAAATCTAGTAAAAAGGAATATTTAAATATACTCTTATTAGGGGCAAAGAAAATGACACCAGCTCCATTACCATCGCTATAGAAAGCACCATCAAAATAAACTTTCCAAATTGTATTGTTACTTACTTCTGTATGTAACCTAATAGGTTCACTATTTTTCATTGCATCTTTTGAAATACTTACCTAAAAGTTATCCATATCAGAATGACAGAAATGTGTAGCCAGGATTGGATCCACATCCTCAATAATATATGGACTTTGAGTCTCCCTTTCAATTTTTACATCCCTTCCATTCACTAGAATAGAAGCATAAGAAAGGTCTAATTGAATAATACCTCCTACTAAGCTAGACCATTGTCTAGGTAGAAGAATTCCATAATTAACAGGGACTTCAACCATAGTAATATCCATTTTATATGAAATTTCAGGACATGTAGGAAATTTAAATTCAACATTTTTCATTATGCCTACAACAGGAACAAATCTAATATCCATAGCATTACATCTACCAAATTTGGTATCAACATTCATTCCTAATTCTTCCATCACATCATTAGGCATAATGTTTACTACCGCACCAGAGTCTATCATACAATTCTTTACCAATCTATTGTTTATCAATAGAGTAAGATAGAAAGGATCAATTTGATTTCCATTTTTGTTTAAAGCAGTTCCTAGATAAATAGATGGAGGATCATTTACTTCTTGGTTAATATCTTCCTTATTACCTACATTTTAGACAATATTTTCAAAGCTTCACTTTTGCATTCAGGGATTTTAACTATTTCAAGCAAAGGAACAAATATTTTAACTTGAGATAATACATTATACATGAAAGAACATTCATTGGGAAGAAATTTACTAACCGCCTTTTCTCTTTAAATTTTTGGAAAGTCTTGAGGTTCTACCTGTTTCTCTTGAACAATGTTTTTGTGCTTTAGCTTCTTTGGATTAGTTCTTTGTTCAGTTTTCCCTTGGTCTGCATTTATTGTCCTATTCCTTAACTTATAATTACTTTTTTCTTCTTCCACTATAGCTATTGTATATGCTTTCTTCTCCTCTTCTATTAATTATCTTAATCTTGGAGTACTTTCCTGATAATCCCCATATTGGTATACTCTATTTAGGTCATCCTTGCAGTAGTATTCATCTAAAGAGCTATAATCATCATATCCCCACATAGGATCTATCGATAAATTATTCACTATGTGATGAAGGGTGCTCCCCTTAATACCACAAACACATAACATAAACATAGAAACAACCACAATATGCAAGAATAGAAAATTGGCTTCTTATTATCTCCACAAATGTGGAATTACAAACTTTCAGAATTACAATATGCAAAGCCACATGGGCATTCCCTTACA
This sequence comes from Thuja plicata, assembly GCA_018584345.1. Lineage (NCBI taxonomy): Eukaryota > Viridiplantae > Streptophyta > Pinopsida > Cupressales > Cupressaceae > Thuja > Thuja plicata. Next base: position 1,955,531 of record MU223586.1, on the reverse strand, counting down.
ATATTCTGTAGGACAAAGCCTNNAATTATTACCCAGATCTACTACCCAGAACTATTCTGAACTGCCTAAGACAATAATACAGCCTTCCTTATATAGGCAATTTTCCACCGCTTGGGAAGGTTCCAGAATAAGGCCAACCAAACTTAGAATTATTTTATTTTACATTTTATTACATCATAGTCGGCTCAAGATAACCTTTGAAACCCGAACAGAAATTTTGAAGAAAATTATTTTTCGCCATTTCAGGTGGCCCAACTTTCGAAGACCATAAGTCATCACTAGTCGACCCGATCGGCTATTATAACCCCATTTCGGAAACACCATGAAGCACTCTACAGGCTTGACCAACGCAAGCACCCGTCACCAAAATTTTTGACCTCATCCGGGGCCTCTAAAGCCTTCAAAACTAAGTTCAAAGTTTTTGTACCCTGCTGCCAATACCAAAATTTTTCCATATCTTCCAATATACACTTGATCCAAAAATGAAACTTTACTGGCAGACTTATATGACCAAAATGAACCTCCAAGAAAGAAATCAGATCATTCTGAGCACATACAAAAATTACCAAAAATAGTAAATTTCCATAAATAGCAGCTCTGCACAAAATAACCCTTATTGAATATAAAAAAAATAGAAATATTTTTTTGGGTGATGCAAGATTGCTCTTACACCCAGGATGCTCCTGCATCACTATGGATCATTGAAATCATTCTAATCTTCATCCACTTTCCATGTTTGGGCCACAACACAATTCTCAGAAGAATGTGGTAGTATGCGGGCTTCACACCAAGGATAGATTTCGACAAGATGGTTTTTTTTCCTTAATGGATCAGGAGTATGTAATTCTTTGTTCACTGGTTTCCCATCCTTCCATTCTATGTTATAAGGCATGTCCTACAATCTATATCTATCATTTTTGTATGGTGCTTGATTACTCTGGTTTTACTTAAAATTATCTTTTCCATTATTCATTTGGAGGCCTTCCACCATATTCATAAGCTTATCTAATTTATCTTCTTCCTTGTATTGTTTAGGCTCTTTTGGATTGAACAGTTGAGTGTCCTCCCTCTTAGAAATTATACCAAATTCCTTCCTATCATTCTTAATAGCTATGGAAATTTTGAGAGCATGTGCTAAAGTAGAAGGCTTATGAGATTTGATTTCATAATTGGTCTTGCTATCAAAAGTGCCCATATAGAAATTTATCAGAAATGCATCAACAGGTTGAACATCTATTGGAATCCTATTTAAGACTTTGTTGAACCTTTTGTTGAATTCATCCATATATTCATTCTAATTTTTCTTCATACTTGTCAACTCATGTGAGGCAAAAGAACTATAATTGTGATCAGTGGATTGTTCTATGAATTGATTAACAAATTCATCCCAACTAGATATGGATCTATCTGGAAAATTTTTGAACCATTCTGTTGCATCTTTTATGAGAGATTGAACAAAAATTTTCATGTATACATCCTCACTTAATTCATCAAAATCGTGGATAACATTCCTCAAATTTACACAATGCACCTCAACTGATTCTAATCCATTCCCTAAAAACTTTGGAATTGCACTTCTTAATTCATTTTTTATGTCATTCAGATATCCCCTTATGCCATAAAAATATAACTGTCTGTATCTGTTAGAAACCATTGGGGCTCTATAGTTGTTTCCATTTTTATGATTGTTCCATTCCTTGGATTCTGATGATTTACATTCGAAAATCCTTGATTATTTATTCTTTGTCCAAAATTTGGGTTGATATTATAATCTCTTGGGCCATAGTTATGCACCCTTTTATTTTGATATTCATTATAAATTCTTTCATCATTTTGATGCCCATGATGTTCATATTGGTTAGATCCATTAGGATTCATTCTATTGTCATGGTTATGATGTTCTCCATTGTTTGGTTGTCCCCAATGACCACTTCTTTCATTCCCATTTATGTTTTTCTCACACCTTCCTCTATTGTCTAGTTCAAACAAGGGATTACTATGATCACTGTTGAAAATATTCCCCCCATTATTTCTATGAGGAGGATTGTATATACCATATCTATCATCCTTATTCATTCCTTTATCTATTGGTGATTTTATTGCAATTCTTTGTATTCTCATCTTTCTTAATACCTCCTCTAGTTGCCTCTTAAGAGCCCTGACCATTTCTTCACCATCTGAGCCTGAATTAGCTATTTCATGAAATATAGCATCCCATTTCCTATCCTTTTCATCTCTTTTAGTAATCATCTGATTTGTATCATGTTGGGACTCATGTTCTTCCCTATCAACTTGGAAAAAAGGATTATAATTCTCACATTGTTCTCATTACTATGATGACTTGAACTAGGGAATTTTTCATAAGAAAAATATTGCTTATCCCTATCAAGGTATATCATGCATGGTCCATACATAATTTTTTTATTTGAGTCTATACCTTTCCTTGTTGGTTCCAACTCAACAAATTTTTCTTGTCTTAAATATATTCTTCCTAACATAAATTTATCACTTATATGTTATAGAATTTCAAAAGTAGAGTTGCCACTTCCTTTATTAGAAAGAAACTAATATCTCACTTGTCTGGGTTCCTGTCTCCAATAGAGCCTTAATCTTCAAATTATTACCAAAAATCCTGAGATTTCTTCAAACTATCCTTACAGAATCCTCCCCGATAGAGTTTCCAATCTGTTGGTGCTCAAATAAATAGATTGGATTTCCTACGGAATTTCCAATCCAATGATGGGAAACCCAAGTGAACTTTCCAACTAAAAAGATTTCAGCCAAATCAAGTTTAAAACTTCTACAATTATGGCTCTGCAGAACCAAGGCTGGTAGGCCTACAACTTAAACTTATCCTTCAAGTTTCAAGGCTTTTTATAGCAGATGAGGAAAACTTCAACACTCTCTTCCTCCAAGTGTGGAAAAGAAATTGAAAGAAAACCTTAACTGAAAATCAATATGTAATAAAATGCTAACTAATATGCTTCAAAATGTTTAAAGAATGTTTGTATATGTATGAATTGAAAAGTACAGATGGATAGAATATCACAAAACTATGAACAATGAATTAAATGGCCATAATCCAATATATATGTAGACTAGTGTGTTATTTTCTCATGGGCAATAGAGTCAAGATCATCCCAATCCTGTGTAAAACCTTAGAGATACTTTACAAGAAACATATCACTTTAGAGGTGTTATGAAATGAGCATATAACCTAAGTTAATTCATAGTTATCTAAAATGAATCAATTTTCAAATGACAAACCTTTTGATTGTGGCCACAATCGATTGAATTTAACCATACAAGATGAAAAGACCAATTGATAATAAGAACTATGAATCTGAATCAGGAATGCTACACCAAACTATCACTTTGAAGAAAATCTATAGATTTTATCTAAGGGACTAATTGAAAATGAAAATATATCTATTCCCACATATGAGAGAAAAAAGGTGTACTTATCTTATTGATTTTAAAAAATGGTACAATTTAGTTCATGTTGCAGTTGTTGATCAAAACTATCCAATCTGACTATAATAACCATAACAATCCTCCCCTGTATTTATCTTTGTATCCTTGTTTATATCAAGTCCAAAGGATGTGAACAAGCTTCAGATCAATACGTCTGTTCGTAACTAATACCTAATCCTAGGACCAACAATTGAACAATTATAATTACATCTCAAGAGTGATTAATCATCCTTGTCTGAAACTCAATTATCGACCCAAAGAGATAAGAATAATAGTCACTAACAAATCACTTTTGATTTGTTAGAGATACTTCAGAATAATGATTCTATGTTAAAATATTGTGGTTCTTTGACTATACTTTCATCCATATATTTATGCTTCTGATAATGGATGTAGACGTCTAAAATCGTCCTTATATTAATTTAATTAATATTCCCTTAGCATTATAATTAATTAATTATATTTTTTATGTTCTTCTATTTTATTTAATTAAATGTAATTCACTTTCCTTAGTATTTAAATTTAATTTAAATACTACCCCCTTTGATGTATTAAATTTTATTTAAATACATTCCCCTTCATTAATCCCCTTTAAATAAATTTTAATTTATTTATTCCTCTACATGACTTAAATTCTACTAAACCAAATTAATCTAAATTTTAAATTTAGATTAAGCTAATTTGAACCTAGATCCTACCCTACCTCACATCACTCTCACCAAATAGACCTACTCACTAATTAACTAAGGTTAATTAGGCTAATTTCTTGATTCCTACACATATTAGTCCTAATTATTTGCTCACACGTGTGAGCGAGTTTCCAAAAATCACCTTTTCCAAATAATCCTTATTTGGTGCCAACAAGGTTTCTTACACCCATGATGACACCTTCTTACACTTTCTAAAAGTGTTCTATTGGCCCAAATCTCTTACACCTTTTACAAGAACCTTCACATGTGTACTTTAAGTACACTTTGACCCATCACATCCAAAGTTGCTCACACATGTGTGAAAAAAGTGGGCCTCTTGCATGACTTATGTGTCCCTCATGTGGCACCTATGTGGATGCCACATGAGCTCCACCTCATCCAAGCCCTCTCTCTCCTCTAAAAAATCTATAAATAGAGGTCATTGTCAAGAGCAAATCATCTCCCTTTTATGCATTGTTATCATGCTAGTTTAGCTCTAGAATTTCTTAGTGCATTTCACGTTTTATGCTTTAGTTCATTTTGATAATCTAGATATCACATCTTGGATTAATGGAATGAATCTAGTTTCTTAGCTTAGATCTTGCATGTCATCCTAAATAGTAGTTCTTTGCATCTTCATCATGCTGAGAGCTTGAGACAAGTTCTCAATACTTGTTTCTTGATATTTTCATTTGATTCCATTAGCTTGCATCTTAGTTTTCATCCATGGATCAAGTGGGATTAATTTATTATGTTGGGAGACCACACCCACAATAATCTCTAAGGGAAAATCAACAAGGCATTGGGTGTCCTTGTTTGCTTCATCAGAGGTTGTGGTGTTAGTTCTTGTCTTAGAATACATTTGAACATGTTTAGCTTTTGAATCTTGCTTTAATGACTAACCTCTAACATTTGCATGTTTTAAGTGTTGTTCTTGATAGGATACTTTTATCACATACATTTTGGCATGCCCGGTGGGACCCACATCCCTAATTTTTTAACATTTTTTTGTAGATTTCACATTTTTCCTGTCGTTCTGGAAATTTTCATGCAGATCTCTCTCCGCTTTCAAGTTGTCGTCTGCATAGATCACCATCTGCGCCTATAAATCACCGTCTCTACCTGTTCAGAAACAAACTTATAATATTATGGTTTAAATGGTTTTTTATCAAGTTTTGAGTATTTTAACTCTCTATTTTTTATAGTATGACACTTTTTAAGAGTTAAATGCTGTCCAAATTGGTAAAAAACCTTATTTTTATGTCTGTTAAGTCTATTTTTTAGCAGAATCTGACTATGTTTCTTATTCTGCCATCTGTGTAGGTGAATAGCCGTATCCACAGATCATCGTCTACACAGATCACCATCTGTGCAGATCATCATCTGCACGGATCGCCTGCTACACAATTTTCCTGTGGGTTACTATATTTTGCAACATTTCACATTTCAGAATAGAAAAATACTAACAATTTTTGTGCAAGTTCCCTAAAGGTTTCTAACAGATTCTTGAAATGAATTTGTATGGTTAGACATTTTTCTTGGAATTTATGTTTCTTAAAATGAACCTCACTCAATCTTGAATGTTAAGGGAACAAACTTCACATATCTTGAATGACAAAAGGCATATCAACACACTTTTACAAGCTTTCCTCTTTGTTGTGTGAGAAAAGAATTGAACATGTATGCTTAATCATACTATTGTATATTTTTCTTAGCTAGAAAACACATAGTTGCTCTAATTAGGTTCAATTTGGAATGAATTCTTCTTAGTGTGTTTGAAGAAGTGTTTTTCAACACTTCTTTTGAGCTATTTTGTCATTTAGATTAAACCCCTTAAATATAAGTGACACTATGATTAATTTATAGTTGTATCCTCTCCCCTCGCCTTCGTGGAACATGGGTGAAGAGAAAGCTTATCTTAATCAAGCTTCTAGACAAGCCTTTCTAGAGGGTGCGCTTCCCCTTTAGAGGATGACCTCAAACCGATAATCTCTTCGGCTGGTATAGAAATAAAGTGTGACCCAAAGGTCCTCTTTATCCCTTCAAGCTTAGGCGGGTTGTGTTTAATGGTAGTACATACTAAGTGAATATCCTCAGCATATTGGCATGGTTGAACTAGAGACTTAAGTGTCTCACACCATACAAACCGATTGCAGGGATGCCACAAAATCTTACTAGCAACTGTAACTTAGTAGCCTACCTGATTCACCTTCGAATGGTAACTTATTATAGTGTAAGGGGAGGGAAGATTATCCCCCCAAGATTCCCATCATACGTGTCCCAGGGTATTGTGTTGCGAAAGAGATCTTCATAGCATGACAATAATACCTAGAAAAAGGCAAAAACACAGGCGCCCTTCCAGGGGTGACACTGTTGTGTGAGCTAAAGGACTACCAAGTAATGAGCCTATAATATTTCATGCGAATCCAATTTCCTAAGGTAGCTACTATTTGAACTGTCTTCATTGTGATAGAACCAGTAAAAACATAAGTGGCTTGAAAGAGTCACTTGAACATACACAAACGAGATCTTTCAGTTTGAATCAAAGTTTCCCAATGTCACATTTGCTTGTATCCCTGAAGGTTTCTTTGTCCCTTGTTGGATTGTTTTGAGACACGTTTCTATTATTTTTCTAGTTTGAATGTGCTGAAATTAGTTCTTTCCATTGAACAAATTTTCCCAAAATCAGATTGAAGATTAAAATTTTCCTATAATTTCAACACACTATTTTAGCAATAGTCAGCCATCTCCACTCTGGATCCACTATCTATGTAGATTTCCATCTACACAGATCGCCGGCTGCATTTGAGATCGTCATCTCCGCTTGAAAATAGTGAGCTTTGAAATCTGCTGAGACATTCAAAATTTGACCTTTTGTAGGACCCTGAAACCATTTGTCCTAGATTATTCAGTCATTCAGCCAAAATCAGATTTTCTATATGACATGACCATTTTCAAGAAACATAAGAAGGTTAAGCTTCCAACACCTCCAGTCTATAGAAAGCAGAAGGAAACTGCTCACAAATCTAAGGAATATCAACATATTACCACATCTATCAAACAAGAGATTGAGCATCACGAGAAAGTTGATAAAATCCTTTACAACAACAAGGTCTCCAACTTCATGGCTAAATATTCTATCAATGGTGCTTTCGTCGCCATTGAACAATACTTCTAGGATCAATTCTTATATTCTTCCATCATCATTATTCCTTCTCTTGGAGCATTAGATCAAATCATAATCAAATCAATCCTTTTAGGTTGAAAGACCTTAATCAAAGTATTGCAAACCTTCATCCTCAAACAAACGCAACATTTCTTGTAGACCATCAGTCTATCTCAAGTATTTTAAATCCCTTAGTAATGTCCCATTTTACTTGAGATCACAAGTCCATCTTCAAGTAGAACATGTATTGCTTCAAATCATTTTGTGTTTGTATCATCACAAGGTTTTGTTATGCTTAGTTTTTTTTCCAAAAACCTTTAAATCAATCAATCAATCCTCAATCCAATCAATCAATCAATCAATCTTTAATCAAACATCAATCAGTCCAATTAAATCTAATCAAATCCAAAATCAAGATCTTTTCTCCATTTCATTTATTACACCTTCATGTCTTCCATTCTTCTAAATCCACCATTGTATGGTAGTCACTCAATCCCAAGCTAGAGACATGAGGCGAGCAACATTCAACACTATTACCCGCGAGGAGAATCCTTTTGCCACTCAATATTTTCAAGGAACTGGAGTACAAGCAGAGGAAGTTCCAGAAGAAACTGAACTAGTGGACCAAGAAGAAAGACCCACCCAAGTGATGGACTTCCTTAGTGATCCATACAACTTAGAAATGGTTGAGAAGTCCATTATGCACAATAGTGCTAAAATATTCTTGAATCTTGTTCATAATGGTGTCACGGTGCCTGTTGACTTTGATGAAACACTCCTTACTTAAAATGTCACCAAAGCCACCACTACCACTACTGTAGCCATGGATTCTACTTCCAATGATACATCATCATGTAACACCGGTAAAGGACCTATTAGCGAACCTTCCACATCAGTACCTACATCAGTGCTCGTGTCAACAACTGCATCAATACCTCAATTAACACTAGAACAAATTCAACAAATCCTAAGCGCTTCACCAAATAATACTACACATAACAACACTCAAATGATGAAAACTCAAGGAGAAAGCACTAATGTCAACAACATAGGGAAGATTTCCATGCCCTTTCCTACATCATCCCTATTTCAAACAATAGGAATGAAGACATCTGCAACCAATACATCCTGAGCCTATCAATATATACCCCCTCCTACTGTTGGTATGACCTCCACAGGATTTTCAACTGCATAGCTTGGAGGAGGAGGAGCTTATGTACCTTTGAGTATTCCTTGGAATACTCCAGATTTCAATCAACAATTCAATGAGCTCAAAAGCATTGTACAAGGCTTACAAAATGGGGGCAAGAAGCAGTTTTCTTTTGAAGAGATTTTTCCCTACCCATTTGACAAGTCTATCACAATGCAACCATTCCCACCAAACTTTGAGATGCCCAAATTTGAGAAATACAAAGGTGAAACATGTCCTCTACAACATCTCAAAATTTTTTACATTGCATGTCACGAAGTTGCCTATAATGAGAATTACTTAAAAAGACTCTTTACTAGGAGTCTTGGAGGAGCAGCTTTAGAATGGTTCATGGCCCTTCCTTATGGGTTAATCTCTACTTTCTCTGACCTTGTAGAGAATTTTGTTGGATAATATTCGTATAACATTGAGCATCAAGCAACACTCAACGATTTGTGCAATACTAAAAAAAAGAATGGAGAAACTTTTACTAGTTTCTTACAATGATGGAGACATATTGCAAATCGTATACCATGGAAAATACCTGATAGTCACTTAATTGACATCTTCACAAAGAATTTGATCTCTGAGATGTCTTTCCAAATGAAAATGGCTTCACCTAACACCTTTGAATCCCTTATCAAGAAGGGAAAAGACATTGAAGATGGCCTTTTGCAAAGAGGTAGCATCAAACATCATACTCCCTCCAACAATGATAAACCAAAATTTTGGAGTAAAAAAAAAGGAATTGTCAATGATGGAGTGACTGATGCCAAGCATGTTCAAATTGTCTAAGTGTCCAACAATAACAATCAAAACAATCAAAACAACAATCAGAACCAAAATCAAAATCGCAACAACAATCAAAATCAAAATCAAAATCAGAACAATCATAATCAAAACAACAATTAGAATCACAATCAGAACAATAATCAACAACCGTGCAATCAATCATTCATGTTTCCTCGCAACAATTACAAAAACAATAACAACAACAACAAGAATGATAATGATAATCGACAATGCTGACAATTCACAGATTTGGCAGAACCTCTAGATGTGATCTTTAAACAACTTGCAGATCAAGGAATGATAGTCTATCCAAATACTCGACCGTTCGATGAGAACCAACCTAAGCCTATTTGGTATAGAGATAATGAATATTGTGATTATCATCACAACAAGGGACATGATACCAAGAAATGCATGAAGCTTAGACACTTTGTGCAATATCTCATTGAGGATGGGAAAATTGAATTTGAAGGTCAGAATGCATCCTCATCTAATGTGAAACTCAAAGTCTATAATCAGCCCTTCCCACCTCACAATCAAAACAATGCATCAAATGTGATCCTATATGACTATTCTACTAATACTATCATAGGACATGATCGAACATGTGGGAGTCTAAATGAAAATTATATCTTTGGGTTTGACTCTCTTTGTAGCCACATTGAAGAACCTGACATGCATGTTAACACCATAATCCTCAAAGATGCTGATTGTAATTCTACTACACGCCAACCCAGAGTCACTGTCCAAGCTGCTGATAAACCTTCTACATCTACAAATCCACCAACTACACCATCTACCGCTGCTCGGACTACCTCGCGCTATGACCTTTTGGCTCAGTTAGGGAAGACACCTCCATAGATATCCATTTTAGAGCTCCTGACAACTTCACCAATTCATAGAGAAATCCTTGATAAAGCTCTAAATGAATCCTGTGTCCCTAAGAATATCAACATTGCACGATTCCAAGCTATGATAGGAAACCTAGCTGCACAATAACATCTTGTCTTCACCAATAAGGACTTTCACAATCTTGACCTACATCATAATAAATCCCTCCATATAGAAGGCAAAATCCAATCCATAAGAATAAAATGAATCCTTATAGATGGTGGATCTAGCTTGAATTTGTGCACACTGAAAATGATTTATAATATCGGTCTTTCTGAGGACCTCATTGATGCAGATAAATGAATCACAATAAAGGCCTATGATGATCTAGAATGAGAAAGCAAGGGTCTGATCACACTACCCTTACAAGTGGGCCCGACCTTTATTGAAATTGTTTTCCATGTGCTGGATCTAGATCTACCTTATAATATCTTGCTGGGATGACCATGGATACATGCTATCAAAGGTTTACCCTCTACTTATCATCAAAGTCTAAATTTCCCACATCACGATAGAGAAATCACAATTCTTGGAGATCCCGAGCCCTTTCAATACTGTAAGAGATTGGAAGGAAAACAATCTAACTATTGTCCATTGAATGAGTTTGGCCGATATTCTAATCAAGAAACCCCTGTTTCAAACACTCCATCAGTTCTAGAAAAGACATCAGAAACACCAGCTGAGAAATCCAAAGAAAAGGAAAAAGCTACTGAAGACAAGGTTATTGAAGACAAACCCTCCTCATCTGAAGCAAAGGCCACTTTTACAAATCAAGGCATGGGAGACTACAAATTTGAAAGTTCTCTATGTATTGGAAAACTCCCTTTATCTCCAAAGTCTTATGGAAGGCCATCACCATTACCCCCCTCTAAATACAAAGTGCTTATGCACTGCAAATCAACTATTTTTGAACACTGGGGGTCCCTATCAGATGAACACATGGAATACAATGTCCTTGATTGGCTCTATAGTGATGAAGAAGAATGACCTATAATTTTCCCCAAAGGAAAGTATCCTAAGGTTACTCCCATTGTTGAAAGCATGGGATATCATGGTGCTGGCCTTGGAGCTAATGAAATAGGTAAGAAGAAGATCATAATAGCCAATGGCTATCCTAAAGGACATGGATTGGGTTTTGTACAGACCAAGACCAACTTTGCTAAGGATTACTATTTAGCTACCTCAGATTCAGACACTGAGGAAGAGTTCTTCGAAATTCCTTTCCACTACATTGAAGATGACCTAAAAAAAAATTACCATGTCTTCACTATCACCCAAGCCAACCTTTCATCCCCTTATCTACCCCTCACAAACCCTGAATTAATTGACTTGGATCAGCAAGACTCATCACCATCTTTGGACGTTTGTGATTTGTATGAGGCAGGTTTAGCCCTCTTTGGAATTAAGAATCTCCGAGAGTACAAATATCAGATTCACTATAGAGAACAAGCCTACTTTGATAGCCAAGTCAACTCTCTCAGTCAAAAAAATGAAAAAGAAAATAAAAATAAAAAAAATGAAAATACATCCTCTGGTGAAAACCTCTCGCAGGCACCTTTGGATGAAGAAAAAGATAAAATAAAGGACGCTTCCTCTAGTGAAAACCTTTCTGAGGTGCTAGAGGAGGGAGAGGATGACTTGACCTTTATATCCTTAGAACCAAAATTTTCCTCTATGATTATCAAAGACACCATTCCAATCAATCTAGGCACAAAAACAGATCCACACATCACCTACATTGCAGTTTCTCTCGGTGATCAGGAAAAGAAAGACATGACAGCATTCTTGCATAAACATAAAATCAATTTTTCTTGGACTTACAAGGACATGCCTAGGCTAGATATAGATATTTTCATGCATCATCTTGCTGTAGACCCAAGTGTAAAACTTGTTAAGTAGAAACTTTGCAAGATGCATCCGCAAGTTGTACTGGTAGTCAAAGTAGAGCTTCAGAAAATGTTGGATGCTGAAGTAATAAGACTAATTGATTATCCTAAATGGGTTTCCAATATTGTACCAGTAGGCAAACCTACTAGGGGCATTCATATCTGCACTGATTTCAGATATCTAAACCTTGCATGTCCCAAGGATGATTTTCCACTCCCAAATATTGACATTATAGTGGATTTGACTGCCAGACATGAAATGTTGTCACTTATTGATGGCTTCCGAAGTTACAATCAGATCAGGATAGCACTAGAAGACCAGCACAAAACTGCATTCACAATGCCTTGGGGCACCTTTTGTTATCAGGTGATGTCTTTTGGCCTGAAAAATGTCAAAGCTACTTATCAACAAGCAATGACTACCATCTTTCATGACCATTTACATGTCATCATGGAAGATTATGTGGATGATCTTTTAGGAAAATCTAAGTCAAGGGAATCACATATTCCTATCCTTACTACCATTTTTTAGCGATTAGAGAATTATAAGCTTAGGTTGAATCCTAAGAAGTGTGTTTTTGGAGTACAATCTGGTAAGCTACTAGGATACATTGTGTCACAGCATGGAATAGAAGTTGATCCAAAGAAAGTGAAAGAAATCCTAGAGATGCCACCACCCAAAACCTTGAACCAATTATGTAGTTTACAAAGAAAACTATAATCAATCAAAAGATTCATGTCAAAACTAGCATATAAGGTGCATTTGTTCTCTCATCTCCTATGTAAAAATATCAAGTTTCAGTGGGATTACTTATGTCAAAATGCATATGAGAAATTGAAAGGCTATCTAGCTAATCCACCAGTGTTGGTACCACCTGTTGTTGGTTGTCCTCTAATTTTGAACATATCTACTACAGAGGTCACGTTGGGAGCCCTCCTGGCACAATTAGATGATACTGGCAAAGAGCGAGCAATTTACTATGTCAACAAGACTCTTATTGGCTATGAGATGAATTATTCTATAATCGAGAAGGCATGTTTGGCTATTGTTTTCTCTACACATAAACTATGACATTATATTCTTGATCATAAGATTCATCTTGTTGCCAAAATTGATCCCCTCAAATATCTCCTTGCACGTGCTGGTCTTACTGGTCGTATAATGAAATGGGTCATGATCCTTAGTGAGTTCAACATTGTTTATGTGGATTTCAAAGCTATCAAAGGACAAGTAATTGCATATCAGTTAGCTAAAGCACCTATTGATGGTCAACATCCTTTGATCATAGATTTTCCAGATGAATCAGTCCTTAATCTTTCCCAGAGTACACCATGGAAGATTTATTTTGATGGATCCTTCACTCAGAAAGGATCGGGGGCAGGAATCTTGTTTGTTACACCAAAAGAGGATCTCATCCCTAAATCTTATAAATTACAATCTCCTTGTACCAAAAAAATTGCATAATATGAAGCCCTTGTACTTGGAATATGGCAAGCCATACAATGGAAAATTCTCAATTTATTCGTGCTTGGTGATTCACAATTGGTCATCAAACAAGTTATGGATGAATATCAAACAAAGGATGACAATTTTCTTCCCTATTGTCGTATAGTTGAAGATCTCAAAATTTATTTCACTAAGATAATCTTCCAATAGATCCCTCGCACAAACAAAAAAGTAGTAGATGTCATGGAAACAATTGGGTCCTTGATCACCATGCTAGAACACAACACATAGTGTGAGTTTCTTGTTGAGAATCTTACGATCCCTGCCTATGACAAACCAAATTCCAAAATGGTGTGTGAAATTTCTGATCCCAACTCCCCATGGTACCAAGAAGTATATTCCTACCTTCACGATGGACATACCCCACTCACCTTAACCCCCAATCAATGTAAAACCTTCATTCACCGCACTTCCTGATACACAATCCTTGGTGACACCCTTTTCTGAAATCATTTTGATGGAACTCTTTTAAGGTGTCTGAATTCTAATGAAGCATGAACGTCCTTTGAGGAGGTACATCAAGGAATCTATGGGGCTCACTCTAGTGGACTTACTTTGGCCAAGAATTTGTTACACACTGGATATTACATGCCTACTATGGAGTAAGATGCCTACAACTATGTGAAGAAGTGTGTGCCTTGTCAGCAACATGGTAATTTGATACATGCTCCCTCCCAATCCCTTCAGCTCACCATCACCCCTTGGTCATTTTCACGCTGGGGTCTCAACCTCATTGACCAAATTTTCCCTAATTCTTCCAATGGCCATAAATAGATCTTAGCTGCTACTGAGTACTTTACCAAGTGGATCAAAGTTGTTCCTCTCACCTACACTAATGGAAAACAGATTTCAAAGTTTATTTTGAAATATCTTATCTGTCGCTATGACATTCCTTAGGACATTGTTACTGATAATGGAGGACCTTTCAAGAACAAGGATGTCACAAAGCTATGCAAGAAATTCAGCATTACCCACTATACCTCTTCCAAGTACTTTCCACAAAGCGATGGTCAAGCTGAGGCTACGAATAAAACCATCCTTAGAATCCTCAAGAAAATAGTTGATGAAGCTGGATGCGATTGGCACCTTCCCCTAAATCCCACCCTTTGGGCCTACCGCGCCTCCATTCAAACCCCCACTAGAGCCACCCCCTTTTCTCTTTTTTATGGTACTAAGGCTATTCTACCCATCGAAATTGATCTCCCTTCCCTCAAAATTTCTCTCAAGAATCTGTTGTCCAAAGAAGAATATAGAGTTGCCCGCTTGCAAGAGCTAGAACTCTTTAATGAGAGATGCCTCAATGCCCTAGACCACCTCTATGTGTATCAAAATCGCCTTCATCTTTAGTTCAACAAAAGGATCAAGGCTTCTCATTTTGAGGTTGGTGGTCTTGTCCTGCAACACAATATGAAGAACCTCTAGAACCATGAAAAGAAAGGAAAGTTTGAACCTAATTGGTTGGGGCCCTTCATCGTCACAACAAAGTATGGTTCTAGTGCATCAGATTGCGTCACCAAAGGGAGATCCTATCCCTAATTCTGTAAATATTATACATCTCAAGTGCTTCTATGCTTGATCTGTTAGTAGTCTGTTGTATAGCCAAAAAAATTTTAAAAATCCAAAAAAAAATTAGAAAAGCAGAAAATCCAAAAACATTCAAAAAGCAAGCAAAAAAGCATAAAAAATACAAAATATTGAAAATAATATCAAAAAAGCAAAAGAGAAAGAGAAATAAATCCGTCCATTTGTGAAAACCACTTCGATGGTGCAATGGATAAGTACCATGGTGAAAACCTATTTCAGGCGTCATGTGTAGTCAGATCCACCATCTGTTTCCACATTTTTTTCAAGTAGCCATGTGTAGTCACTACCCATATCTGTGCCGATAGTTTCTTGACCATTTTCCACCTTTACAATACAAATTCCCGCACGACTGAGCTTACCATATCAACACTGAGCTTTGTTCTAGACACAGTGATCACAAACATTTCCAACAAATCAGTAGATAGATTGACTTTCCTAATTATTGTTCTATTCACAAGCAATTGCCAGTGAATTCCTATTTCTATAAATCAATCTTTGGCCCATAAGGATGCATCCTTCTAGTGTCGACTGTTCTATCAATCCTCACATCAAAATTGTTCATGGAAATAACTTTTGGACTGAATGACCACTTGGTCAGGATGCCTTTTTGTTGATTTTATCTTGTGTTTTACTATGTTCTTATCGTGACAACCTCGATCTTTTATATCTTGGTTCGTTATGGTGATTATATAGTGAAATACATGTCATTTGTGGTATGATCTGATTTTTATAGTTTGTTAGTGTATTTATGTTTTGATATTTAGTTATGACTATGTATGCCTCATTGGGGGTAGGATTCATGCATCTCAAATCTCTCAAAAGATCTGGATGTACTGCGTCTCCTCATGAGTATCATTTCATAGATCTCATCATACCTAATATCTTGCATTCTTGTTCCTAACAACCTATTTTTCTGAGAGTCTAGTCCATGCAAAGGAACCATGTCACTTGTGTTTTCTAGCACATGGTGCATAACTCCTTTTGCAATATCAAACTAGGGTGTGCTCTCCAAAATTAACATGGTATCAATCCCACTATCATCATGTGGTTAGTATTTGCATTTTAGTTAGGTCATATTGCACTTTGATTTTGCTCTTGGAAAAGCTTTCTATTTATTCCCCCTATCTAGTCACCTAAGTGATTTAATTAGACCTATTTGATACCCATAAAAAACATGTCCTCATATGTCTCATATTGCATTCATTCATTAGGTTACTTTTATTCATTAATCATTATTCATTACAGTTGTATTGTTACTTTATTCATTAATAATTATTCATTACAATTGCATTGTTACTTCATTCATTAAATCATTATTCATTATAGCTACATATAGTTACATTTCATTCATTATCCATTCATTATTTAGTTGCATTGTTAAGTCCTTAACATCATTTTAGGATTCATCACACATTTCACAAATCATATATGCATTTACATTTATTAATCATCACATTACATCAATACATGTCAAAATCTATCCATCTATAAGCTTTAACACATCACATCTAACATATATATATAAGCATCCCATCCCTGCCTCAGAAATATGTTAGCATATTCATATACATTCATCTCATCCTGCATGTTAGTCATAAACATCATATAACAAATCATATGTCATATAAAATCATAATGCATCCATACATCTTGCATAAACATCACATCATATAGCATCAAAACTAATGTCCATAAATCAAGTCCAAATAATCCACAAAGTCCATGTATATATCTCAAAATGTCAAAGTCATACATAATGTGTCACATAAATCATACAAAAATGTGTATCAAAAATAGTTCTGAGTCAAATCATGGTGGTGGCTACGATGGTCCTACACCACTGCTTGGGCACGGTGGTAACCCCACCGATCCCTGTGAACCTCACTCTGTGCTCTCTGTCTTTGTTCTCTCTGAGTAAGTAGGTTATGGTAACCCCTCATGCACTACACCATAATAGAGACCCATATAACATGTGGCCTCTCATCCCCTCCAATGAGCCTCTCTCTACGCTGCAAACATGTCCGCCATCATTTGTCCTACATCATCAGCCCTGCCTACCTGTCTAGCTATCTCTCGCTCTACTCTATAGTCCTCTACATGTCTCTGTGCTAAGTCTTGCTTGGTTTTCAGATCTGCTATCTATGCTGACATAGCTACCAGCTCCTCTGCATCCCCATGCTCCACAATAATGGAAAAATCTCTGCTATCAACTCGAGCCTATAATAACTCTAGTGCTCTCTCTGCACTATCTCTCTGAGAAATCTCCACTGCTAGCTCCCCCTATATCCTAGCTAGCTCTATCTATAAGCTGCTAGATGTAGCCTACACTGTAGCTAGTAATCCATGTAGCCTCTAGATCTCTTCTTGCACACTCACCACAGTCACCTAAGATGTCTCTAGCAAGCCATGTACCCTACCTAATTCAGTCCAAAGACTGTCCCTCTCGGCTACCACTGTGTCATACACCTCTTGGGCTATGTTCCTAGCTAGTGGCCCCTGTACCTAGGGCCCCTGTCCCTATGGTCCCTGTGGCTAATCAGGTGGCCCCTGTGGCTCTTGATCCTATCCTGGATCCTGTACCTGTGCACCTGGGACTATGGGAGGCTGCCTCCCTGTTGGTATCTCCACCTTTCCTCTTCATCTTTGTGCTTCCACCTTGGGTCGATCTCTCCTCCCCCCAGCCCCTCCTCCATCCTCATCATCACCATCATCATCCTTTCCCTCTCAATCTCCTCCCTCTCCAAGCTGCTCATCCTCCTATACTATCCCCGACACTGTCAACCTGATCGATCAATGTGTTGCCCACCACTGAGTGTATGCTAGGACTACACCTGCATCCTGTAGAGACTCCCGTGCCCTGATCCATGGGACCTCTATCATCCCCATAAAATATGCTCCTACTATGTGGGGATCTACTCCCATCCCCCAGATGCTACCCACCTCTTGGGTCACTAGTGGATGTGGGAACCCATCAAGAACAACCTCTTGGACCTGTCCCAACTATCTCCGTACCCTAGATGACATGTACCTGGAGATCATATCTAGTGTCCTCCTGATCAAATAGTAGTTGGTCTAAACAAATCTCATGTAATACGAGTCATAAAACTCATCTTTTGCATACCTGTCTTGCTGGGGGATCTCATGTCCCCA
>MU223586.1:1925295-1937153 GCA_018584345.1 Thuja plicata | reverse complement strand
CACTATATCTCCCCCATCTCATCGAGTCTCCGTCGCCAGTAACCAACTGAATCTATGGCCTCATAACTGATATGTGTCCTATATCTACATACAAACGGCTCATAAGCCACTCTGGTCTCTTTGTGCCTAATCAGTTGTATGACTGCAATGTGCTCCCACGCCCATACAAGAAGAAGCGTGCATCCTAGACCTAGTGCCCTACCCTTACGATAGGCGCACATGTGTAAATCATAATAGAGCTGCCCAAGAATAGTGTATCCCCAGTAGTATTGGTCTCTATCCTACACCATTCTAGACTAAGAACCCATGCTCAACTGATAGGGAATCCCTTTCCTGCATGATCAGACATCAACCGTCCTCCTATAAATTCAGCCAAGTAGAGGGCCACTCACCACAACCGTGGCTCCATCGCCATCATTCTACACCAGGATATCCACTAACATGTAGTAGGCATATCTTCATACCTCCACCCAAATGCCATCTCCATGTATGGCTCCAAACCTTTGAAGCAGTACTCGGGTATCAGCCCCCGAATAGGCACTCTGTAGATCCTCCACATGTCGTGAAGGGTGATCGTAGCTTCCCCTGTCAGGAAGTGAAAGCTCGAAGTGGTACTATGGCACCTCTTGATCAAAGCAGACATAAGTGTATTATGCACTCTTAGATGTGGCCAATGACGTACATGCTCTAGCCCACATAGTGTGATGATCCCCCACTTAGTTGCAGTCAGCTCCTACTCTAGTACCATAGTCACTGGGTAGCACTCCCTTGCCCGGAAGGTGATGGTATCCTCCTACATCCAACACGCTCATGTCAGACATCAGATAGCGTTCTGGGGCATCAAAAAATGTCTCAGGCCTGTCTGGGGCATCGAAAAATGCTCCCAGACCCTTGTCTTTCCTCTTCTTCCTCTTTTTCTTCTATTTTTAGGTCAATCCACGTAGACGGTGGTTGACCCTCGTAGACGGCAGACTTTCATAGTCGCTAGTCTATGGAGCTAGAAAATCTTCATAGATGTCAGTCTGTGAAGATGGTAGTTTCCACTGTCACCTCTTTTCCACGCAGACGACGGAGTTCTAACTCCTCCATCTCCACTACACATTCTCCCCTTTCCCCTGCCCTCACAAATGGAGATTGAGCAATCTCCGTCTGTGCAGACGTCAATCCCTAATTGGTCATTTGTGAGGACGGTGATCTATCGATCACCATCTATGCAATCGGTGGTTAGGTGACCACCATCTGTGTTGCACGCTGGATTTTGGATGCATTTTTGACACCCTAGACACCTAAAAAAGCATTAAATGCGTAATAGACTCGGAGATGTTTAACTACTCACCGGTGGTCCCACATCTGTTGGTCACTGGTGGACTTGAATATGCTCTCCAAGCTGTTCTCACTCTTTCTCTACTGCCATCACTCTCCTCTTCCTCTCTCTTTTTTCTCTTTGTGAGTGAAAATGACTTGTCTATGGGCTCTGGTGGACTATTTACAGCCCCTTGGGACCTGTTTCTTCTGTCCTTCTCCCCGTTCCCTATTCTGGTCCCCATTTTTCCTCCATTTTTCTTGGACACACCATGCAATTGGTCTTCTTTCCCTGTTTTCCTACCTTTTCGAGAAAATTTTATTAAATTTTTTTATTTTTTCCTATTATTTTCTCAAGGGGCCACCCTTCTCCTCTCTCGCTACTGTAGGTTCTCCTGACCTCTCTCAGGCATCTTATTTTCTTTTCTTTGATGTAACGCCACTTTTGACATCACATCAAAGAGGGGCAAAATGTAGACGTCTAAAATCATCCTTATATTAATTTAATTAATATTCCCTTAGCATTATAATTAATTTTAATTAATTAATTATATTTTTTATGTTCTTTTATTTTATTTAATTAAATGTAATTCACTTTCCTTAGTATTTAAATTTAATTTCAATACTACCCCATTTTATGTATTAAATTTTATTTAAATACATGAGCTCCACCTCATCCAAGCCCTCTCTCTCCTCTAAAAAATCTATAAATAGAGGTCATTGTCAAGAGAAAATCATCTCCCTTTTATGCATTGTTATCATGCTAGTTTAGCTCTAGAATTTCTTAGTGCATTTCATGTTTTATGCTTTAGTTCATTTTGATAATCTAGCTATCACATCTTGGATTAATGGAATGAATCTAGTTTCTTAGCTTAGATCTTTCATGTCATCCTAAATAGTAGTTCTTTGCACCTTTATCATGCTGAGAGCTTGAGACAAGTTCTCAATACTTGTTTCTTGAGCTTTTCATTTGATTTCATTAGCTTGCATCTTAGTTTTCATCCATGGATCAAGTGGGATTAATTTATTGTGTTGGGAGAGCACAGCCACAATAATCTCAAAGAGAAAATCAACAAGGCATTGGGTGCCCTTGTTTGGCTCATCAGAGGTTGTGGTGTTAGTTCTTGTCTTAGAATACATTTGAACATGTTTAGGTTTTGAATCTTGCTTTAATGACTAACCTCTAACATTTGCATGTTTTAAGTGTTGTTCTTGACAGGATACTTTTATCACATACAATGGATATTATCTTTTTCCTGTCTAATAGCTTCATCATGTTGATTAGAGAAGTAGATATCATTAACCAGTCTCTGATATTATTTTATCTTCTTCATAATATCAATGGATGTCTACATGTATTTTTAGAATTTGACAAATGCAAATCCACAGAACCTGAATACACCTACATGCAAATAACCTGTTACAGAGAAGAAGCACGAGAATGAAAAAGCAAACTCAGGGATGCTCAAAAGAAGAGTCAAAATATTATTCCCTAAGTTATGAAAAAAACATTACAAAGTTCAGCCTATAAAGGTGAACAAACCCTAAACATAAAAACTAGGTTGCGCAATATAATTAATATAAAATATTAATTATATGCACCTAAGAGATAGCTTAAGTGAAAAAAGAGTAATAAAACTAACTAATTACTCTAACACCCCCCTTAAGAGAAGCTAAGGAGATAAGTTAACCTAGCACAACTATGAAAGCAAGAAAAGTGGGTCCCAGCAACAAGGCCTGATCAGGTACCCAATACAAGGAAATCTCTGTAAACTGAAGAAAAGGGAGAAAATCCAATGGGAAAAAATCCTCTCCAAAAAGAGATATAAAGAAAGCAAAAGACAAAGAATGAATTCAAGAGACTCTCTCAAAGACATGAGTACAATGCATGCTACCAACCCCCCCCCCCCCATGAGAGAGGGTTGAGGCTCCAAAGCCCCCCTAGAATGAAAGAACCCCTAGATCAATGAACAAACCACTGTGACTCCAATGCAAAGGAGTGAAAGAAAGTGAACAGTGAAGAGGTACTCTTGAAAGATGGGGTGTCATAGGAAGGTCGAGATAATGCTCAAAGGAGTAGACACAAGGATCCTAAAATAAAATCGCCAATGCAAGTGGTATGACAGGTGCGGTGACACTATCATGATAGAGGAGATGAGTGTCCTCTGTAGAATCCTCAACAACTACACTTGGTGGCTCAATGAATGGAGCTGGAGGGTCTGGAAGTGCTGAGGAAGAGTCCTGCTGAAGAGAAGAAACCTCAACAAGATGTGGTGTGGTAGTCACAGCAGTGGTCTCAGGAACAACACAGAGGTTCAAGTGACCTGACTGCACCACATGATGCTCTCACATAAGAGGAGATCTGAGCTCCGATAATGGAGATGGTGGACCAAAATGTGTGAAGGTGTAGAGATGGTTGGAATGATCAACTATCCATGTAGCAACAATTCCTCCTGTCGCACTATCTCGAATGAGGGCTGAATCTGCCGTGAACTCAACTGTCTTCCCTGACCCACTAAGAGTAATCTGATGAATTGAGAGAAGGTTTGTAGATAGAGATGGAACATGCAGTACATCATTGAATGTGCCATCCTAAATGCTTACAGAACCTCTTCCATAGAGTGTCATAACAGTGTTGTTCCCCATGAGAATGTGAGGAATAGGAGAAGCTGCAAGAGAAGAGAAGATCTCCAGAGAAGATGCCATATGGTGAGAAGCACCTGAATCTAGTATCCAAGGGACCTATGAAGGGGATACAATAGAAGCTTGGAATGCATGAACCTTTCCAAGATCATGTCTTGCTGAAGAAGATGTGGCAGAAGACTGAAAAGTAGACCCCTGTGAGCCAGAAGAGGATGGAGAGGAAACAATTCTCTTCTGAAGGAGATCTTGCAAAGCCGCAATTTGTTTCTCATAGCCATCAAACTTCTTCTGATAGAAAAGTGAATCATCATGAGTTCCCTTCTGACAATAGAAACATGAGGGTTTGTCAGTCTTTGATTTCTCCTTCTGAGGAGTAGATGGTGGTGCCTGTTTCTGCTCTGGCTTCCATGAAGATGAGTGGGCAACCAAAGCATGGCTCATAGAGCCAAAAGAACTATCTAGTTGTTAAATCTTTAACTGCTCTCAAGAAAATCTATCACTGAAGGTCTCAAAGGAATGCATAGTGTGCTGAGGGCCCAAAGTATCCATGGTAGAATATAAGGTGGAGGAGAAGATCAAAAACTATCTGCAAAGCTTTGAGAGTATCAAAAAAATACACTCATTATCTGACTTGGTCTTCCCACATCCCTGTAAAACTGAACGGAGAGAATTTAACTTCATCAAGAATTCCTCAATGGTGGAAAAACTATCAGGAGACAAGGATGTCAACTCTGCATCAATCTGAAGTTCCCTAAACTCATTAACTATGCCAAACAAATCAGCAAACTTGTTCCATATAGCCCAAGGAGTGTTCAAATTCACCAGGTGAAACAAGAGACTGTCAGAAACATTCAGTGCCAGTAAGCCCATGGCTTCATCCATTTTATTTATGTGCTAAAGAGCCTCAAAAGGATGTTGTGGAAGAGGTCTATTCTCATCCAGACATGACCATAAGCCACGTTACATAAGTAGCCTATTTTGTGATATCTAAATGTGGGACTCTAATTTAGCAATACACTTCAACATGGTCATTACTCTTCAATCACATACAAAATTTAATATAGATTAATTCATCCTACATGTGTGAATGAATTGACCTATTTCCTTCTAGAAGGCAGGAGTATGAGCTTGCTCTCAGATCATTGCAAGCTCAATGACTACACACTAACCTAAACAAAGGATTTAAAACTATATGATGAAAGTAAAATGTTGATTAATCTAAATGATTATGCAATTTGTTGTTCATCCAAGCTACTTAAGATTTAGTT
Source organism: Thuja plicata (assembly GCA_018584345.1). Classification (NCBI taxonomy): domain Eukaryota; kingdom Viridiplantae; phylum Streptophyta; class Pinopsida; order Cupressales; family Cupressaceae; genus Thuja; species Thuja plicata. Next base: position 1,931,940 of record MU223586.1, on the reverse strand, counting down.
TTAGAAGCACTAAATGAAATGTGAGATATTCATTTTAACAAAACCAAATCAAAGTGTGCTCTAAATTAAGTTTGTATGCTTGAATAAAAATAAACAACAATATTAGCTAAATGAGAGAATGCTAATAAAAATGCAGTATAATAAAATTAATAAAAAATTAGGATCCTTTGTGAAGGAAAAGAGTTTCTCTTTTATAGAAATCTCTCTCGAATCGACGGTTGAAATTGAACAAAAAGAGTGGCTCAAATTCGATTGAAGAAGCACAATCCATGTGCAAGTGATTCGATTGGTCGAGAGAGTCAGTTGACTAAACTCACTGATCAGTTGTTTTGGAAACTTCCATATTCAATTTTTAGTTAACTGAAATGTTTCCAAAATGATAAACAGATGAGAATCAATTAACTGAGTGGAACAGGATTGTTTCCATTTTGATAAATCAGTTAATTGGATTTGATGATGTCATATGCATTTTTAATAAATTAATTGATTTTGGATGCACATTTATGTTTTTATAATTAATTTAATTCCTTTTTTATTTAATTGACAATTTTGTAATTTTTATTTAATTAATATATCATAATATCAATTAAATAATAGTTTAAAGTATATTTTCCAATGTAATTTTATTTTAGGAATTAATTAATTAATTAATCAAGTAAGATGATTGATTAGGACCTAGGGTTTAGGTCAGATCAGTTCGAATTTGATAATTAGCTGTTTGATTTAGGACTTAGGATAATGAAAATTAGGGTTTCTTGATTAATTGTTGAGATTGGGGGTCTAGGGTTTAGATGACCATTTTTAGGTGATTACATTTGCCCCTCTTTGAATTGATGTGCAAACAGCACATTGATTCAAAGAACTGTTACTGATGAGATCAAGAATAGTTTGATTTGAAGTGATGAAACCATTCTTTTGAAGAAGAAAACCAACTTTGAGCTTGATTGGATGAAGATCAATCAAAAGATATAAAACAGAATGCTCAGTTGATTTGAAGCGATGAAACTAAACATCTGTCAGGAACTCTTAAACCTTTTTGATTGGTTTGAATGCATAACCAATTTGATTTGAAGCAATGAAAATGATTACCATTAAGAGATTTGATTAGCAAGAAAATTGACTTGATTTGAAGTGATGAAGCCAATTTGGTCAATGTATCTGGTTTCAATAATGAGTAGCCCATATAAGACTGATATTTTCTGGTTTTGAGTGTATTCACCACTATATAAGACCATTGATTAGGTTGCCTTTGACTTAAGATGATCTCAACTTGATTTGATGTGATGAAGTTGAGATGCCCCAAGTGGTGGGGTTATGATTGAGGATGTGATCACTGGAATGTTGATGTCCTGATCCTGCCCCCTCGGGAGCAAAATCGAAATATGGTTAGGTGCTCTAGTGATGAGAATCAATTTGATTGATTAGACAATTTAGGAAGAAACTGATTTGATCAGAGAGAGGTCCCATGTGGTTAGGATAGAAGATGTACTTGAGGAGAGGTCATGTTTGACTGAGATTGACCAAAAGTAAGATACATGGATTGATGAGAAGAAAAGCATGAGAGATTTCCATTGGTAGTGCAAGTGGTCAACTGTAGATTTCAATTTCGATCCTGAAAATAGAATCAAGATAGTGGATTTAGCAAGGGGTGTCGTGACCACTTGACGATGAGAAGATTGATCAATAAGAACCTTAGATCCTTCACATTGGATAGAGATAAAGTTATTATGCTAATTTAAACACTATGCAAATGCAGATGCAAGACTAACATGAATGCAACCTAAGGTGTAGTCACCGAGCTTTAGCATTGAAAATTTTCATCATTGAGCATTTTCGGAACATCGGAGTCGATAAAATCCTTACTGGTGCCACTGCGACCATAAGAATATGAATATGACTTTCATCGGATAATATATGGGAAACCAACATAAGCATCAAGGCACAACAGCCGAGATGACCTGAATGTTGTTTCTAGTTGATGTGGCAAGAGTACACCAGTATCAAGGCATTCAAAGCCAAGATAACCATGAGTGTGATCTTGCAAAAACAAATAGATAAATAACAAACAAGGAGATAGTACCAACCTCACCTTGGCGTACAAATAAATAGGATCGAGGGATGTGAGGCTTTTCCACCTTAATGCAGAAGCTCTTATCACATACACCCTATTTATTTGACATTGTTGGATCATTAGGACCACACCAACAAGCAGTAGACAAAGAAAAGATTAACGAAATCAATGAAAACAGACAACATACAAATATAAGTTCAGCATACTTCAGCCATGTTCAAATTTTTCATATATATATATATATATATATATGTATGAGGTGTTGAGAAACACCGTTGTGCTTCTGAGTGCTTTGTGTTTGATTGCTATCGATCTATTGTTTACGTTTGCAATATCCAATGTGTATTAAGAAACATAGATGTGTCCAAAGAGAGTGTTAAGAAGCACTATTGATTGTGGTGTTGAGAAACACCTATTTGTGTCAGTAGCGAGTTGTCCTTCAGAAATGACAAAATTAATAACTCTGGTGTAATCCAAATATGTGATCGAATTGGGGACCCATGCCCCAAGTAGCAAACAATGATAACTGACTTGAATCATGCTGTGAGGATGAATCTGATTTGATTGCCCCCAGGTTATGAATCTAGATCAGTTTCAATCTAGGAGGGTTCTCAGAAGAACCAGAGTGTCACAAAAGTGACTGAAAGCTATGTACAAACTAAAGCAAAAGATTGCCAAGACTGAGCATTGATAAATGGAGTGCTAAGTACAAGAGGTGTCTGTTTACCAGGTTTTCATCTACTTGGTAGAGATGTTATTTAGTAGAAATTGACTTGATTTGAAGTGATGAAGCCAATTTAATCAATGTTCCTGGTTTCATAAATGAATGACCCATATAAGACCAATATGTCTAGTTTTGAGTGTATCCATCACTGTATAAGACAATTGATTGGGTTGTTGTTTGATTTTTTTGATAATCTCAACTTGATGTGATGCGATGAAGCTAAGATGCCCCAAGCGATGGGGTCTTTCTTGATGATGTGATCATTGAAAACCTAGTAAGAATGCATGTGTTTCCATCCTTTTTTTTCTCAATTTTTCAATTTTTTGATTTGTTTTATTGATGCATCAAGGCGCCTATTACTAGGTTTTCACCGAGATGATCATTTTTTCAGGACTTTTTCCAAATTTTAGATTTTTTTTTAGAGATTAACTGGTCTCAAGCAAGATCACATTGGTTTGCCCCAATTTCTAGCAAGGTAGAGATCATTACAGATGGATTAGAAAGTTGATGGGTGAGGTGAAAAGACAATGATGGATGAAAAGGGTGAATGCAACCCTCAAAGACAGTCTCCTCAAGATTACCCAAGCTAGGGAAAAAAGAATAATACAACCATGTAGGCTCATGGAATAGTGCTGGATAGCATATAGGATGATGACCTGATGTCATGAAAATCATGTGGTCCAAAAGAATGGACATGTCAAGAGACTTATAAGAGCTTGTTTTTTCATTTTTGATCAAGACCAAGGGGTCAATTTGATATGATAGGATGTAGCTATGATAGCGCAATCGGGATAAGGAGGTATAAGTGGATGGTTTGGATTATGGTAGGAATGTTTAGAGATAGGAATTATAGGCATGGGATAAGCAAGATCATGATAGGGTATCATGGATGAGAGAAAGTGAATAGGCTAACGGAAAGGATATGCACGTCAGGTTACATGATGCTCATGGATATGTTCAACCTTGTCAAGATTACTAGAAGGAACATGGATGCTCATGAACTAGATGAATGGAATATATGATAGATGACAATGGAAGGAACTTGCCCCCAAGTGAAGAGTGCAAGTAGGAGGAAATACGCACGATGCTTGTTTGCCAATTTTTCATCATGGTACTTATCCAAGGCACCACAAGAAGTGGTTTTCACCATAGGATGGATTAATTTATCTTTACTTTTTCTACCAAGGTGCCTGTTTACCAGGTTTTCACTAGGCACTTTTTTTTCATTTTTTTTTTTTTGTACTTTTTGATTTATGGAGGAACTTTAGCTTCTTTCTCTTTAGATAGTGCTCCTTTGAAAGATATGCTATGATAGGCCAAGGCCGCTAAAATTATGCTCAAAGATGTTGATAGGGTGATGGTACATAAGATGATATGGAGGATAAGGAAGATGGTAGCCAAGGATTTATGTGATGGATTGGATAAGAGGAATAGCAGGATATGGGACGGATGGGTAGTAGGTAGGTGATGGAAAAGGTGATCAGATCAACATTGACACACCCCTTGAAGGGTAGTGGACAAATGGAGGAAAAGTGAATGGAATAGCACAAGAATTTGATAGATGAGTGTAAATGGATCTTGGTATGCGAGGACCCAAGATGGATAAAGTATTCAAGGTAATGGATTTTGGGACATGAGGACCCAAAATAGAGTTAGAAGATGGGAGATTTTTAGATGGAGATAAAGTGGAAGTCTTTGGAAGGTTGGATGCCAACTTTGACTTTTCCTTTTTGTTCAAGCCTTTTAAGAGATACTTCGGAATCCACATAACTTTTGATTTTCTTTTTGTATCCAAGTCCTTTAGAATAGACTTGGGAATCCACATAGCTTTTAATTTTCCTTTTCTTTTGGATGATTTAGAACGAAATTCTTCCATGATGGATTTAGGAACCCATATTTTCTTTGATTTTATTCTTTTCTTAGTGGACCTTTGTGGTCTCTTTTTAGTCACATGTCGATTAGATGGGACATGGTGATTTTTATATGTAAGTGGATTCTTGTATTTCTGATTTTTTCGTTGCACATCCAAATTGCTTCCAAAAGACTTGGGAATTGTGGATGAATAGGACTGATATGACTGGTTCCCATGGATTGGTTGATAAGGACATTTCAAGGATGTATGTCTTTGTTGATCTTGATAGGGGATAGTGGAAGTGGATGATAAGCTAGTAGTGATAGACATGTTGGATGGAGGGATATAAGGACCCAATATAGAGGGAAGGTTTGAAGGTTTTAGCCTTGGAATATAGGGACCAAGGATGGATTTGGAGGATAGTGAAGGATGGTGCTTACTTTTGAATGGAGGGATATAAGGTGTGGAAGGGATATTAACATCTTTAGAGTGAGCTGCATTTCCAAGGCTCTTCTCTTTTGAATTCATCTTTCTATCATTAGGAGCATGAAAAACTTTGATAGGAGTAGCTGAAGCTTGAGGGGATTTATTTTTCTTCAAGGGATTTGGAGGAAAAAAAAATTCTTGAGGTGGATACAAAGGAGCATGACAAGGAGATGATGGGATGCTCTGATCTTGACAAGGATCATTAGCTAGTGTACAAAGGGTACCTTTCTCTTGATTTTCAATAGGCCTATTAGAGATGCCAGAAAGGATATCTTGATCTTGCTTGGGAGATGGATAAAATATAGGAGATTTAAGAGTTTCTTCTGGGAAGAAATGGAAGGGGATGATGAAATCATCATGGGACTCTTGCGATATGCAACTTTGGTCAACCATTGGATAAGGATGTGTGGTCTCTTGATCTTGATCATTGCTGATATTTTTTTCTTCATACTTTGGATTGCCATCTTGACATGGAGCCACCTCTAAGGATGAGGAAGGAGTTTTGATCTACATGAATGAATCTTGACACGCTGATGGACAATCATTTGGAGTAGGCATGATAAGCGTTGGATCTAATTGATGCTTTCAGTCTACGATCTTTGAAGCCTGAGAAAGACTTGCAGATGTAGGTAGATTAGCTTGGATATCCTTTAGAGGTAGTCCTTGAGAGTAGACATAGTTGTCATTAGGCTCAGTTCTTGATGGAGGCAGTGTGGCTGGTTTTGAAGCTTTGGGAGATGGAGGAATAGAGGAAGAAGTAGATGTGATTTGCTAACCATTTCTAGATATGGATTCTTGATATTGATCATGCTCAAGATTAGTATCTTCACTATCTAATTCATTAGGATTTTCCACTTTGATTATACCATCATCTATGAGATCTTGGATTTTATGTTTCAACTCCATGCAAGATGAAGTTGTATGCTCATTGTGTTGATGATATGCACAATAGGTACTCAAGAATATTCGTCCACGTGATGTGGCTTTAGGCAATGTGATGAGATCATTCTCAATAATTTCTTTAAATGCAAATTCATAAGATTGCCCCAAAGGAGTGAAGTCTCTCGTGCATTTAACCCAAGTTTTTTCTTTCATGATGTTACTAATCCCTTTGGAGGAAGACTTCATGGTTTTTTCAACAGCTTTTAGGGCTTTGGAGCCACTCACTTGATAATGATCAAATAGAAAAGGATAGATTGGGCTTGATGAGGATTTTTTGGATTGTGTATCCTTTTCCCCCTTTAATTCTTGGATTTCATATTGCATAGTTTGAAGTTGTTTTGATAGAGCTTCCATAAGAATATCTTCTTGGGAGTTGTTAGGACCATAAGGTTTATCCCATTTTCTTTTAGACATTGCAAGATTGGATTGGTGCACTTGCATATAAGATTGAAGATGAGGTATGATGAATCAGTTGGTTGACTGACAGGTGTTGAAGTGATATCTAAAGTGCTGATTAAGTCCAAGACCAAAGGACAAAGGAGATAAAGTCCAACTAAGAGAGAGAAGCAA
>MU223586.1:1897119-1924590 GCA_018584345.1 Thuja plicata | reverse complement strand
GTTGTGATCAAGTCATTTTCCCAATTAAGGGGGCTCTCCCAATCCTTTCAAAACAAGGTTTTCACCTTAACAATGTAGGGACTTTAACGCACCACTAGGGTACTAGAGGAGATTTTGGTTGCCACAACGAATTCCCACCTATCTATTATGAGATTAATCACAATGAAATTTTTTTATATACCGGTTCAGAAGGGCTTGGCTTTAGCCTATTACCAGTTGGGCATTGCACTCTCACCGGCTCTGTTAAAGCACTCGAGAGGTAGCCACGCTAAAGGATTTGTATGGATTTCTCTTTCACCCAAGATCCATGAAGGTGAGGGGAGAGGATACGTCCATGCAATTCCTTGTATTTACAAAACTAAAAGACACTTCAAGTAGAATGAGAAAATGACAATAATGTTTCTAGATTTTTTATCATCCCAAAAAGGTGAGAGCATAGTTTCCTGACATCATTGTCATTCCTAAAACAACAAAAAAATATTCATTTTAAGAATTCCTGCATGTGGGTTCCTATTTTAAGAAATCAAAAACAAGATGCAAGCACATTGTTTTGCGTTCTATCGATCAAAGGCAACCTGCAAAACCAATTCATCAGTAGTTTGTGTTTTAGTCTTCTTTTCCGCGTCCTGCAAACCAATATTATGAAAACCTTACCTATTCCTGCACATGCAACCCACTGTTATAAAAATCCATAAAAAAAAAAAAAAAAAACACACAGCTTGCCAATCCCATGTGTTAGAAAATCAGGTTAGTCAAAGATAATATATCATTTGATAATCAAAAAAACCTGTTGTCATAAAAATCAGGTTCTAACTAGTCTGCACTAAATCAATCATAACTTTTGCAAATCTCAATGAAATTAATTCAAACTAGTGGAAAATTAAAGCTAACTCAAATACCTTTCCAGAAATATAAATTTTAGATTTGTATAATTTCATATGTGTACGTAACAATAAAAACATCAGTCAGATTTCTGGAAAATTAGGTTGACTAGTCTGCACTAAAATGACCATAACTTTTGCAAATCCAAACAAAATTAATTCAAACCAATGGTATCTGAAAGCTAACTCAAATACCTTTCCAGAAATATAAATTTCAGATCTGTATCACATCATAAGTGAATGTAAAAATAAAAACATCAGTCAGATATCTGGATAAACAACCCAGAAATTTATCAAAAAACTCACAAAAATTAACCTTGTGGTCATGGGTGCGAGCCCCACGGTGGGCGCCAGAAATGTGATAGATAAATGTGGGCCTCTGATTTAGTAGTACACTTCAACATGGTCATTTCTCTTCAATCACATTAAAAAATTAATATAGATTAATTCATCCTGCATGTGTGAATGAATCAACCTGTTGCCTTCTAGAAGGCAGGAGTATGAGCTTGCTCTCAGATCATTGCAAGCTCAGTGACTATACACTAACCTAAACAAAGGATTTAAAACTATATGATGAAAGTAAAATGTTGATTAATCTAAATGATTATGCAATTTGTTTTTCATCCAAGCTACTTAAGATTCAATTTTAAAAGCACTAAATGAAATGTGAGATATTCATTTTAACAACACCAAATCAAAGTGTGCTCTAAATTAAGTTTGTATGCTTGAATAAAAATAAACAACAATATTAGCTAAATGAGAGAATGCTAAGAATGATAATAAAAATGCAGTATAATAAAATTAATCAAAAATTAGGATCCTTTGTGAAGGAAAAGAGTTTCTCTTTTATAGAAATCTCTCTTGAATCGACGGTCAAGATTGAACAAAAAGAGTGGCTCAGATTCGATTGAAGAAACACAATCCATGTGCAAGTGATTTGATTGGTCGAGAGAGTTAGTTGACTGAACTAACTGATCAATTGTTTTGGAAACTTCCATATTCAATTTTCAGTTAACTGAAATATTTCCAAAATGATAAACAGATGAGAATCAGTTAACTGAGTGGAACTGGATTGTTTCCATTTTGATAAATCTGTTAACTGGATTTGATGATGTCATATGCATTTTTAATAAATTAATTGATTTTGGATGCACATTTATGTTTTTATAATTAATTTAATTCCTTTTTTATTTAATTGACAATTTTGTAATTTTTATTTAATTAATATATCATAATATAAATTAAATAATAGTATAAAGTTTATTTGCCAATGTAATGTGATTTTAGGAATTAATTAATTAATCAAGTAAGATGATCGATTAGGACCTAGGGTTTAGGTCAAATCAGTTCGAATTTGATAATTGCCTGTTTGATTTAGGACTTAGGTTTAATCAAGATTAGGGTTTCTTCATTAATTATTGAGATTGGGGGTCTAGGGTTTAGGTGACCATTTTTAGGTGATTACATTTGCTCCTGTTTGAATTGATGTGTGATCAGCACATTGATTCAAAGACCTGTTAGTGAGAAGACCCAGAATAGTTTAATTAATCAAGTAAGATGATCGATTAGGACCTAGGGTTTAGGTTAGATCAGTTCAAATTTGATAATTGCCTGTTTGATTTAGGACTTAGGTTTAATCAAGATTAGGGTTTCTTGATTAATTGTTGAGATTGGGGGTCTAGGGTTTAGATGACCATTTTTAGGTGATTACATATTCATGTGAGCTTTCCAGGTGTGGTAGTTATGTGGTGTTAGTTGGGACATTGAAATGTCCGACATTGAGAGAAGAAGATGGAAGCCGAAGGGTCTTTCTGAAGTAAAGTGCAAAAAGTAAAATGCACCCCCCACAATGTATAATACTATCCCCCGTACACCAAAAAATACTAAGAGAGCACAAAAGCAAGAAGAAAACCTGAGTTCTAGAGGCAGAACAGGAGCAAAGAAGAAGGTGTGACTTTGAATACAAAATCTAGCAAGAAAATGGAAAAATCAAGAAATGAAACCTACACGAGAGTGATGGGCTCGAAAAGAGCTTTCCAACAATATAAAGAAGTCAAAAATCTGAATCTGTATGAGCCCTGTAGGACCAAAAAAGGCACAGGTACCCCCAAAAACCAAGCTCCCTGGAAAAAACTAGACACTAGAAAAAATTTGACGGTCAAATGGCCATCGCCCATCTGTGGAAAATAATTTGACGGTTGTATGGCCGTCAGATGACTGTCGCCAAAAAAATTTTCCTGTGGCCGGAAAAGGTCAGAATTCGTCGGCAAATTTGAAAATTGGCCAGAAAAAAGGTGATGTTAGTAGTGACGTGACCACTGCATTGTCACCGGCAGCAGGTAGCGGGTCAGTGGTTGGCCGTTGGTGGAGGCGGTGATAAAGTGGCGCTCGGGCAGTGACTGGGTGGCTCCCGGGTGGCTACACCGGTGGTGGTTCTTCCGGTGGCCGTTGGGTGGCGCGTCAGCTGGGACTGGGCGTGGGCCGGGCCGGGGTGGCATCGGGGTGGCGCACTCTGGTTGCACTCCAGCAGAGCCAAAAAATGTGCTAAAAAACCATTTTTTAATTTTTTTTTTAATTTTTTTTCTCAAAATGTGTGTCGTACGGCCTAGGAGGCCAAAAAAATTTCCCAAAGGTCACTGTGACCAAAAATGTCAAACTTTATATGTATTTCGACTCTCCCGGGCCTTTTGAGCATGATGGTGGAGTCTATTTTTTCTCAAAGTACTCCAAAAAAAAATTCTTTCTTTCATGCAAAAAAGAAACAAAAAATATCGTCCTACAGAGAATACCAGATCTGAAGGGCGAGCCCAGAACCCTCTAGAGAGAAGAAACTTTTCCACTATCAGTTGTGAATCACGGCTTCTAAAACCCTCAGACCAGGCAGTAGCAGGGAAGCTTTGATACCATGTAGAATTTGACAAATGCAAATCCACAGAACCCGAATACACCTACATGCAAATAACCTATTATATAGAAGAAGCACGAGAATGAAAAATCAGAACTCAAGGATGCTCAAAAGAAGAGTCAAAATATTGTTCCCTAAGTTATAAAAAAAATATTACAAAGTTCAGCCTATAAAGGTGAACAAACCCTAAACCAAAAAACTAGGTTGCGCAATATAATTAATATAAAATATTAATTATATGCACCTAAGAGACAACTTAAGTGAAAAAAGAGTAATGAAACTAACTAATTACTCTAATAGTATTATCTTCTAGTATTCCACCCAAGTCACACTATTTTATCATCAAACAGATCCATAATTGCCATGGTCAAAACCCTGCATGAAGATGTCAACATATCAAATAATAAACCAAACCCTAAGAGATATAAAAAATAATATTAAAATATAAAAGACAAAAGGAAATCTCAGTCATCACTGCCACTTGGGCACTCTATCCTTTTTAACTGTCGAGGACACGTGTCAAGATCGTGTAATGCCTTGAAGAGTAAAATTCATGTATCTTCGCTTTGAGGCATTACACCTACAACTGATTCTTTATGTGATTTAATAGATGATCATGTTTCTTAGAGAATCATGGGCTTGGAACACATGTAGGGATCACGTAATGCCTTGAAGAATAAGAGTCATGTATCTCTTCTTTGAGGCATTACACCCACCATTGATTTAGTCTGAACTTTATCGGTCTTTACTTCAATCCTTCTTTGCTCAGCCTGGCCCGCCATGGACATGTGTATTCAAGGTGTGATGCCTTAATGGATAGATTTTGAGCATCTTGACTTCAATTATTTACACCTACCACTTGATCAAATGGGACTTGCTTGATCTTTACCTCAGTCTTTGACCTTAGCCCCTTGACTCAACTTTAACCCTAGGTATCTGAACTCCTTTATGTCTCCAAGTCATGAGATCATTTCCTTAACTCTGAGTTTGTTGCAAAACTTCACAAGAACCATAAGATCATACATAAGATCAACAATCTACACTTAATCTCCAAACCATAGAATAATATTCCATTTCATTGCGAGATCATGAGACAACCGTTTGATTAAAAACACATCCACAGTCTGCGTCAAATATCTAAACCTTAAGAGAATATTCATTTTCATTGTGAGATTAAGAGATAGCCACAAGATTAAAAATAATTTGACAACACATACTTCATCCTGGAAAACTTTGAACTGATCCTATCTTTAACTTTACTGAAACTCTAATTCATTCTGAGATCATGCGACTAACAAAAACTTGAAATATCAAAGTATCTTGCCTAACCATGGTTTAATTCAGAGACTTAGCGTGAGATATAAGATTTGATCCTGATCAATGGCTATGATTTCATCTCTAACTAACTCTAAAATAATCCTGACTTCAACTACCTTGACCATGACTCATTATAAGATTCAGCGAATGAAAGAAACTCGAAGTTGCGAGATCATTTTGTAACCCAAGAGTTTATTTTGAGACTTAGCGCCAGCCATAGGATTTGATTTGCATTGATGGACCAAATCACACTTGGTAGGCCCATCTTTAAATTTTCCTAACTTGAAATTTAACCTTAGTCCATCTGAAGATCACGCAACTAAAAAAAACTCTAAGTCATGAGATCATTTCGTAACTCTGGGGTTTATTCTGAGATTTCACACCATCCGTAAGATCATACTTACATCAGCAGCCCTTGTGTGATCTCCTGATCTTTGCTAACTTTTGAATTTTTCTCGAGGTCTAGCATAAGCCGTAGGATTAGAACAAGATCAATGATCTGTGTGTGATCTCTAAATAACCCCTAGTCCATCTAGCAATCATGCGACTAAGGAAAAAAGAAAACCATGTCAAAACCTTAAGTCAAATCACAAGATCATGTGACTAAAGCTGTCTGTGAGTCTTTAAAATAATTCCATAACCCTTGGTTATTCATGAGATCTAGCACAAGCCACATGATTGAAACAACATCAACAGTTCACGTTAAGTCTCCAAAGAAATAACTTAACCTCAAGTGCATCCAAAGATAACATTACTGAAAGGAAAGAACAAACCTGACTTTAACCCTGAGTTAATCAGGAGATTGCAAGATAGACTGAGTTGTTGAATCTCCCAATGATCTACCTAACTCTGATTTCATCATGATACTTAGCGCACAATACACGATCAAAATTAAATCAATGGTCCGCGTTAAGTCTCAAGATCAAATAAGCATATTCCTTTTCTTCTCAAGATCACCAGACTAAAGGTCATGCTAAGTTGCTGAATGAGATGGAATATTCCCTTTGGGTCATGAGATTAAGAGACAACCAAGGAAATTTTAATTCTCACATGATGAATAAGATACTTAAGTTAATCCAAAAAGTAAAAAGGGAATAGAACATGTCATGCGTGAGCTAGGATTTTAAGGAAAAAATAAAAGAATAAATCACAATAATGAACATAAGGAACACTTCCCTGAATTATTTTCATGTCCAAATTTGATCTGTAAATCTGGGTTCCACCACAATGTATATTTATTGTTGATTTACAAAAGGATATTAGGGACAATATTTTGTTTTCTAAATTCTATTCTCGTAGTCAATTATGTGTAGTGCTTCACAATTATCAACTTCAAGTGAATCAATTTGAGAGAACCACCCCAATGGCTCTAGTTGATAAGGATAATGCCTCATCATAGTCCTTTCAGAAGTTTCAAAAACCAAAGGTATGAATCAAGATCAAATATTCATCTAATCATGTTGATGAGCAAGTGGTAGAAACATCCAAAGGTGTGGTTCCTGTTGACAGGACTTTTTGATGGCCTCTCCAATGGTAGATGAGTCTTCACTGAATACAAGAGTATCGACCAACTTCTCCTGAAGAGGTGTGTGAGAGAGATAGCTCTCTTGGCCTCCAAGCACCTAGTTATTGGGTCACGAAGGTGTAGGCTTTGCTTAGTTGGACAAGTGACTGTTTATTTTGAGGGGATAGCTGGTTTTGACTAGTAAACCTCTGAAACTTTGGGATAATGGGTTTCCTAGAAGCATAATTTATATCTGGTAAAGAAATAGAAAAAGATAGGATAGGGTTAGTGTAGATCCCTAACTATATCCATGGCATATGTTCTCTTAACATCAACAAAGTTCCACATAAAATAAACAAAGGATTCTAGATACACATGCAGCCTTCAATCAGACATATATCAGTAGCAAAGAAAAGTATTTCATTGAATCATTACAGAACTGTAACAAATCACATAAGAAAGCATACAACATGAGAAGCATTTCACTAACTCCTGGATTAGAAACAACATAGAGCTTAGAGATGAATGGTGTTCCTCATTCTTTCATTAACTTCAAATCCAACATCACTGGTAGTTACACTAGCGGTTTCAAGGGAGCATTAATCTACTCTAAACTTTTGAAAAAACAGATTGCTAAAAGACTGAAAGCTTACATTACTAGTGGATAGCTAAATCATCAATTTGTCAACCCTTCAAATTGCATCATACTTTGTATATATAGAAATCTCTAACTACCTAAGGGACTAACCCTATGCTAGCTATTTATATTATATTACAATATTTACAGTTGGTACTACCTTCCCTATCAGAATTTCCTAATATAATATAAACATTTGAGAAGAGAAGAGAAGAAAGAAAGGAAGGATCCTTGGGAAAAATACCATTGGAAAGAGTGTCCTTGTACTTGCAGACATGATGGATCTTCCTTAAGTGACCTAGGCCATACACCCTCTTTAATGTTATTTTGTACTTTGGTGACTTGGGAAAGTAGAGGTACGCCAGATAGTAAATGCTAGAATGGTGCATCGGGGTCCAGGAGGCATCTGTAGCAAACCAATGGATCAACAGTGATTAGTCACACCAAGAGGGACAGTCATAGACCTAGAAATATGTTGTAGATAGTGATTGGCTGGCTTGAGAGAGTTGTCAACACTCATCACTATAAAAAATACAAAATTGGGAACCTGGGGTCTGGGATCCAAGAGCTTACACTCAAAGAATAAAGAATGAGATTGTATGCAGCTTCTGCAAATGGATCCCTAGAGTCCTAGATATATTACTAGCCTTTGAACTTTTTGTATGCCTCCAGAATCTAGAGGATGCCATCTTCCTCTATATCCTTCAATCAATCCCGATGATCCACCGATCCCTCAAAATGGAGGCTTACACCTTCCTCCTTGTCTTTGAGCTCTGCATCCACCTTGGCTGCATCATGGGATTTGAGAAACACTTGGGAGAGTTCCACCATGGTGGCACCATTAACATTTCCCCTGGGTCAGAATTGAGCCTCGACCACTTCATTGAACTTACCAATTATGGAATCAATGAGAGTATAAGTCACGGGGCTGAGAGGATCAGCTAATGTAATTTCTTGGATGAGGACAACATACCAATCCAAAGGAGTCCAGACCACCTACAATTGTTCTTCCAACACTCGTACCAGTTGCTTGCTGGTTTTGACTTTGAATGCAAGTATGGAGTATTGAGTCTAGAGGAACACATATGATTCATCCCCTAGGATGCCTGTGTTTATTAACTTGTCTTCCCCAAGATCCAGAATCTCCGATGAGGTATCTCTCCAATCTTCATATTTCTTGATCTCTCCCCGCCACTAGGGAACGGTGGCCTCTATCTGCTTTGCTAAATCATTTACCCAAAAAAAATCTAGGAGAGACTCAGACAAGAAACTTCTTATCACCCCCACCTAATGAGTGATCCACTAATCTACCAATAACGCCTTCTTCTTCATAATTTTTAGAGTATCAACATCACTCTATGGTAGCGATATCACAGAGACTGAGGATCCAGGTGTTTCAGAAGTGAGGGGGTGCACTAATTCTATTAGGAGTCCCAAAAGGTTGGCATTGGCTACTTTCAACTCATGGATCTTATGAGACTATTTCTCATATCAGGCCCAAATAGCTTGACCCACTTCATTTAGGAGGTCTAGTTCCCCCTTCTAAGTTCTTTTTCCCAGAGACACCTCCATGATCACATATTCTTCGGCAGCTACCTCATAATCCTCCTTTCCTGCTGGAGGGGTGGCGAATGTCACCACAATGTTTCCATATGGGGCCCTTATAGTGCTGTGAAGGGTATGAGCCTTCTTAGGCTTCTTAGGAATTTGGCCCTCGAACAATATTTTGGCAAGTGATAGTGGGGCTGCAATAGTAGTTGGGGCTTTTCTTTTCTGGGCTTCCACTAACCATTGTGGCGGGACAGCTGGCCCACCTATAATCATCATCCCTAAACTTGAAGTTCCTTGAGGGTTCAATTCAAGTTCCCCCTTGGGCGTATTTTCTGTTGTATCAATGGGGTCCTTGTCTGTGTGTTTGTTATTTCCCTCCCCGTCACCCTCTTAAATGGTGTTTTTCGGTGGACTAGGTGGCGGAGGAGGGAGAGGCACCTCATTGAGATCTACCTACTAAAATATGGATGCAAATTTTTTGGCCACTATATTTTGTGTGTTGGAAATCCAAAATCTGGATGCATTTTGGAGCGACCATACTAAAATTTTTCCTAAGTGTCAATTGTTGTCCTAAAAAGCTTGTGAAGAAGGCCTATTTTGGGTGCATGTAAAAGGTGACCTGATGATTTTCATGATATACCACTCAAGGAATGGTTTCAACACCTTCCATTAAGTAAGTAAAGTGGGTTCCAATTCTCATATTTAAGTTTTGATGAGTTTTGGAGACTGTTGTTTAGAGGTGTTCACCTAAATCTGCATTCTACATATTGCCTAATTATAGCAAATGGCCTACTTTGCATGCTTGCATCTTGGACCTGATAGAGTGTCATGATATAAGGATGGGTCTGAGGTTTTTTAGGCATGAGAGAGAATATATGTTTCCATTTTTAGACCCCCATGAGTTCATTTGCACATTTTTCTGAAGTCATTCCATTTGCAATTAATGTTGTTTCTTAGAATGTGAAATGCAGATTTGTAGAATGACCTACTTTGACATCTTACAATTTTACACTCGGTTGAATGGAATGGAAAATTGAATGCTCCCCTATACATTAGGCATGGAAATGTGCTACCATGAATATTTTTAGGTCGTGATGAATCCATTTTCCCAGTTTGCCAATCTGATTCCGCATGCAGTTTCTAACAATTTAACGCAGATCAATTGCACAGTTTAGTCGGAGGCCCTGTTCGTTATGGTATGTCTGGAACACTATGATTGGTAATATCAATAAAATTATGTCCCTATATTGTAGACAAAATTTAACATAATTTTTCAAGGTCTTAGATCCTGAGGGTTTTGTATGCACACTTCTCCAAATGCTTTTCATTTGTAGAAATCATTATTCCTCATGTTTTCTGTTTTCTATTTTTCCAAATGGCTACCTTTGAGGAGCTCCCAATTGTGACTGGTTGATCATCATTAGTTATCCTTTTGGATTCATGCTCTCCATATCACATATTTCCAATATCCAGAAGTTTGGGTCTTCAGGAAGTTGCTTGACTTGTTTTCAAAGTCAAAACCAGATGCATTTCACTGTTTTTGGCAGGGTGATTTGCAGAATTATCCTGAAGAGGCAACTTGGGTGATTAAAATATTTTGACATATTTCATTCTGGAAAATGTCACTTTTAAATATGGAAAAATTTCAACCATAGAACATGTGTGTCTAGCGCCACATTCTAGTTACTTGTTTGAGTCAGCTCCAGAGGCCATTTGCCATTGATGTGGTCAGTTTGTAGAAATGTGAGAAGATATTTTGAAAACCGCTAGTTTGATGCTTTGTGAAAAGTTTGCATAATGGTTTGTATTTAGAATTTTGGTGTAAGTTTGAGGAACATGAGCAATGTGAATAAATTTCATAGAGCATAAAGGATGACTTGTCAAGGGTTCAGCTTCATTGATCAGTGAAACCCCAATATTGTTATGCTTTGAAGATATTGCTCTTGTTATGAGTTTAGAGTTGGATTTCATTGTGCCATGAAAATGTTTCAAAACATTCAATGCAATGGTGGGAGTAATTCCAAAATAGTGGCTACTGCATTAATGAATCAACAACACCAAAGAGACCTCACGCCCAACATTGAAGGAAGATTTTCAAGACATCTAAAGCATATTGCAAATGGAACATGATAAATACATTTAAAGACCAAGCCATGGCTTGCACAAAGTTGATTGGCCTGTGCAAGGCATGAAATAGGAATTCAATGAGCATGTGCATTGTATTTGGAGAAGTGCCAAGTATAAAGTAAGAAAACTATTGCAAAGGATGAAGGATGCGCAGGTTATGTGCAAGTGAAAACCATTATATAACATTTAAATAATACAAAATCAAATGCATAAGGATCCAACGTAGTTTGTAGATTGAGAAGTCAATGTGTAGTTTGGAATGTACAGATGCATTTTAAGTACAAGTAATAAACTTAAACAAAGTGAAATCTAAGCCTGTGCTAGAATGTGAAGACTAGCAGAGGCATTGAGGGAGACCCTGCATGTGAAATAGATAGGAAAGTCAACACATTAATTGAAGGAGCAGTCTGCACTAAGGGGATTTAAAACAAAAATCTAGAAAATGCAAAGGTAGGTGTAAAGAACAAAGCTTATGCATGGTGTCCAGAAGGAGAGTAAAGTCCCCACGCAGGCTAGGAGGAGAACAAAAACATTAAAATTTGTCAAGCAAATGCAATTCGCAGGTGCAAGTTTGATGCATGAAACTCACGCCAAGTCTGAGAGGAAAAGGATACATTTTAAAATGGATGTGGTGAAAATTCTTTGAAGTAGCCCATGCCAAAATGGTTGAAAGATCATTTTTTTCCAGAAGAAGCGGATGGCAGTTTGTTATAAAACTATGTGACATAATCCCACATTTATAAAGAGGTCATCTTTTATATTGTTGATATACTCTAGGAGTTACTTTATGCAATAAGTAAAATCCAAGAGGCTCTTTGAATGGCATGCCTGGGCTAGAGGGTTAACTATGTGGTGAGGCCCACATATTTTGAAGTAAAATACATTGAAAGCTTTGTGACTCTAAAAATAATTGTCCCACATTGACCCCGCGCAGGCAATTCTAGAGCTTTATAAGCAAAAAGACACTCATACTACTTTGAAGTTGAGGTGAAGGCTATGCAAGTGTGCATAGGAAGGTGCCTCAAAAATCATTCCAAAAATGACAGAGGACAGACCCCATATTTTTGCGGGACACGCAAAGGTGACATGGCAGATGAGTTGGCAGATAGGTTTGCAGATTGGGCATGCATCCTAAGGAGATCGAAATCGACGGTCGGCGCAAAGACTCTAGTTGAAAGCTGCGAGGTAGTTACCATAGAGGGATCACACCAGGCCAACATGTGGCAGGGCTGATAGTGGTGTGGTCAAGGTGATGTCTAGGTGGCGATAAGGTGACGGCCATGCAGGAGTTCATCTAAGCTAGCATGCATCCCAAGGTGACAAAAATGGATGGTTGTCGCGAAGCCTTAAAAAAAAAGTTGCAAGGTGGTTATCATAGATGGATTGTGATAGCGCAACATGTGGCGGGCCAGACATAAGGCAGATGATGTAGGTGCCCAGTTGGACATGTGGACCAATCAAAAGGTGCCACATGGCACAAGCAAGACACATAGGCACCTAGGTGGATTTCTAGGTGAATCAAGTGATACCACGTGGCACAAGGGGCCTACTTAGGTCTGTGCATAAAATGGATTTAAAAGATCAAAATTAATATATAATGTGCAGACTATAGTTCAGAATTTGAAATATTTAAAACTGTTTGCACGAGAATGTTTAAGTGATCCAGGGGGCATTTTTTGTCTGAACTACCAAGTATCATATATCACCGGAAAGGTCTCGGAACAAGGATTCTGATTTTGTAGACCATTATTTGAGTCCAGATCATACCAGATTCTTGTAGTTTCAATTTTAAGTAGTTGAAGATATTTTTGAGGAGCAAACAACTGTCGATGAATAAGATGGTTTTTCCCTTTCTCCTATATCTTTCTTTTCTCTTGATTATAATAGGGATGTTGAAAATGTATGTTGTTGGGCAGTATTCAGGCTCTTGAGTCTTATTTCTTTGTGTTCTCTGTTTTGCAAATGTACATATCCAGATGAATTTTAATGAAGAATGATGGAATCCATGTTCAATTCTTGTCTAATGTCTTTGTGTATCTGGTTTTAATTCTTGTGTATTAACTTGTAAGGTATGTTAATATACTAGTTACAAGGTAGTTGTGATCTTGTTTTTTAAGTTTCTTTCAAGGAGAGAGTCAACCTTGGATACAAGTTCTAAGAATTCAAAGTTTTATACATGAATCTGATGTCCAAGAACTGGAATGAGAAGAGTGATTTGCAAGGCATTTCACTTGGTTTCTTTGAGTTTAGAGTTAGGGTTTTATGGGAATGCATGTGTGTTCGACTCTATTTCCCAATAGATAAGGCACTGGTCTTGATTTTTTTGGTAGTTTTCTTCATCAAATCATTAAATCTATTCATTTTCCCTTTCCTATTTAAGAGCAAAAACATGTACAAGTTGCATTGAATAGTGCAAATATGTTTGGTGATTCCTTATAGAAGTGAATCTGATAGGTTATCCTGCCTGAGCCTCTGGGTTCAAAGAGAAGGGTGAATATCCTTGTTGTTACCTTGACCATTTCACTGGTTCTTAGTAGATCATACAGGTGGGATCTTGTATAAGACTAGTTGAGTTGAACTCCCATGTTTTATAAGTTTGAGAACTATCCATGGTCATATCTGCATAATGAGGTTTAGCTAGTAAGTCATTGTATATGCAGATTTTATAATTTTTTAGGTGCACCCGCCTGAGTGTTTGGAACTCAAAGGATAAGGAGGATCAAATCCTCATCAATTAGTCTTTTCTTGCCCCTCACTTTGTAGGAATGAGCTGACTCTTGTTAGCTAGACTAAAATCCCCAAGTCTAGTTTGCATTGTCACTTTTAGAACCGAGGGATACAAGAAAAATCACTAACAAAATGGTGACTCTGCTAGGGATAGAGATTACAAAATATTTTTGAAACTTTGAGAATATCTCTGGTTTTAAAAGTTACAAATCAAGATACCTTAGAAATTATAATCTACTGGAGAAGTGAAGGTTAAAAGCTCATAGGATCTAATCATTTGTTTACCATTTCTGAACTAGTTTGTGAATCTTTTCCCACATCTTTGTGGGTGGTGACTCTGAATTCTTGTGCAGCCTAGTAGCACTGATTTACATGTTAAATTTCAGACATTTTGCAGTATATTGTTTGTATATTTGAAGCCTTGTCAGTTTGTTTTGGCAAGGAAGGATAAAACATCAGATGGTTTTTTGAGTGTGTTTACTTTTGCTGGCCGTAAAAGAGTATCTCAGCAGAAACAACAAAGGTATTTTTCTTCTCATGTATTTTTCTTTCATGAGAATTAAGTGATTTAAACGGATTTCCTCTATTGAGTGTTTTTAGCACTAGGAAAGATTTGTGTTAAAATTAGTGAGATGTCAAAAAAAAAATCATCTAAAGTTCAGACTAGAAAGGGTTGTTCAAAATCCTTTCATACCAAGAGTTATGAGCCATTGTGTTTTGATGGCATTAAATATTTTCCACATGATGTGCCTCATGAAATCAGAGATTATTTACCAAAATTTTGTGGAGATCAAGTTGTTTCAACAAGTCATCATGTTCAAATGTTCATTGATTTATTTGGTGACTTTGAAATAAAGTATGAAGATGTATACATGAATTTTTTTGTCCAAACTTTGAAAGATGATGCTAGGGACTCATTTTATTTTTTACCAGCTTGTTCAATTTCTTCTTGGAATGAATTTCATGTTTCCTTCATGGAACAATTTGGTGAGAGATTGAATTTGAGCGATGTATTTACTGATTGGTTGAATCTTAAGATTAAAGAAGATGAATTAGTTCCTTATTTCAATATCACATTTGCAAGAGCTTTACATGAAATACCTGAAAGGAATAGACCTCAAGATCATGTGTGTGTGTTGTGGTTTACTTTGATGCATTTGATAAGAAGATGAGTTATAGGTTGAGAGACAAGGAACCTAAGACTTTGCATCAAACCTTTAGGACAGCGATAGAAATTGAAAACAATGTCAAGTACAGATTGACAAAGAACCATTTATCTCGAGGGATTTTCTAAAAAAATACATTTGAGAATGGACGAGAATATTATGAAAATTTTGAAACTCCAAGTAGGTGTGTTGATACCTCTGTTTTGGTTTCTAATCAAGTCTTGAATTCAGATTTGAATAGATGTATGGCTAATAATCCTTTGTTGCATACAGAAGAAACTTCTCATGAAGATAGCAATACATATGTCCAAGAAATGGTAGCAATGAATGATGTTCCAAATACTTATGATGTTGGCTTGCTCAATGAGTCTTTTCCTTATGAAGTTATACCATAAACACCCTCTCATTTTGATTCTAGATGCAATGATACTAACAATGTTTTGAATGCTGAAGAGGATGTATATGTTTTACACTCTTATGAGGATCAAGAGGATGCTGAAACCTATGTCCCGCAAGAGAATGATATGTTGGAGAATAGTAATCCATTGTGTGACCCTAGTATAGCATGGGAAGATAAGAGCATTTGTGGAAGTGAATTCAAATGAGCATATGAAGGTAAGAGTATCTTCACCAATTCTGAAAGTAATCTTTTACATTAGCATGATACAAATGAGTTTGGTATCAAGAGATTTGAAGTGGATTGGTGTAAAAACTTAAGGAAAGATGGATAGTAAATGATGGTCTTCCTTATGAGATGGATTATGATAGTATCTTGCAACTTTATCATGATATTATGGATGAAAATCAAAATAAATATCAGTTAGTTGAGTATTTTCAGTCAAAGGGCAAAGTGCTAGATGAGTGTGTTTTTGAAATCCCTTTACTTAATGATGATCAATTAAAGCATATGGTTTGTTTGTGTAATGAAAATCTTACACATGATGAGAAACTTGAGGAAGATTGGTGTCCTTTCCCATCTCCTCTAGTTGAAGAAGATAGTATGAATTTGTCATCCACTTCTTTGCCTAATGATAGAAGTGTTGAATCTACTTATAGTGATATCTCTGATTTTGAATCATATGCTGAAAGTGATTATGACAGTAGGGGTACTAACGTCTTCAAAGTTTTTACTAATGATGCATTTGATGAGGACATTGATATGGATCAGCCATATCTCTGTAACCATGTTCATATGGGATAAAAACATGGTGTTGTTAATCCACTATTTGAGGAATGCATTGAGTTTTCAGATTTGACTTATTCTTATTTTGGTGTTGAAAATGTGTCAGTATGCAGTAAAAAATTAGAATGTATCTCTTCGTGGGCTAAAATTATTGTGAGTTTGAAAGTACATTTGATGAGTCCATTGTTCCAAGTAGTGAGAAGGACTATGATGTTGATCAACTGGCTCCTGGTAACCATGTGAGTAATTTGCAAGTGGGAGAGGTTTCCAATCCATGTTTTGAGGAACATGCTGATATGTATTTCCATCTTGAAGTTTTTCCATATTTTGGTATCCATGGCCTATGTGAGTATGATTCATTTAGCTTCTTTATGGATCAGCCAGAAGATGAGGGGTTAATTCAAGTGGATTTTGATATTTCTTATGGTGATGCATTTCCTCATTGTCATAGTTTATATTTTCTGATGTTTGCTGATGTGAAGGATGAGTTTCATACTTTTGGTTATGCTGACTCCGATGGAAGAACTTATGAAGGCATGAAAGGAATTGAAAATAAGGTATTCTTCATTTTTATGATTCCTTATGAATTTAAGCAGCAATGGTACAAGTACATTTTCATTTTGATATTTGTATGCCAAGAAGAAAATCAGATCTTTGATAGAGGCAAGTGCTGGTTTTAGTTATGAAAAGGTTTGAGGATTTTTGTAAATAATGTACATGTTGTATAGCCACTTTCCCTTCAATTGTGCGGTGTGTTTGCTTTTGAATAAAGAGGTTTCCTATTTTGGAGAGATAAGATATTTGAGAGAGAAAGGGCAAATAAGAGAGAAAGAAAGTCTGATTTGTTTCTAGGATGGTCTGCTTCTACCCTTGAGATTTTGAAGTCCTCTGCATGCCCGCACAGGGCATGTGTCCTTAGTTAGAGCCACTATTGGAACTCCAAAATCCGGATGCATTTTGGAGTGACCATACTAAAATTTTTCCCTAAGTATGAATTGTTGTCCTAAAAATCTTGTGAAGAAAGCCTATTTTGGGTGCTTGTAAAAGGTGACCTGATGATTTTCATGATATACCACTCGGGGAATGGTTTCAACACCTTTTAGTTAGCAAGTACAGTGGGTTCCAATTCTTAAATTTCAATTTTGATGAGTTTTGGAGACAGTTGTTTAGAGATGTTCACCTAAATCTGCATTCTACATATTGCCTGATTATAGCAAATGGCCTACTTTGCATGCTTGCATCTTTGACCTGATAGAGTGTCATGATATAAGGATGGTTCTGAGGCTTTTTAGGAATGAGAGAGAAGCTATGTTTCCATTTTCATACCCCCATGAGTTCATTTGCACATTTTTCCAAATTCATTCCATTTTCAATTAATGTTGTTTCTCATAATGTGAAATGCAGATTTGTAGAATGACCTACTTTGAGGTCTTACAATTTTACACCTGGTTGAATGGAATGGAAAATTGAATGCTCCCCTATATTTTATGCATGGAAATGTGCTACCATGAATATTTTTAGGCCGTGATGAATCTGTTTGCCCAGTTTGCCAATCTGATTCCGCATGCAGTTTCTAACAATTTAACGTAGATCAGTTGCATAGTTTAGTCAGAGGCCCTGTTCGTGATGTTATGTCCAGAACACTGTGATTGGTAATATCAATAAAATGATGCCCCTATATTGTAGAACAAATTTAACATAATTTTTCAAGGTGTCATATCCTGAGGGTTTTGTATGCACACTTCTCCAAATACTTTTCATTTGTAGAAATCATTATTCGTCATGTTTTCTATTTTCTGTTTTTCCAAATGGCTACCTTTAAGGAGCTCCCAAATGTGACTGGTTGATCATCATTAGTTTTCCTTCTAGATTCATGCTCTCCATATCACATATTTCCAATATGCAGAAGCTTGGGTCTTCAGGAAGTTTCTTGACTTGTTTTCAAAGTCAAAACCAGATGCATTTCACTATTTTTGGTAGGGTAATTTGCAGAACTATCCTAAAGAGGCAACTTGGGTGATTAAAATATTTTGACATATTTGGTTCTGGAAGATGTCACTTTGCAATATGGAAAAATTTCAACCATAAAAACGTGTGTGTCCAGTGCCACGTTCTGGTTACTTGTTTCAGTCAGTTTTTAAGGCCACCTCGAGAGGCCATTTGCCATTGATGTGGTTAGTTTGCATAAATGTGAGAAGATATTTTGAAAACCACCAGTTTGATGCTTTGTGACAAGTTTAGAATGTGGGTGTAAGTTTAAGGAACACAAGAAATTTGAATAGATTTCATAGAGCATAAAGGATGACTTGTCAAGGGTTTAGCTTCATTGATCAGTGAAACCCCAATATTGTTATGCTTTGAAGATATTTCTCTCGTTATGAGTTTGGTGTTGGATTTCATTGTGCCATGAAATGTTTCAAAACATTAAATGCAATGGTGGGAGTAATTCCAAAATAGTGGCCAGTGCATTAATGAATCAACAACACCAAAGAGACCTCACGCCCAACATTGAAGGAGGATTTTCAAGACAACTGAAGCATATTGCAAATGGAACATGATAAATACATTTAAAGACCAAGCCATCGCTTGCACAATGTTGATTGGCCTGCGCAAGGCATGAAATAGGAATTCAATGAGCCTGCACATTGTATTTGGAGAAGTGCTAAGTATAAAGTAAGAAAACTCTTGCAAAGGATGAAGGATGCACAGGTTATGTGCAAAGTGAAAACCATTATATAACATTTAAATAATACAAAGTCAAATGCATAAGGATCCAACATAGTTTGTAGATTGAGAAGTCAATGTGCAGTTTGCAATGTACAAATGCATTTTAAGTACAAGTAATAAACTTAAACAAAGTGTAATCTAAGGTTGCGCTAGAATGTGAAGACTAGCAGAGGCATTGAGGGAGTCCCTTCACGTGAAATAGATAGGAAAGTCAGCACATTAATTGAAGGAGAAGCCTACGCTAAGGGGATTTAAAAAAAAACTCCATCAAATGCAAAGGCAGGTGTAAAGAAAAAAGCTTATGCATGGTCTCGAGAAGGAGAGTAAAGACCCCACGCAGGCTGGGAGGAGAAAAAAAACATTAAAATTTGTCAAGGAAATGCAATTCGCTGGTGCAAGTTTGATGCATAAAACCCGTGCCAAGTCTTAGAGGAAAAGGATATGTTTCAAACTAGATGTGGTGAAAATGCTTTGAAGTAGCCCACTCAAGAATGGTTGTAATATCATTTTGTTCCAGAAGAAGCGGATGATAGTTTTTTATAAAATTATGTGACATAATCCCACATTTATAAAGAGTTCATCTTTTATATTGTTGATATACTCCAGTAATTACTTTATGCAATAAGTAAAAGCCAAGAGGCTCTTTGAATGGTGCGCCTGGGCTAGAGGGTTAAGTGTGCGGTGGGGCCCACATATTTTGAATTAAAATACATTGAAAGCTTTGAGACTCTAAAAAAAAATTGTCCCACATTAACCTATGCAGGCGATTCCAGAGCTTTATAACCAAAAAGACACTCATACTACTTTGAAGTTGAGGTGAAGGCTATGCAAGCGTGCACAGGAAGGTGCCTCAAAAACCATGCCGACAATGATAGAGGACGGACCCCATATTTTTCTAGGACCCGCAGAGGTGACATGGAAAATGATTTTGTAGATAGGCTTGCACATTGGGCGTGCATCCTGAGGAGATCAAAATCAACAGTCGGCGCAAAGACTCTAGCTGAAAGCTGCGAGGTAGTTACCATAGAGGGATTGTGCTAGGCTAACATGTAGTGGGGCTAACAATGGTGCAGGTGAGGTGGCATCTAGGTGGCGATGAGGTGGCAGCCACGCAGGAGGTCATCCGGGCTGGCACACATCCCAAGGTGATGAAAATGGGTGGTCGTTGCGAAGCCTTGAATAGAAAGTTGCAAGGTGGTTATCATAAAGGGATCATGATACGTGGCATCTAGACAGGTGGCGGGCCAGACAGAGGGCAGATGTTGCAGGCACCCAGTTGAACATGTGGACCAATCAGAAGGTGCCACGAGGCACATGCAAGACACATAGGTGCCAAGGTGGATTTATGGGCAAGTCAGGTGATGCCACGTGGCATGAGAGGCCCACTCAGGTCTGTGCATAAAAGGGATTTAAAAGATCAAAATTAATATATAATGTGCAGACTATAGTTCAGAATTTGAAATATTTAAAACTATTTGCATGAGAATGTTTAAGTGATTTAGGGGGTATTTTTTGTCTGAAGTACCAAGTATTAGATATCACTGAAAAGGTCTCGGAACAAGGATTCTAATTTTGCAGACCATTTGAGTCCAAATCGTATTAGATTCTTGCAGTTGGAATTTGAAGCAGTTGCAGATATGTTTGAGGAGAAGACAGGCGTCAATGACTGAGATGATTTTTCCCTTTCTCCTATATCTTTATTTTCTCCTTATTGTAACGGGGATATTGAAAATTTATGTTGCTGGGCAGTATTCAGGCTCTGGAGGCTTATTTCTTTGTGTTCTTTGTTTTACAAATGTACATTTCCAGATGAATTTTAATGAAGAATGATGGAATCCATGTTTAGTTCTTTTTTGATATCTTTGTGTATCTGGTTTTAATTCTTATGTATTAACTTGTAAGTCATGTTAATATACCAGTTACAAGGTAGTTGTGATCTTGTTTTTTAAGTTTCGTTCAAGGAGAGATTCAACCTTGGATACAAGTTCTGAGAATTCAAAGTTTTATACATGAATCTGATGTCCGAGAACTAGAATGAGAAGAGTGATTTGCAAGGAATTTCACTTGGTTTCTTTGATTTTGGAGTTAGGGTTTTCTAGGAATGCATGTGTGTTCGACTCTGTTTCCCAATAGATAAGGCACTGGTCTTGATTTTTCTAGTATTTTTCTTCATCAAATCATTAAATCTATTCATTTTCCCTTTCCTATTTAAGAGAAGAAACATGTACAAGTTGCATTGAATAGTGAAAATATGTTTGGTGATTCCTTGTAGAAGTGAATCTAATAGGTTAGCTTTCCTAAGCCTCCAGGTTTGAAGAGAATAAGGGTGAACATCCTTGTTGTTACCTTGACCATTTCCCTAGTTCTTAGCAAAACATACAGGTGGGATCCTATATAAGACTGGTTGAGTTGAACTCCCATGTTTTATAAGTCTAATAACTATCCGCAGTCACATCTGTATAATGAGGTTTATCTAGTAAGTCATTATAAATGCAGATTTTATCATGTTTTAGGTGCACCCACCTGAGTGTGTGGAACTCAAGGTAGGAGGATCAAATCCTCATCAATTAGTCTTTTCTTGCCCCTCAGTTTGCAGGAATAAGCTAACTCTTGTGAGCTAGACAAAAATCCCTAGTTCTGGTTTGCATTGTCGCTTTTAGAACAAAGGGATACAAGAAAAATCACTAACACGGCAGTGTGAGAAAATTATAATTATTGATTAAGCCCAAGAGCACAGTGTCAGAGGTTATGGTTTCTCCCAAAGGTCTGGTTCCCTCTTTAGCCAGTGCTTGTTCTACGATTGGGTCATTCCCTTGTTCTTGTGGCACTTTCTTTTCACCTTTGGCTTCATTAAGCTAGGGCTCACCTTCTTTGTGGGCCACCACATCTTCTAGCCCTGTTGACTCAAGTATGGGAACTTCAACTTCTTGTCTAACTGTCTCTTATATGGCATAGTCAACCATACCGTGTAGCTCTCCAAGATTTCCCAACGGGAAGAAGTTATCGACATATATCTGTGCTATCTCTGGGGGACTCACTGCATGATCCTCTTTTTGGAGGAGGAGGAAGAAAGCAGTTTGACCTTAGGTACATCTTTGGGCTCTGATCTTGGATTCTTGCTCTGTGTGGACCGACTTTCCTTTTGTTTCTTTCTCCTTTTAAGTGGCACTTTGGGCTCTATAGCTACCATTGTTTATTGGGATTAATAAGAAGTATGTACTGAGAGGGGAGGGGTGAATCAATACCTCTAAAACTTTTGTATCCTTTAGTCAATTAACCTTTGTAATCAATTGTATATCCATTCAATCTGATCTAAACTATCTTGATGTGAGTTAAATCAAATCATAACATTAACATACATGTGAACATTCATAGAAACATTCATGAAATTAATTTGACACATAACACAAGATATGATATCGTAGAAAAATCCTGTTAGGAAGTAAAAATTGGATGGCACCCACAAAATCTTCACTATCTGCAGATTGGAAGGGGTCGGTTAAGGCTTACAATTTGATCACTTTTGATGATCTAACCTATTAAGAGTATCAATGGATACCTGTTAAAGTCTACTCTATTAAGATCTTTAGCAACACTATTGAGTGTGCACTTAGTTAAGATATTTGTAATTGGACTGTTAAATCCACCTTCCTTGAAAGGATTTTTACACTTTTCTCCACTTGTTAGAATGATATAAATTTACAAATTGGCCTGGTAAATGCAATCTCCTATTTCTGATATAGATCCAATTTAGTTTACATGAAAAATATTATCACCTAATGTGATTGAATAATACCTCTGATTCTCAGTATCCTCTGTTCTTAGTTTTGATAACCAAATTCACCTTTTGATGTTCTGGTTCTTGAAACTTTCAATCTAATCCATAGATGTGATCGTCGGCTTTCTTCATGTTCTCCTCTCTCTTCACATCATCATTAATGAATGATTTCATCATCTATTTATAAGATGGATTGACATCATCAAGTTTCAAGAAAAACAATGTTAACTCTATGATCAGGTTTACAACTTGTACCTAGATCTCCTACTCTATGTGTTTTAAATCAGTTAAACCGATTAAAGCACTTACATTCATGTTTCTTGTCCCTATAAATAAATATCCTATAAATAGAATAAGCTTTCTTTATCTGAAGTGGAAGTCAGATCCACTTTTTGTGGGTTGCAACTGACTCTCGGTTCATGTCAGTTGGTTATGCTTGACTGTCCTTCAGTTTTTTTTTCTATCGGTTGCACTTTAACTGTCTCATCGGTTTGCACTTAATCTTGCACATCAAGTTCCTCTGTCAGGTTCCTCTATATCTTTCTACTTTTCAATTTTAGTTTACACAATAAGTTGTGTCATCAGTTCTCTTTGTACTTAGTCATTTTGGTGATCTTTATATCTGATTTTTGGTTTTCTCTTTGTTCTGTCTTTCGGTGCATGCTTATCGAGAGTGTTGCTTTCATACTAATGTAAAATTAATGTCATCAATCTCCCCCTTTGACATTAGTATCAAAAACTAATATGTCCAAAATACTAACAAAATGTTAAGTATATACAACATATATAATCCTTAGTCATTTAATGGCTCCCCCTATGTATATGTCAGTATATCCGTACATATGATATCTTTCCTTCTGCATATCATTTTCTATCTATATATATCATTTCCCCATATGAATATACATATACATATCTTCAATTTGACCATCTGAATGAATGAATACACATATCATTTTCTCTTTTATTTTGTACTTATATCATTTTCCCCCTTTTTTGATATTAAGGGTGAAGGTCTTTACCTTAGAGCTTATAAAAAATGTGGGAGTGTGAAGACTTCATGTCTTCCATCATTTTCTCCTATTGTTATTTCAGGTTCTCTAGAGCCATGTGCTCAATTGTTATGTTGGAGTGCATGTCATAGATGGTGTGTGCTATAGACATATCGAGAGTTTCTATCAGTTGTCATGCTGAACTGATGTGTTGTTAGAGCAGTGTAAGGTTTGGTAGAATTTTAGCTTGGAGCTCAGTTACTTCTTCCCTAAAATGTATCTCTGCTTCCCATAGTTCCTTCCTTAACCTTTTTATCTCTATGATTTTCTCATAATGCAACTTAACTACATTTTCTCCATCAGTGGTTAAGCTACTAGCACTGTTAGCTAGATTTGTATCCAGCTTTTCTATATTGTCACTATTTTATTTAGTGAAATTTTCTACTGTGCTCAGTTGTTGAATTAAGGTTATAGCTTCAGTTATGATTGGGTCTAATTCAGTAAAAAAAATTGATAGATTTACCTTATTGACCACCAATTCTTAGCTGGTGTTCTCAATTAACTTCTGCTGGTACCTCTGCTCTACTCTCTCCTCAATAGCCTTTTTTGCATCAATATTTTGAGTTGTTATTGCATCCGTGAGAGTGGCTAATTGATCAAGAATTGGCTTGGTTTGGTCAAAATCAACATCGGGTACAATCTGGTGCAATATGTCTTGTGTTGTCTCTAGTACCATGGAGTCCCTATGTTGTTTCTTTAGCTTCTCTTGTAATGCCTTCCTTTGGCATATTTCACCATATTCTTGTAATGCTTCAAAATCAAGTGTAGTCAGGTCACATTTTGGTATTTCAATAATTTCCTTCAAGGTTACTTGCAACTTATTATTTTTAGATTTATTCTTCTTCTTTTGTGATTCACTTGAATGTAAAACCATTGCCAATTTCTTGGCTTTCTTAGTTGTGCCTGATGAAGTTACATGTTGTGCTTCATTTTGTTGCTTGGTGTCAGTTTTATCTTGTCAGGTGTCTGTAGACATCTCCACATTCACCTTCACATCCTTGGTAGCATGTTTGTCGGTTTCCTCAAGAGTACCATCTTTATGTTTGTCTCCTTCATCACTGTTTTTAGCTTCATCATTCTTTTTTTTTTCATTCTTATATGTTGTATCTGCATCCTTTTTTGTATCTCCTCATGTAACATTATCAGTATTGGTGACTGTTTAAGTGTCCCCGATGTCCTTCTAATCATCGGTGTTATCTTTCTTCTCCTCTTCCTCTGCATCCTCGAGAGTGTCTTTTTCTATTGACTTGTCCTTCTCTTGTATAATATTGATAGCTTGTATCAATATTGGCATTTTTCTTGGTATGTTCACCTGTGCAGTGTCAACTATTGTTTCTTGCTCATTGATTGTGTCCTTTTCAACATTGACATCTTCATCTTTATTTATTCCTTCTATTGGGTCATTGGTAATGTCAATGATATTATTATCCACAATATTTTCATTTGTGGTGTCTGTCCATGATTCATCTGCAATATCTGTATTCTTGTTTCTAGTTGTGTCATCTTCTTCCTTATCTAACTCAATAGATATGTCATCTTATGTGTCTTTTATTAAGACCTGTTCTTGAGTTTCCTTTTTATTATCTTTCTTGGGGCTTTCCTCCTTAGTAGGTTTGTTTAGAATCTTACACCATTTCTTATGGCTATCCTGTTCAATCTCTATAAGATTTCCTTCAAGAAATTTATATGCTCTCAACTTTGGTGAGAACTCTTTTTTTGTACCTCTCCATCATTTCATCTATTTCTACCTTCTTGGATTCAGGTGGCATGAGAGTAACAAGTGTTAGGATTGGATAATACTAAGAGGGGGGGTGAATCAGTATTATAGTACTAAATTAAATTATTCAACCATTTAAACATTAACCATAAACTTGCAGTAAAGAAAAGAATATAAGCAAATGACACAGTACTCATAACACCATATTTTGTTTTCGAGGAAACCCTGGCCAAGTGAAAAACCCAGTGGGGATAGTACCTACAAGCATGTACTAAAGTATAATGTCCCTATTAGGTGCTGATATTACATAGCACATTTCCTTTTTAAAGGAATTACAACCCTGTTAAAGGTTCACAACACCCTGTTAGGGCCAATTGATCTTACAACTCTTACAAAGTAATTTTGTTTACAAAGTGTTCTCACTCATGAACAAAAAAAGCAACACTAGTGATTAGATATTTCCTTTATAGTTCTTCAATGGTCTCTATCATTCTCTACTCTACTATTTTCTCAACATACTTATCCAACTGTCCAACATATATCTTTATCAAAAAGATCTTACATATATATCTCACAACTTTACTAAGTCAGCTCCCAATATGAATATTACAAATATTACAAAGTCGGCTCTTAGTATAAATACATTTAGTAAGGAAAATAGTAAATGTATAGTTGGCGCTCTTACATACTCAAAGTGTAGGTTATCAACAACCATAATCCAACTTTGATTGCCTGGAGTCCATGTCATACTCACTCAATCTTTGCTACTGTCCAACTGCTTTGTATTGTTGTTCTATCGTAGTCTATCTATCTTAAATTCTTTCTAACTCACCGTAGACATTATCAAAACCAAATCTATCTTAGGTGGAGGTCATACATACTATTGGAGATTTGATTCTAAACAATTGATTGATTGTATGTTTTTCATTGATGACAACATATAATACACAGTAGTACTTCTGTATGTACTTATCCATATGATGACATGAAGACTTGCGTGGATAGATACATGTTGTTGACATGTTTATTATGCTATGTGCATACACACACACACACACCCAGATATGATGTTTCAGTAAAGATATGTAATTCTTTTATTGACAGTTACAGTTCTGGAGGAATAACAGTTTAAGGCCAACGTATGTAACATGTTTATTGAGTTGCGCCTATCTTCAGGATATGCATGTGTATATTCATGATGAGTTATGAGTTTTTGATATTAATCTAAAGGCACCAAATGTATTTCAAGAAGATTGCAAAGTTATGGTTAAATTGGTGAAGCTGACTTAGTGAAGCGATGTGTCTATTTAGTTTATACTTGCATGGTTGTAATTATGCTTGTGCACTTAGTAGAGCCAACAAGGATGTTATGAAGACTTGTCTTACAGGTCCCATGATCTCATACTTTGTGTATGTACTTATAGAAGGTCATTTTTGATAAGAAGAGTTGCGAAAGCCAGAGATAAGAAAATCAGAGCAGAGTGTTAAAGCAGAAGAGCTATATTTATCATATGTTGATAATATAGATATTGAAGTAGAAGCTTTCAAAATATAGAGAAGATTGTTTTAGTGATTTACAAGAGGTTAAAGCATCGGCGCACAAAAGGAACTGATCAGACAAGCAGTGTCACAAACATCAGTTCACCTTATTGATACAGTGTGTATCAAATAACTAGAAGGTTGTAGCCTTCACCACTTGGACAGTGAGTCCTTGGACAGTGAGTCCACCACCCCTAACAGGGTTATTGTAAAAGACTCCTAACAAGGTCAAACCCTTAACCAGGTCACTATACTACTACATTGTAATGAACAACTCCTAACAAGGTTAGAAGATATTTTAACAGGGATTACTATAAACAGTATAGTTCTTTGTGGGTGCTAATTCCCACCGGGGTTTTTACCATTTGGTTTCCCCATAACCAAATTGATGTGTTGTGTAATGTGTTATCTGAATGTGCATTTACTTTGCATCAATCTGGATTAATAAGTATAAGATAAAGATTTAAAGTTGCTAATAACTAATTCACCCCCCCTCTTAGTTATCCCTCAAGTATTCTAACAATTGGTATCAAAGCCAAGTTCCTTGGAGAGAAAGCCTAACAGCTTAAGGTAGATCAGATGGCATACTTCAGAAAAGAGAGTCCTAAGTTTGATGGAGAGAACTATCTGGATTGGAAGAACAAAATGATAACACATCTA
>MU223586.1:1859126-1893166 GCA_018584345.1 Thuja plicata | reverse complement strand
AGAAGTTGTTTTTATCATATGTTGCCATCAATGCCAAAGGGGGAGATTGTTGGAGATTTGATTCTGAATAGTTGATTGATTGTATGTTTGTCATTGATGACAACATATAATACATAGCAGTACTTCTGTATGTCCTTATCCATATGATGACATGAAGAATTGCGTGGATAGATACATGTTGTTGACATGTTTATTATGCTATGTTCATACACGCAGACCCAGAATGTTTCAGTAAAGATATGTAATTTTGTTATTAACAGTTACAGTTCTGGAGGAATAACAGTTTAAGGCCGATGTATGTAACATGTTTATTGAGTTGCACCTATCTTTAGGATATGCATGTGTATATTCATGATGAGTTATGAGTTTTTTATATTAATCTAAAGGCGCCAAACATATTTCAAGAAGATTGCAAAGTTATGGTTAAATTGGTGAAGCTGACTTAGTGAAGCGACGCGTCTATTCAGTTTATACTTGCGCGGTTGTAATTATGCTTGCACACTTAGTAGAGATGACAAGGATGTTATGAAGAGTTTTCTTACAGGTCCCATGATCTCATATTTGGTGTATGTACTTATAGGAGGTCATTTGTGATAAGAAGAGTTGTGAAATCCAGAGATAAGAAAAGTAGAGCAGAGTGTTAAAGAAAAAGAGTTATATTTATCATATGTTGATAATATAGGTATTGAAGTAGAAGCTTTTAGAATATAGAGAATATTTTTTTAGTTCTTTACAAGAGGTTAAAGCATCAGCGCACAAAAGGAACTGATCAAACAAGCAGTGTCACAAATAGCAATTTACCTTGTTGAAACAGTGTGTATCAAATAACCAGAAGGTTGTAGCCTTCACCACTTGGAAATGAGTCCTTGGATAGTGAGTCCACCACCCCTAATAGGGTTATTGTAAAAGACTCCTAATAGGGTCAGACCCTTAACCAGGTCACTATACTACTGCATTGTACTGAACAACTCCTAACAGGGTTGGAAGATCTTTTAACATGGATTACTATAAACAGTATAGTTCTTTGTGGGTGCTAATTCCCACCGGTGTTTTTACCATTTGGTTTCCCTGTAACCAAATTGATGTGTTGTGTAATGTGTTATCTGAATGTGCATTTACTTTGTATCAATCTAGATTAATAAGTATAAGATAAAGACTTAAAGTTGTTGATAACTGATTCACCCCCCCCCTCTCAGTTATCCCTCAAGTATTCTAACACATACCCCATACTATATTCCTCTAAGCTCGCTTTCCCTAATTCATCGATCTTGATCTTCAATATCCAAAATACTTTTGTATCTTTGCTTCTACACTTAGTCAATTTCTGAATCAGAAAAATTTATCTTTATAGGAATTGATCTGAAACCCAGATGTGTTTCCATAATGAAAACCAAAAAGTGAATCTCATTTACACAAAATTGATCACTTTCCAACAATCTCTCCCTTTTGCATTGATGGCAACACCTAGAAAAAATGAATAAGTGTTCCAACAAAAAAAATGTCTCCTCTATGTTCTCTCCTTTCTCTTCTTGTCTCTTCTCCCATTTTCTTCTCTTCTCCTATATTATATTTTTTCTTCTCTCTTTTATATTTTTTTTATTAATTTTTTTTTCTTTTTCTTTTCTCTTCTCCCCCTTTGACAAAAATGAAAAAGGTGCATACAAAACAATAGGATTTAGTGCTTTCTCACTAGTTTCAGAATGTCTTGAAAGGAATCTTCCAAGATCTTCACTTCTGTGCTCCATGATTTGGACAATATTTGACTGATATAAATGATGTCAGTCAATGCAAATGATGCGGTCTTAGCTTCTTTCAATTATTTGGGCATAGATTTAGTCACTAAATCTGTCACTTTCTCTAAGTTTGATAAATGAACCTTGAGTATGGATATCTTAGGAATGATTAAACTCTTTAGCAAATTAAATCTTTTCAATACTCTCCCTTTCTCATTATCCAACACACTAAATTTTGCCAAAATTCTTGTGACTTCCTTATCTAAATCTATTATAGATTGTGAAGATGTTTCACAACCGTCCATCATACTGTTCATAGTTTCCCTCTCCTTGGAAATAATGTCTTCCACATTCTGAACATGCCTGATAGGAGTCATGCAATAACCAAACAATTTTCTCCCATGTCCAATGCAGCTCTTTGCATTTGTCAAACAAGTTTTCAAAATGGCTAAGTCCCATGTGATTTACTTGCAAACTTCTGTTAACTTCTTCTCTAAATATTTCTTCTCTGCCTTCTCCTCTGCAATCTTTATCAAATTCTCATAATGCCCATCAAACTCATCAAGTGTTATTCTCATATTTTCAATGTTATCTTTGTGCTAGAAAATAATAGGTACTAGAAGCAATTTGTTCATAGTATCAATTGCTCTTGTAATTACTTTAGCCTTTTTTCACCTTTCTATTCTGATCTTTCCTTGTCTTTGTTTAATGTAGTAAATGTCAATTTGACCAACTTAACTTCATCCATGCTATCAACATTTACATCACTGCTTGCCAACAATGAGATAGATGATGTGTTTACCTCTTTCTGTTCATCGTCTTTTTGTTTTGTCTTCTATTCTTCTTCCTTTTTCTTCTCTACTTCCTCTTCTTGTTCTTCTTCCTCTACTATAGAGGTGTCCACATTCCCTGCAAATGGATCCTTTTCATCTTGTGATGTGTCAAGAGTTACTGGCACACCAGAAATAAAGAAATTTGGTGGTGGATCTACTTCGCTTGTCTTAGCATTAGTCTCATTTTATTTTGAGCTTTCTCCCATTCCTAATTGTGTAGGAAAAGTGGTCTTAGGAGGTGGGGGCTTGTCAGAAGTAGTATTCATCAATATCTTCTCTAGTTCCTTCTGAGTTTCCTTAGTGACTTCATCATACTTCCTCGACATGATTTTCAACAATCTTACCTTGGTCCCTAGCAAAGGTTTTAATTCCTTGAATATTCTTTCCCTCTCTTGTAATGATATTACAAGAAACATGTTATCAATTTCCCAATTCCTGATTGTATCATCCTCAATCTGTACTAGGTGTTTTATTGTCTCCAATCTCCCATACAAATATTTAGGTATACATCCTTCAATTTCTAATAGTCTTTTTGAAAGTAAGTAAATGATCAATCACAATTTATTCAATCTTAAGCTTGTCTGAATCTCCATACCTGTCATAGTATCTATCAAATGTGACTATTTTACCTTGTTCTATTTCTCTCTTCTCTATCATTTTCATGTTAGGCTTCCATATGTGCTTCTCAATTTTCTTCTCTTCTCTCACTAGGCTTTGTTCTTTAGGCGATGTCAGTATGCTTGATCTAGTGTTTACTCTAGGAGTGATTTTCTCTATTTGTGATGTTTGTTGTGATGGAGGAGGTGGGCTATCTACCATTAATACCTTAGGAGTGGGAGGTTCTATAGTACTTCCACTTTCCATTCCAAGAGATCTATCTGTCATCTTATTTTTCCCTTCTTTCAGTTCTTCTTCTGTCAACCCAGCTTTTACACCACATTCATGCACAGGGTTTTCAATTTTTCTTTTCCTCTGACCTCTAGTCTATTCCTCTCTCACCTTAGCTGATTTGTCCTCATATGTTCCCCATCTTTCTTTTGATGGATCAACTTCTGATTCAAGAACATGTTCTACTTGCATGGTAAGTACCTCTGAGCTTACCTCATAACCCATGGCATAACACCATTTCTTTCTAGGTGTGACTCCTTCAAAACATACACAATCAATTTCAACCATGAAATAGATTGTATTCTTGTATTTTTCAACAATTTCCTCATTTATCATGTACCTAGTTTTCATTTGTCTCTGGAGGATCTTGATCATAGAAAACAATTCCCCATCAACCCATGTACTATTTTGTCTTTTGTAGCTCTATGAGATTAGAATACTAGTAGGTATCCTATATTTCCAACCACTAGGATATAAGCCAAGAAATTTGTGCTTAATATATATAAACATATGCATCAATAATGAACCAAATATGAAGGTCTTAGTTCTGTCTTTCTTCACTAGCTTCACATTTTCAAGAAATTGTTGTGCCAAAACTTCTCATAGGCTATATTTCACATTATCCTTCACTGTTCTCCATGCCATCATTATTACTCATGTAGATACTAAGTTAGGTCTACTGTTATAGTAGAATTTGTATCCAAGTATCATAGAAAAAAGTCTCACATCTTGCTAAAATATGTCATTCACAGTCATTACTCGCCTGTCCCATTTAGAATGTGTTAGGGTTTCAAATTATTTCTTTACATGTTTTTTTGCAATAGGAATGACTTCGATGTTGTCCATTCCAATGATTTCATGAATTAGGTCACTACAAATCTTCACAAGTTGATCACCTATCTAAATGAACTGATCATGAACCCTTCTCAACAGTATCTTAAACCATTCATCTTCATCAAATTTTCATAGGTCCAAAATTTCATTATGCTCAACTTATCAATGTGTTTGTATCCTTCTTTCATGATTCCACTATCAGTCATATACTCTATCTTAGTTGATATCTCATAAATTCCCAGTATATCATACTTACAATGTATGTAAGCCCTAATATCTTCTACGTGTAATATGCCATACAGGGTTTGATAAAATTCTCCTTCTAGATCCTCTTCACAGGACTTGAGTGGATTTTTCTTAAATTTTTACCTATTTCAATTGACAACATCAAAAATAATAGGTGCATCCATAGCTAGATGATGTAAATACCTTTCTTCCACTGAATTCTGCATTTATGCTTCAATCAATCATGCATGTAAATTGTAGAATAGATTGAATCTCTCTTCTCTCTGATCTCCTTAGCTTTCTCTTTGTCAAATGGTAAATAGATAGGTCATTGAATGGTGCTTTATACAAGTTTAAGGTATAAAATTCACTTTTACTTAATACTGTCCAGTCAGCTGTTAGATCTTGCGAACAAAATATATGCATCGGATGATGTTGCACTCTTAGATGTATACTATATGATGTTGGCCAAGTTCATTCCTAAGTTCGCTCAAGCTCAATCCATAGATTTCAAGGCAGGATATATTCTGATGTCTATATCCAATGCTCCCTCTAAGGCCATGATCATCCAATTCGATCAATTTTGTTTTACTACCATCAGGCAAAGATCTAGAAGAATCTACTGACTCTCCCTAAACTGATGTCTCACTTGTTTCATTGATCTTCCATATCTTACCACTATTGTTATCTTCTTCTTTCTTAAAACAAATTTCAAAATCAATCTTCAAATTTGGAACACTCTTACCAATATCATTTCCATTCTTCTGTGAATTCATAGGAAGTGGTACTCTTCTATTGTCTGATCCATTATACCTAAAAAACTTCACTATATGTCCTCGATTATTGCATTTGTAACATATAGGAGTTCTTCTTTCCTGATTAATGTGTATCTTACAGTACTTCACAATGTGTCCAATTTTAGTACATTTGTAGCATGTAGGTTTCACTGTAGATTCTCTTGCATTGTCTTGTCTATATCTAGATTGATTAGGTTTTATGCATTCTGCTTTCTTGTGCCCATATCCATTACAATTAAAACAATAACTAGAAAAATTCATGAAGGGGGCATTACCTCTGTAATCTCTCTTCATGCGTCCAAATTTATTTTAACCAAAGCATCTACCTCTGAAGGATCTGATCTCCTCTCTAGATTCTTCAATAGAAGGTTTCTCAGCATCAATCTTCTCATTTGATTTCTCTTCCTAATTTTTTGAGCATTCAGCTTCATTGAAGCCAATTCCAGTCATATTAGCTTTAGGTTTCCATTTTTCTCTTTGTTCATCAATCAAATCACTGCTGGTGTGAAGTTTCTCAATGTTTTTCTTTGCTTCAACAAGTTTACCTTTTATAATCTGATTGTATTTCTCCATTTCTAGATACTTGTTCTTTTAGTTTTCGGCCTCATTCTTCATTTGATCTAATGCACTGTTTAAAGCTTCTTCAAATTTCTTCATAGCATCATTCTTTATTTGTATTTCTTTAGCCATAGTCTCATTTTCAAGTTTCAGAGTCTCATTCTCTTCTTTTAGTTGCCTCAGTTCATCTGAATTGTCTTCATCTAAATCCTCTTTTATCTGAACCATAAGATCTTGTCTTTGACTTCTGGAAAGCTCAAGTTCTTCCTTGAGTTTCTTTATAAATTCTCAACTCTTCGCATGTTGAATCTCAACTCTCCATTTTCTACTTTTTCTTTGTCTAGGTCTTCAAGTGAAGCATCAAAGTTTTCTTGCAAATTGTCCAAATTCAATCTGATCTCCCTTAAGTTGTTAGAATTTTTCTCCAAGAGCCATAAGCTCTAATACCAATTTGTAGGATTGGATAATACTGAGAGGGGAGGGGGGGTGAATAAATATTATAGTACTTAATTAAATTCTTCAACCATTTAAACATTAACCATAAACTTACAGTAAATAAAATAATATAAGAAAATGACACAGTACTCATAACACCATATTTTGTTTTCAAGGAAACCCTAGCCAATGGAAAACCCTGCTGGGGATGGTACCCACAAGCATTTACTAAAGTATAATGTCCCTATTAGGAGACCTAGCCCTGTTAGGAGCTGAATATTACATAGAACATTTCCTTTTTAAAGCAATTACAACCCTGTTAAAGGTTCGCAACACCCTGTTAGGGGCCAATTGAGCTTACACCTCTTACAAAGTTATTATGTTTCCAAAGTGTTCTTAGTCATGAACAAAACAAGCAGCACTAGTGCTTAGATAGTTCATTTATAGTTCTTCAATGATATATGTCATTCTCTGCTCTTCTATTCACTCAACATACTCATCCAACTATCCAATATATATATTTATCAAAAAGATCTTACATATATATCTCACAACTTTACTAAGTCGACTCTCAATATGAATATTACAAATATTACAAAGTCGTCTCTTAGTACAAATACATTTAGTAAGGAAAATAGTAAATGTATAATCAGTGCTCTTACATACTCAAATTGTAGGTTATCAACAACCATAATCCAACTTTGATTTCCTGGAGTCCATGTCATACTCACTCAATCTTCGCTACTGTCCAACTGCTCTATATCAATGTACTATTGCAGTCTGTCCATCTTCAATTCTTTCTAACTCACCGTAAACATTACCAAAACCAAATTGATCTTAGGTGGAGGTCATACATACCCCATACTATCTTCCTCTAAGCTCACTCTCCCTAACTCATCGATCTCTATCTTTGATATCCAAAATACTTTTGTATCTCTGCTTCTATACTTAGTCGATTTCTGATTCAGAAAAACTTATCTTTATAGGAATCAATCTGAAATCCAGATGTGTTTCTATGAATGAAAACCAAAAAGTGAATCACATTTACACAAAATTGATCACTTCCCAACAACAAGTACTCTTTCTCTTATTTCTTTTTCATTCTTCAAAGAAAATGTCCATCTGGAGTATAGTCTATCTAATAATTCTCTTGGTACATGATTGCCTTCAAACTGCATCGGTACATATTTAAAATTATACATTTTTTCTATGATGGCTTCTTCTACTTTGTTCTGATCCTCTGGATCTAGTTTCATCCATCTTCTTATCTTAGAATCTGTAATAGATCCCTAATTTGCAATAGATTTACAAATGTCATCAATAGATTTTAGATCTTTTACCTTGACACTTTCTGCCTCTATAGTTTCATCTTGCTTGGTATCTTCAATATCCTCTTGGGTTTTGATGATCTTCCTTCCTATTTTCTTTTTCCCTCTCTTCAGTGTGGAAAATTTCCTCTTGTATGTCCTTACCTTTCCTTTCTTTAAAGGTGAAGAGTTGAATCCTTAGATGTTTGGCTTCTAGTTCTTGAAGTAGTTGTTGTCCTTGGCTTCTTAGTTGGTGGAGGAGGTGGTGAATCTAACTCTGTTTCCTTATATTCATCCTTTTCTTCAGCTTCACTAATAGGTATTTGTCCTTTGGTTTCTTCCTCCTTTTCAATTTCCTCTTTCTGCTCGATTTCTTCCTTAGTTGCCGACAGTATTTTCTTGAGATTCTTCAGCATCTTGTCCTTCTTTCTGACAATTTTCTTAATAACTAGGCCAGATTTTATTCTTTTCTTGGCCTCTTCATATGTTCCAAACTTGGGTTGTTTCTTATCCAGTGGTTCATTAATCAAGGCATCAATTGCCTTAGTTGCAAGATCAAAGTTTATCTCATACTCCAATGGTTGAAGCCATGCTATCCTCGGTACAATAGGCTTGATATATGTATGATCTATATCAACCATAAAACAAATTTCATCCTTATACTTCTCAATGAGTTGTTTCTGGGATCCTTACCCTCTTTTGCATTTGGTCTTTGAATACAGTGAATTATTCATCCATGATTTTTTCAAAGTTATCTCCCAGTGTGGCTATGTGTACACTAATTTGCACGGTGATCGGTTTGGTGCTTTCCCATTTCACATCTCCTACCGATGGGAATGTTTCTTGAAAGTAGAAGAAAATACACATTATGAGTGAGCCAAATTTACATGTGTTTGACTTCACATTCCTGATAGCCTTTAAGTTATCTTTCAACTGATTCAGCAGAAGTTTAGATAAGTCTAATTGTGTTCTCTTCTTCACATTTTTGTAGGCTATGTCTACTCCACCTGATGCAATGTTGTTCAATCTGTTGGCTTGGAAGAATTTGTACCCTAGAACACATGCACTAAACTTCATCTCATCATCTGTTATGGTGGAAACTTTTAGTCGTCTTCCATCCCATTTGGCTCCTATCATCTTCTCGATCTCGGCCTTAGGTGGATGCTTCAGTGCTTTTACTTTGTCAATTACGGGGTAATCGATGACCACATGGATAACATCTCCGGTTATCATCTTTGGTTCATCCAAACAAATCTTATGGTTGTGCATTTGACTGAGTACTGACTGAATCCACTCAGTTTTGAAGACCT
Source organism: Thuja plicata (assembly GCA_018584345.1). Lineage (NCBI taxonomy): Eukaryota > Viridiplantae > Streptophyta > Pinopsida > Cupressales > Cupressaceae > Thuja > Thuja plicata. The sequence continues at coordinate 1,884,246 of MU223586.1, read as the reverse complement.
TCAAGAACATTAGGGCATTGGTGAGCCATTTTAATTCTATATGCTTGTGTTCATCTTTTAGTGATCTATCTTTTTTGCATAGCTTCTTATAATATTCTTCAACCTTGAAATAACCTATCGCTACAATCTTGCAGTGTATGAAAGATCGAACGTCTTCCAAGAGAAAAACCCTAGCTGGTATTTGTTAGAATGCTCCACCATCATCGGGTTGTGAGGAAACCTCAGGAGAATCTTGTATTTTGGTTCCTCACATGCCAAATTTTTTATGAGTTTGAACTCATCCTTCTTTGTGTTCTTTGATTTAATAGTTCTTGATGTCGAGGCCATTTTCATAATTTAGGGCTTCCTATAAAATGCGCAAAAAAGAGAGTTGTCAGTTCTGTAGAACTTACTCTTTACTCTTGCAAATATTTCCAAATTGCTTTGGAGTGCTATGTGTTGAGTTGTGGTTTCTCTGTGATTCATTCACTTTCTGCTCAAAAATTGCCTTGGTCGCTCTGCTCTGGTCATCGTGAACAATGAGTTTTTTTGTTTCCCTATTTATAGTTGATGCCCAAAAATGCATGTCATTAATGTTTACCAACTCCTCGGTGTGTAAAGACAGAGTTCATCGATGAAGACTTCAAACTTTCCTTCGGTGATGACAAGATGTTTCAGTTGGTCATTATACCTTTTGCATTTATCGATGAGACTCAATTTATACTAGCAACTTTTCTTTTAACTGACGCTTCTCCGTAATTGTAGGCAGTCTCAGCTTTGAGTGTGTATCGACGGGTTTCGGTATATATGCCCGAAAGCATAGTTACCATAGATTTTAACAAGTAATACAATGATGCATCTTTCTTATTCTCATTTGGAATTTAATCAATATAATATGGTACTGATGTAAAATAATAACTTGGGTAATGCAGTTCCATACTTACTTGTTCTGCTTAGATGGGGGTGGTGATGTCACCGAATCCATTGGATGGGGTGTCACTATTTGCATTTCTCGGTCCAGCTTCATCATTGTTTGAAGCTTTTCTCCACATTTTGTATCTTTCCCTTTGGATGTCTTCAATGGTGTTTCCATTGAGATATGTGTTGTTTTCTGTCATTTGGTCTCTGTAGTATTTCTTGAGATGACCAACTTTGTGATAGCGTAAGCATGCCATTCCAGGGTTAGTCCAGCCTCTAGACTTTCTAGTCCACTGTCTAGTAAATTTTGTAGCAATGTGACCATATCTTCCACATGCTATACAATTTTTCCAAGTATTGTAATCCCATACATATTGGTTACTGACTCTCTTCGGTTGATAGGGAGTTTCTTGACCTTTAGGCTTCCATGCTTGACTTTTTTTTCCAACATTCAAGAGTTGAGTGCCCATTCATTTTGCAAGAAGGACAATATTTGTCCATGTAGGCTTCCTTCTTTGGTTTTTTCATCTTATACTTACATTCATATTCTTTATGTCCTTTCTTGTTACATTTATAACAAAATCCTATGAATGAAGATGTATATTTAGGAATACCTTTCATTTTACCTCTACATACATTTGATGTATGACCTTGCTTTCCACAGTGATTGTATGTCAGCTTTCTTGGTCTTTGATTTTCATAGACATTTTTTGGATTAGTTTAATTTGATGATTCTCCATTCTCAGTAAAAACTACACCATTTTTTTTGTTGACTCTTCATTGTCCTTCAAGAAAATAATCCATTCTTTTCTTGTGTTCTTCAGCTTTCTTGATAATTTCATTATGCTGCTGCTAAATTCTTATTTCATGTTTTAAATTTTCACTCTCATCCCTCAATTCACCAATAGCTTCTATTCTTTCAGTGAGTTCAACATTTATTCTATTTGCCTCTTGACTCATAAGAATAATTGGATTTGTAATCTCATGGTGATGCTCTGTAAGTCTTTGTATTTCAGACTCTTTTTCTTGTAGCTTTTCTGTAATCTTTATTCTATAATAAATAGCTAGTTTTCTTTCTTTCTCGGCTTGTCTAGCATTGTTCATGACATCAATCATCCTTACCATCTATGTCTCTTGACCCGTTTGCAAAGATTTAACTTGTCCAGGCAGATGTAGATTGATTTTAGTAAGGCTTGTGATGCTTTCTTCTGATGTATCTAATGCTTTTCTTGTAGTTGATCCTGAAGACTTAAAGAAATCAATTGTATATCCATTCAATCTGATCTAAACTATATTGATGTGAGTTATATCAAATCATAACATTAACATCCATGTGAACATTCATAGAAACATTCATGAAAGTAATTTGAAACATAACACAAGATATGATATCGCAGAAAACTCTTGTTAGAAAGTAAAAACTATGGTGGGGATGGCACTGAAAAAATATTCACTATCTGCAGATTGTAAGGGGCCGTTTAAGGCTTACAATTTGATCACTTCTGATGATCTTCCCTTTTAAGAGTATCGGTGGAGACCTGTTAAAGTCTACTCTATTAAGATCTTTAGCAACACTGTTGAGTGTGTACTTAGTTAAGAGATTTGTAGTTGGACTATTAAATCCACCTTCCTTGAAAGGATTTTTACACTTTTCTCCTCTTGTTAGAATGATAAAAAATTACAAATTGACCTAGTAAATGTAATCTCCTATTGCTAATACAGATTCAATTTATTTTACATGAAAAAAATTATCACCTAATGTGATTGAATAATACCTTTGATTCTCGGTATCCTCTGTTCTTGGTTCTGATAACCAAATTCACCTTTCATTGTTCTGGTTCTTGAAAATTTCAATCTAATCCATAGATGTGCTCATTTTCTTTATTCATGTTCTCCACTCTCTTCACATCATCATTAATCAATGATTGCATCATCTATTTATAATATGGATTGACATCATCAAGTTTTGAGAAAAACAATGTTAACTCTAAGATCAGGTTTACAACTTGTGCCTAGATCTCTTAGTCTATGTGTTTTAAATCAGTTAAAATGATTAAAGAACTTAAATTCATTTTTCTTGTCCCTAAAGAAATGAACTTAAACAAATAAATATCCTATAAATAGAATAAGCTTTCTTTTTCTGACGTGGAAGTCAAATCCACTTTTTGTGGGCAGCAACTGACTCTCGGTTCCTTTCGGTCGGTTATGCTTGACTGTCCTTCAGTTTTGTTTTTTTGGTTGTAACTTAACTCTCTTGTCGGTTTGAAATTTATCTTGCATGTTGGGTTCCTTTTTCGGGTTCCTCTATATCGTTCTGCTTTGCAATTTCAGTTTACACACTAAGTTGTGTCATCGGTTCTCTTTGTACTTAGTCATTTCGGTGATCTTCTTTATATCTGATTTTTAGTTTGTTCTTTGTTCTGTCTTTTGGTGTATGCTTACCAAAAGTGTTTTTTGCATTCTAATGGAAAATTAATTTCATCACTATTTCAAAAATTTATGATTCACATGTTGCACTTAATAAAATAGTCAAGGATAGAGAGCCTCCTAGCGGGGGATAGGAGCCTACTTGGGTGGCTCCAAGACCAAAAGTCACTCCAGAGTTTGTTGTGTCCATTAATTTTTGGGAGTGCTCCAACTTCTCACCCAACTTATCCATCAGGGGTAGAAAAATGGGGTCCAAGACCTGAGGCAGGGCACCAACTTTATTCTTTCCATAAGCTTTGGATTTCTCTAGGGCTTGGGAACCTGAAGCTCCCAAATAGTGCTTGTTCGAATGGACACTCTTCAGAAAGACCTTCTCAAAATATGAGTATCTGCACTCAATTACTTCTCTCAAGATGTCCTTGATGTCCAAAATTTCCACTATATCCCAATCCACCGGAGGGAGGTCCATCTTATCTATACTTGTTTCTTTATACTCGAGGTCCTCTAGGGCCCGGTGTTTGAAAAATTCCATGGGAATGTCTGGAGCTCAAGATGTTCCATCATCCCTTTTGATATACTAGTGTAGTATCACTTCTGGACATCATAATCATCCTGGCAATTGGCCCAAAAATCTTCTATGTGTCAAACATTGGGGTTCACCCCCTTTGGCATCAATCTTGTCAGTCACCCAAGGGGATCATAATCCTTGTGGTGGAAAGAATATTTTTCTAAGTTAAAACTACTTAGCTCAGTAGCAGCACCCCAAGCCATGTCTTAAAGGGAATGTCAAGGTGGTAACTTTCTTGGCAGAAACCAAGGTATGAGCCTCAAAAATATGCCTGAAGAACTCTAACAAAACTACCCTATCCCCACAATGTTTGGGTAATAGGAAGGGCTCTCCAGAGAAGCTAGACATCCGAATGTAAGTGTGCTAGAAAAAGTTGATGAAGTATCGCCCCACGCACCAACCAGGCTCATGGCCTGTGGAGATAACCTATATCCTTGATCTCCAATGGCCGCCTTGACCCCATGAAAGATGAAGGCATCATTGACTCTATAAAAAAATGGGAAACTTTGGTCCCACTGAATCTGGGGGAAGTGGTTGCATGGAGACACATGACCAGATCCTTCCCCAAGAACACCAACTGTTGTTAAACCTCAAACCCCCTAGGACTGCCAGGTGAGTGGCCAGAGGATGTAGGAATCCATGTAGAACTTATAATCTAAGTCAACCCTCCTCATTTGCATGTCTACATGTTTGACAATGATATCAGTCTAGTTGAAGTGAGCCTTATTGGTGGTCATACCATATAAGAAATAATACATCCAGGGGGAGAATTCACAAGCATGTGGCTCCCTAAAGATCTTTCATAAGAAGATAATTCCCACCTGGATGGGCTCCTTAAAGTCAGAGCGAGGAATATTTGTCTGTATCTTATTGTAGTCCTGACATGAAATTTTCATCCAATGTGTGTTGAGGTGGCATCGGGCCATGTCTTTCGTGCACTCATACTATTGGAGGGCCTTAGACTTTGTGAGAGAAACACCTCCCATGAATTGTGAGATACGCCACCCTCTAATAGTGGTATAATGGTCCAATGTGATGACAGACACCGGGTATCTGAGGGGGGTAGGGGAAACCAACATAGAATGCATATTTCCTTGGTGATAACCCCTAGCCAAGAGAAAAAATAGCTCCAATGCTTGCACTAATCATGGAAAACCAACTTCTTGAATGATTCTAGATGTCGCTAAGTTAATTGAGATAGAGTCATTGGAGCATCGGAGTTGATAGATTGTTTGAATAAGGCCCTGCAATTCGGCCCAGGTGTCGACATCTATGTCATTGATCTCTTCAAGCGCAAACTCAATTCGGGACCCATGAATTGTCCCATTATTATTATATTTCTGGGTTAGCAGGATCTTTTCTAATGTCTGTTCTATCTTGTTCTTCTTGATGGTGTCTACAGAGACACTTGGGAGTTTTGGAATCCTGGGAGTTGAAGATCTTGAAGCTATTTCTTTCTTACATTAACCTGTACCTGCAAACTAGACAATTGTTAGTACATAAACATTGAGAGATTCCAGATTCTGGAGGTCTTGAGAATAACTTCACCTTTTCACCTAAAATGGAGAATTGTTAGGGCATCCTAAATGAGATCATATGTCCTAGATTTCATACCATTTTAACACATAAGATACTTCTCTCTTACCGAGGATCCAAAATAATAACTCAAAAAGAGGTCGCATGAGGTAGAAAAGGAAATATTAATTAACACGCTTGACACTAACTTGAAAAGACAACAAATGCCAACAATAAGATAGGTGGCCCTGCTACTATAATTTAACACGGGCCTACTCACTCAGATGAGTAATGATAAAATCTGATAGTTGTTCTAGCATGAGTGGCATGAATGCCATTTGGGATGAGTTTTAAATGTTCATTCATGGGAACTAATTTTTCCATTAAGGAAGAAAGGATGGAGGAGAGAGAAAATTAATGGCATGCTAACAAGATGACCTCTGCAATTGACATACCTACCTCCTCGTCATCCAGAGCATCACCAGCTAGGGTGGTGAGCCTAGTTATTGAACGGATGTGACCTGAGACCTCATAAAGAATAGGGATGACAATGGGTCTTTTAGGGACAAATCCCCTAACACCCAGCTAGGAAAACAACCTCAGAGACACCACATCTCTAAGAAGAAAAAGAGAAATCAAAGTGCTACAGATTCACAGAATTTACAGACAGGGCTAAACCCATAGTGAGCTACCAGAGCTCGCACACTCAAACCTACAGGTCCGCTAACCAAACTCACAAAAAACACCCTACACACTCTACCACATAGAGCATTTACAATCTACTCACAACATATACAAAATATACAAGACACACAGCCAAAACTTGATGGATTTATAGACTCCCCAGCAGGAAGCGGGCGATACTTACAAAAATTTATAGCCTAGGAGGGTGGGTGCCTTTCCTTCCAAGATGGATAGCTACAAAGGGAAGAGGATGCACTAGACTCAAGGATAGAGTCATGTCGAATAGAAGATGAAACCTTGGAGTAGAAAAAAAAATGAACAATGACCAAGAATAGACATGGAAAAACATAAACTAGCCACGCAAAACAACAAGAAACACGGAGATAAGTGAAACATAGAAGAAACATAGAAAAGTAGAAAGAAAACAAAAGGAAAAACCCAAGGGCCTAACTGAACCTTTAAATGTCAAATGGAAGGACCTATAACTTCTTCACTCTGTCACCTAAATACTCCACTAGACTTGACAAACACACCTCTGCACCTTCTAACCCAAACATTTCTTCTTAGAAAACAAATCGTTTCACTCTCCAGAAAAGTTTGCCAGAAGGTAACTTGTTTGTGGTAAGTGTAAAATGACAAGGTAAAATTCCTTAAGTAATTCCTAGGAAAGTACATTAATTACCAAAAGTAATTTCAAGAAATATGTCGACAGCCAGGATCTAGACCCACAAACACCTGATGGTCATCCTCCTTCCAAAGAAAAAGAAAATGACCACCGAGGATAGAAGATCCAGAATCACCCGCTTGGGAATGACACTTTGGGACAAACATCCTGGAAGAAAAAATGGACAAAAAAGGGAGGGCAAGACCGAGTGGGGCCATAAGAGCCTAAAAGAAACAAGGAACCAAACCAAACACAAAAATAAAGCAAAGGGGAAAACCAAAAATGGAAAAGAAGGAAAAAAAAAAAAAAGGGACCTAACATTTTGGACATAAAATGCAGGGCAGGGTATATAGGGCATAACAAATGGTGACTCACTAAGATAGATACCTCATGCATTTGAGAACTCTAGAACTCTGTTTGAAATGACGGGGACCTTATCATCAGTAGAGAAGCGATGTCATGTCGTGACTCCAAAATCGGGGAAACTTGCTGAGATTTTGATATTGATCTCTTCCACTGTATGCATCCTAGGTGTCAGACGAAGGAATGAAGATAGAACCTGGCTGGAGAGAAGATAGAGAAAATGCACTAACATAGCAAAACTGGCACCTTGCAGGCATTTCATGTTTTCCCAAGATCTGGATCTTCCTGCCCTGACTCCTTTATCCTCTTTTTTTGGTAAATGGGATAAGCGGTACTACTTTCACTAGGATCCTCAAGGTTAGCTTTTTACCATGGTGGTACTTCTTTCACCTCTTCATCCTTTTGATTATTGAGTGGAACGATAAAATCCATCTCGAGGAAATCTTCAAGTTATATTTTTTTTCTTAGGTACCCCTCACAGAGAGTGCAGTCGATCTACCTTTCTCCGAGCCCCTTTAGTTCTTAGTATTTAAATAACTCCCTTTTTGAAAATGACAACCGAAATTTGTTCTTTTTGGGAGAAACATCAATATCTAGACCAGAGAAGAACCTCCAACGTCCAAAATCTTGTGAGAATAGCTTCTCAAGATGAGGATAAGGCCATACTCATTTACGATCTAGTTTAGGACCACTAAAATGTGTGAGGGGAATTTGTCAACTTACATGATTGTTATGCAAAGCATACCATTCTAACAGGAGAGGGAAAAAACCCCCAAAACTATTTACATGGGAGGGTGTACTGGAGTGACACACCTAAAGGCTACTTACAAAAGGTATATACACATGATACATCTCCCATATGAGAGTTTGTTCTTCCACCTTACTCAAAGTAATGTTTAAGGAACTGCCCGTTGATAGGAAACAAGACAACTTCTCTAGTTAAATAACTTAGGCGGTATGTGTTGGCTCCACAAATTTTAGAAATTTGACAAGGTCTAAGCCAAAGCCTCTGGAACTTTGTATGTTTACCTTTCTTCTCCTGGGCCTTGTCCCACAAGAGGACTAGATCTGAGAGTTGAAAAGCCTTGAATTGGGCTCTTTTTTCAAACCAATGTTTGACTACAGCTTGGTACTTTACAAAATGTTCCAGTGTGTAATCTTTTTGTTCTTCCAACCATACCAAGTTAAGGAGATGCACCTCAATAATGTTATCTTGATTTTTAAACTCTTGCATGAACTATAATAACAAGATTTGTAGGTTCATAGGGAATACTGGATTTAGTCCATACACCAGATGAAATAGGGAAGTCCCCAAAGTGACCTTGATTTGGATGCAGTCTAACCACAAGGAAAACCTTAGTTTTTTATGCCAATCTTGGGGATTCCTTTTGAGAAAGTGTTTGATTACCTCTAAAAGGTTCTTGTTGGTTGATTCTTCTACCCCATTTCCCTACAGGTAGTAATTAATTGAAAACTTGAGGGTGACATCCCTATCATAGGCCCACTCTAGTAATTGGGTAGAGGAAAATGCTGGGTCGTTATCGCACACCAAGTAAAAAGGCATTCCAAACCTAGTGACGATGTTCTCTTCTATAAAATAGATCACTACATCCATGGTGTTGTTCTTACATGGTATAGCCTTGGTCCACCAGGTACAATAATCAGTGGCAGTTAAAATGTACCGGTGGTTAGCTGTCAAGTTGGGATTTATCTCCTATAAAATCAAACGCCCATTGGTTGAAAGGTCTTGCCTCGAATACAGGTTGGAGAGGCATTGTCAGATTTCGCTCCCTTGAAGTGGCAATTTGGAAGGTGTGAAATTTCCTTACGTGTGTGTAGACATCTCAAAAAACATGGGGCCAATAATGCCCGGCCCAAAGAATTTGATGAGTGGTAGCATCGACTAACCCGTGTCCAGTTCCAAAATGACCGTGGAATTATTCTATAATTTTTGTGGCTTGTTCTCAGTCAAGACACTAGAGGTATACACCTTCATAGTTCCTTTGGAATAGGGTCCCATTTTTTATCATGAAATGTGTGCTCTTTATCCGGAGAGCCCAGCATTTACTAGGGAGGATCCCTTCTGGGCATTGGTTATTTAGCAGAAGGTGCACCAAGTCAGCATACTAGGGGTCCTGAGTGATGGATTGCATGATTTAGGTGTGGCATTTGATATGCGGGTGGGTTTCAGCAATATCTTTGCACAACCCTTGTCCTTAGACAAGTTTCATAGGTTGCATTTCTAGATCATATTATTGGAGGATAGCCATCCACTTCCCCCGACACTCATCCAGTTCACTTTGAAGTAATAAAGCCTTGATGGCCTGGCCGGGGGGGATGGCATGCACTTTTCTATGAGGGGTGTAGTGTTGGAATTTCTTAACTGCCCAAATGAGGGAAAATGCTTGGTTTTCTAGAGGTGAATATCGCACCTCTGCATTCTTGAAAGGGGAGCTCATGAAAGCAATGGGTCACTCTTCCCCTTCTATCTTTTGGGTTAATACAGCGACATGAGAGTGAGCAGAGGATAAAGAATATATATGAAATGGGAGGGAATAATCTAGGCTATCCAGGACAGGGGCCTCCATGATAGAATACTTGATCTGGGAAAAAGAATGTTTTTCCTTTGGGCTCCACTCAATTTTTGTATCCTTTTTCATCATATTGTTCAAAGGTTTTACAACCTCGGCAAAACCAGTGATAAAATGCTAGAAAAATTTGATCTTCCCAAAGAAAGACCTTATCTCCTTCTTACTACCCAACATTTTCCATTTTAGCAGTTCTTCAACTCACTAAGGGTCAATAGATATACCATTTTATGAAATGATATGTCCTAAAATTTTCCCTATATTACTCCAAATATGCATTTCTTTGGGTTGAGGGATATGCCAAACTAGTGGCACCTTTTGCAAATCTTAGCAAGATGGGTTGGGTGATCACCTCTCGAGAGAGAGAGAACACATTTAAATCATCCATGTAGATGATTATACATTTTTTGACAAAGCCTTTGAAGGCTATGTTCATGGCTTTCTAGAATGTGGCCCCGACATTAATCAACCCAAAAGGCATTCTTCTATAGGTGAATGTTCCCCACTTGGGTGTGAATGTCATTTTGGCTCTGTCTTAAAATTTAACCATAACCTGATTGTATCTAGAGTATGCATCTAGATAGGACAACATATGAGAGCCATTAACAATTTGTAACACCTCATCCAGCAAGGGGAGGGGGTGATTATCTTTCTTTGAGGCTTTATTTAAATTTAGGAAGTTGACACACAGTCAGATTTCCCCATTCTTCTTTTAGAGTGGTACTAGATTGGATACCCACATGGTGTTTCAGATTGGAAAGATTATGTGGGTAGCCGATAGCTTTTGAACCTCTTGATGGATAAGAGACTCAATTAGGGGATTGACTGGTCTTTTTTTTTTCCAAAATGGCTTGGCATCCAGTTTTAGGGGGATGGTGTGTGTCATTATAGAAGTATCATAGGTCTTGAGATCTTCATATCCCCAGGAAATTACATCAATATATTCTTGAAGGAATGTGAGAATCTTCTCTTTCTCTTTGGGAGAGCAAGACGTACCAATGTGGATGATCTTTTCTTGAACGCCCGTCCCGATATTTACCTTTTCATATTTTCCCCCCTCCGGGGTTCAGGATGCTCTATCTTGAGCTTGTGGGTTAGAGTCAAATATCTTCTTGAGGGAAACCATCCCCTTAGGGATGGTGTTGGCAAGTAGGTCAAGGATTCCATCCTATTTTCTTCTTTCCCAGTATCATCGTGTTCTTCTTCCTCCATGATCTGGTCTTCAAAGACACAAACATTTTCCATGAAGTTGAGTATGTGTCTATCATCCTCAAAGGCCTAAACATTATTTATATTATTGGGTATGGAGGGTGTGGGCATCATTTCAACTAAAAATCTTTAGAGCCGGGAACCCGCCATAGGTTCTAAAGTATTGGCTAACACAGCTAATGCATCCAAAACATAATTATGTTTCTAAGGAATCACTTTGATACCAAAATCATCAAAATTCTCTATTAAGCTCCATGCCTAGTTACGATAAGTGGTCAGTCATTTATCATGGCATGTGTATTGGCTCCATATTTTCTAGACTATAAGTTTTGAGTCACCCATTTCTCGGAGGCATATGACTCCTTTTCTAAGGGCGAATAGGAGCTTGAGGACTAAAGCCTCATACTCCATGATGTTATTTCTGTAGTCAAACTACAAGCAATATGATGTGAGGAAAGACTTTCCTTGGGGGTTAATTAATTCCACACCGGCTCCACAACCCTGTTTATATCGGGATCCGTTGAACTTAAGGATCCAAACATCACTATTGGCACATTTTGGTTGCAAATCTTGGGAGGGAGTAATAGTTGGTTTGGGATGGGGGATAGGCTCGGCCACATCCCTTTACTGAGTAGATACGGGGGCAAAAACATGCCTTGGAGGAGTCTGCACAAGAGATTCCTTAGATGGTGGTCCATTTGGTGTGCTTGTAGTTGGAGCATTTTGGGGCAGGGCCTTAACCATGTGTTGTTCTACTTGAAAATTTTCAAGGTGGACCTTGGCAGCATCTACACATGGTGCACATTCCATCTCTGAGTGATTTTGGCAATGAACTCGACACCAACTGCTAGACAGCAGGGAGGTTAGATTTGCCTTGTCACCTTGGGACTTTACATCTTGTTTCAACTCTATGACGAGGTCAAGGATCCTTTGGGTGATGACAGGATCTTTGTCAGGTATCTCTCCACCTAGAATGAAATCTAAAGTTGGGATTTCTTTAGCTCTATATAATCTAGGTTCTAATTCATAAAAAGTGATTGTGCTAACCTAACCATAATCATTGAGAGCCTACTTCATCTGAGGTTTCTCTCTACCCTAATTTGGTTAGCTTCTCCTTGTTAGTGATTTTTCTTTCAAGATCTTAAAATAACTGTATACCAGTATACTTTATTGCAAACTATTGATTTATGCAAGAGAAGTCTAATTGATGAGGATTGGATAATATCCTCCTTCTTTTTTAAGCTTCACAAACTTAGGAAGGTATTACCTAATAGATTAACTATAATAGTGGATTAGGGACAACACTAATTTTTTATTTATCTTTTATTGCATCAACTTATAAAAAACCCTACAGATGACTGAAATCATCTTGATACAGAGCTTAACCAGGAAAACTATGATTGTAAGAATAGCAAATAACAGTGATCTAAATATTCTCATCTTTCTTCTTTTTAGATTTTTAACTCAGGAAGGATAACCTTTTTTATTCTCTCTTCAAGGAATTAGCAAACTGAATTATATTAGCTCAATACAATTCTTTCATCTTATATGTTCTTTGTAACACTAAAGTAATTGAATATTTGTTTTAAATTTTGATGACGAAGCAACTACTTATCAAACCCTAGACCAGTGCCTATTCCTTGGGGAAAGAGTCAATGAAAGGTATAAATCCACAGAAACAACTTAATGGAAATACAATAGAATGCCTTACAAACTATATGCAGCTCAGATAGAATGCCTTATAGACTATCTTATCATTTCCATACTACTGTATCAAATCCTCACACTAATTCTTAACCCTCTAAAATCACTCATAAAACTTAGTTCTCTCCTTGAAAGAAACTCATAAGCAATTAGACAATTACCTTGTAACTGGTATGTTTAAGATTCCTTACAAACTAAACATACAAGAGCATCAACATAAATATAAAGAGACAACAATAATATGGAACATGAAACTGCACTATTTTTCATTAATATGTCTTGCTTCAATACATCCAGACCAAAAGCTTAAAAGATTAGACAAAATTAGAAATTTGCCTCACAGTAATATATTCAACTTCTGGGACCTACTCTGAAGCCATTTGAAGGGAAACTGAACAGACTCGGAACCCCCCAAAATAGAGCAGCAATAGGAACCCCTAAAACTTAGAAAAGAGAGAAGATATCGAAGTAGAAGAAACCCTAAAACCTATGCCTGATAAACATATATCCTCTTTTCAATCTAATCTCACTTTCCTTCTCTCTCCTATGAAATCTAATCTCCATTGGTGACTACAAAATCTGAATTCATACTGTCTCCAAAATCTGATTTGTTTGCCCTTTCAAAACTGTCTTGATCAAAGAAATTTAATCCTCTCTAGCAACTGTCTTTTCAAATAAAATCTGATTCTATTCTCTACAAATATCCTTCTTTATCTGATTCCAAAATCTGATCTCATTTGTCTCATAAGAAATTCCTCCAAATCTGATTTGATTTGCCTTTAAAATCTGATTTTTTATCTCCTGAGCATCCTTCGTGAAAGCATGTTTCAAGTTTTGCAAAAATATTTTTTCACAAAACTATAGAAAAGAATAATGTTGCACTGATGTTTCCTCAAATATTTTAATCTTTTACATGCAAATCTGATTGAAATTCACTTTTAAATACTCTGATATTTGCACAGACTATATTGTTTTACTTTTATATCCTGTGCATTTTTCTCCTTTGAAATTTTTCATTTTCTGTATTTTCCCCAGATTCCACCAGAATTTGGCATGTGGCACTCACTGGCTAGCTATTTTTAACTAGTTTGTGAACTCATCCTTAACTCTGGGTCACTTGGAGAGTTTATTCTCCAAGTCTCAATAAGAATTCTTTAACCCTAAGTTTACATGGAGACTAAATGCAGGCCCTTGATCTGATCTTTGATCTGACGGTAGTCTCCTTGTCTTGGTAGTTTAAGGACTTAGCATTTTTCTCTTCATGACTGCACGAACCTGTTAGTTGACCTCCATTAGCTCAATCTTGGCATTTATCTCTTAACCATGGCTAGCTTGGGCAACTTCATGACTGCATAGTCGCATGATCTCTGCAACTCTGACGGCTAACCGCAATCCTTCTGTGACTGCGTGCACAGTCAATCTAGCGGTTAGTCACACTATCTCAAAATCTTGGTGGTTATCTCTTAACCATCTCCCAAATTTGTGAGCTTGAACCATGTGTACCTTCATCCTCATCACCATATGTGCCACCTTTCTACAAAATTTGGTCAATGTGGGACTAGATCCCTTTGGTTTTTAAAGCGTTTTCTAAATTTTGGTTCAAAATTATGGGACCGACCTGCGCGTTGAGTCCTCCAGCCAAGGGGCCCGCCAAGGCCTCTTGGTTTCTTATTCATATTAATTTGTGTTTGCTGGAGTATACAAATACTATAAAAAAACCCAAACCCCACCAATGTGGGATAAATGGTCTGTGCATTTTCAAGTCCTAAACCTCTGTATATGCTGCGCGTGGGCTATTATGCAATACAATTTTTTTGTTTAAAATGTTTGTACCACTTCCTCCAGTGCTACATGGCTTATGTCATGTGAATTTTGGTTTATATATTTCAAAAAACTTACACCAAAGTCAGCGCAAGTCCTTCTATCTTCATTTTTTTTTGGATTTTCTATTTGAAAATTGGCATTGCATAATACACTCCCTCCATATGATGCGCGGTCCTATTTTCTACAAATAAAATTTTTGGTTTTTAAAGAAATTCAAACATCCACCCAAAACCAATGCACTCCAGTATACTATATGGTGTTGGCAAAGAATGTTTTAAAATTTTAAATCCTCCCCCAAAAATGTTGCGCAACTTTTCATGGTATTGGTTTTTGTTGTTAAAATGTTTTCATTGCCTCCTCCAAAATGGTGTGTTGGGCTTATCTTGTTGGTTTCCATGTTTTATAAAAACAAAAACAACTACTTCCTTCTCCTTATGATACTCAGGGTGTATGCAAATGCAATTTGTTTTTGAAATACTTTTAAACTTCACCACAAAAAATTGTGCATACATTCAATATGCATCTTGAACTTGTTGTTTTAAAGTTTTTTCTTTAACAAACTCTCTCCATAGAGACTAGCACAGCCCCATGTTGATATGCATTTCTTTTTTGAAATGTTTTAAAACTATAAACACCTAACCAAGTTCTGTGCACCCAATGCTATATGCTTTAGTTTTTACTTAAAAGACTTCTCACTCCTCTTTCTAAATCTGACTTATGCATTGGAAGTTTGGATTTAAAGTTTTAAATTCCTCCGCATTCTCTGTGCAAGGCTCCACATTATGCTCTGCACTGGGCTTTTTAAATTTCATAACATTCAAAGAACCCCTCCCCCCCAAGACATTGCAAAGGTATTCAAAATGTTATGCATTTTGCTTAAATTATTTGTGCTTTGGTTTCATGTGTTCTATAAAACCATTATCATGCTTTGTCTGTGCATCCAATTTCACATGTTTCAAACTTGCATCCACACTTTGAATACAAATAATTATGTAAAATTTGTCATAAAGCATCAAACTGGCGGCCTTTAAAATAACTTCTCACATTTCTGCAAATTAGCCACTTGAATGACAATTGGCCTTAGGAGCTAGTCTCAAGATTAACTGAACAACACTCTGCAAATATGGGAACTGGAAAACCCTCTCATCTCCAGCATCTAAAAAAGTTATCCAAATGGATTGGCTTGAAAACATCAGGATCAAAATATTATAACATGTAAAATGGGCAACTTCACTATATTCTGCAACTAGCAATATTCAAACATATACAAAACCTTGCCCAAAATGCAACTTCAAAAGTCATCAGATCACTTCTTGATGAACTGTCACTCAGAAGAGTGATTCATTCATCAACAATGAATATGCATGCAAAAGGGCTTCACCGGATTCAAATTTAGGTGCAAGATGCAACTAATCAAAATTGGACATTTCAGAATATTGTGCAAGTGCAAATGTTGAAACAACATAAACATTCAGATTGGCTTTTGCAAGATTAACAAAGTATGGTCTAAGACTTCACCACCATTCATAGTAGTAAATTTACATGTAATGAGAATGGTGCCACAATTGGTTATTTGAAACACCATTTAGACCAAAATTTATCACTCTTACAAAATGACCATTCTGTAAATTTGATTATGTTCAGCACTAGCAATCTGCACAAACTGTCTTCAAATTTTGATTCACAAACTAATAAAAAAGAACCCTTAGAACCTTAATCTTTGAACGTGGATTCACCTTCACATGTGGATTATGAAACTTCAAATAAATTTCTATGAAAGTGAACTGATTGATTAGCATCAATCTGCAAAGTCAGCACCTTACAACTTTCTGAATTTAAAACAAAATAAATATGTTGAAATGTGATTTGGAATCAAGTTGGAAAAGTGGTCAAGCGGATTGGCCAAGGGATGAAACTATTTAGATAGTTAAAATTTCATGTTTTCAACATATGGGAAAACTCAATTATGTAGGGCATTCAACCGGATACATCTTGCAGAAGATCAAAGTAGGTTATTCAGCATTCTAGGCAAAATAGAGAAATGGGACAGTTTTGCAGGACCAACTTTGGGGAATCTGAAAACTTATCAAATGGATTCAAAATGAATTAGGATTTGAAATATAGGCTCTCTAATATATATGTTAAATATTACCAAAATGGAAGCCTATGAACCAAAAAAGGACGCACATTATTCAGATGCAAACTGGGCCTGTTACAGCAAATTGACACTTTAACAACAAATGCAGAATGGACAAGTGCTCAAAATAAGTCATCACTAAACAACTCAAAACTTGAATATGACAACTTCGGATGTCTTCATATTCCAAAAAAATAATGATGAACACCTGACATGCATGATAATCTTTGAAATCCCATCAGGGAAAACAAGCTCAAAAAACACTTATAGGGGGTCAAAAATGCAAAAATTTAACAAGGTACTCAAAAACCCTTGTATTTTTTAGTACCAACACTCCTTTCCAAGGGAGCCATAGATGGGATAAATTAGTCAAGATATATCCATTCAAGGATTTGAACCAATTATGACTTAGGAGCATCTTGTAAGTCTCAGGGATGTCAACCACCTAGATGTCAATGACGCTGGATATCTGCAAATCTTGTACTAACTAGACTGGGACATTTTTTAGTTCTTCCACCATTTTAACAGTGGTCTTGTCCTGCTAGACAACCTCTCCTTTGAACCGTGTGGGATTCAGTATGAGATTCTTGCAAATAGATAGGGGCATGACATTGCCCGAAGCTCTGAAATCTACTAAGCAGTTGTATAGGTTCTTACTATAAATTTTGAGATCGAGAAAAAAGGGAGGATCTTCTGTACTCCCGTGAAATATGGTCGCGTTAGCATCATAAAACATCATAGACTTGGGTGGGTGGTCACATAATTTTGGGTTCTCCAGGTATCGTAGGAGAGACTTTCTCTGCTTGGGACAACTAAGTAGGACCTCCATCAAGGTCATGGTGGCAGTAGTATTCTCCATCACTTTCGTGATATCGAACTTTCCTTTAGGTGCCCACGGACCTTTTCTGATAAAGTTGCATGTATTCATAGGCATGGGTTCTTTAGGAGGGGGTGGCTTAACACTCACCAAATGGTCTAGTGGGAGATTCATAATCTTTGGTGGAATCGATATCGTAAGGGGACCCTTGTTTGATGGACTCTGGCTATTGTAGGGAGTCCTGGGGTTGGTAAAGGCATTAGCTTTGAACCCTAGGATGGAGTCATCGAAGAAACCTTGTAAGTCAGGTTCTTCCTTGCCTTCTTCACCATCACCAAAAAAGACAGTATCACACACAAAAGAGGAGAGGTGTGTTTCAGCTGAGGATTCTAGAAGAGGAGAGTCAGTGTTTTGTTTCCTATCGGACTGGGATATTAGGATGATCTTCTCTAGTGTGGTACAGTTTACCTCAAAATGTGAACCAATGTGATGCAACTGACACCAAGATGTTAGGGGGTGGAATTTGGCAAGTTGCATGGAATGAATAGGTCTCATGCCTCCCTGGGTGTTAGGCTAACTAGGGGGGATGCCCCCATTGTTCGATGTATTATTCCATTGTTGGTTGGGCCAAGCATTGTTATTTCTACTATTGTTATAGTGATTCTGGGGTCCAGATTTATTGGAACTCCATTGTCCCAAAAATATATTCCCCCTTTGGGAGGGATTAGTCCAGTGGGATGTAAGGGTCCCATTTTTAGCTGTCCCATATAAGTGGTGAGTGACGAAACTAGTCATCAAAGGGATTAGACCTCAACAGACAGCTGGGTAGTAGTATCACAATATAGCAAATAGGGTGGTGGGGCAGATGTAGAGGCACTTGTCACTACTAGAGGCAAGCCTCCATATGCTGGCATCTGGAAGAAAGGTACTCCAAATGGTGGGGGTACTGTGGGGCGTCGTTGTTCCTAGGGAGCGTATTCTAGGTTCAGAGGATTTTGATGGGGAGTGGTATAAACATACCAAGGTGTCAGATTCATCGTAGGGGTGCCCAGTGCTATATTGGGGTCATATCCTCTTGGGTAAGTTGTTCCCCTAGGAAGCGTGTTATAAGGCAAGCCCTGACCGATACCATTGGGAGCTTTACTCAAGTTCTGAGATAGCTCAAGGGAAAGGTTGTAAACTTTATCCAGGGTATCTCTATCATTGGTGGCAGTGGTTAAATATTTCCAAGGGTTCATTGGGCTCCTTCTGAATAGAAATAAATTGACTATGAGACCAGGCCTGGTCCACATGGACCCGGAACACCATCAGAAAAGTGGCCTCCATGTCTTGCCAACTATTGATGGAGTTGGTGGGTAAGTTCAAGTACCAGTTCAACTCGCTTTCTCTAAGAGACAGCGGGAACATTCTGCTGACCACATCTTCATGTTGGATGCAATGTTGGTTTATATAATCTTTATATTCCTATAGATGTTCTTCAATAGTTCAAATGCCTAGATGTTCATACTTGGGATAAATATTCTCTAGATGCGGAGGAAAGTCATTGACCGTGTTGGGGAACTATCCCATGGGAGACCCCATGTTGTTGAAGTAGGAAGCCATTGGGATGTTAAGGTTGATAGTGAGATTTGTCGCTGGGATGGGTTGGTTAACCTGGATGTTCTTGGGGGCTATGAACCCTCTATTTGTGGGATGGAGAGGTTGCTTCTTCTGGTAGGTCTTCTTCGCTCAAACGAGAGGTGTGAGTTCTGCAAACTCCTAGGTTAGGGGTTGAACGCAATATTATTTTGAATCATCAAGGTGAAAATGACCCTAATATATGGAAATTTTGACGTCTGAAGCTACTGCTTGGGGAGCCCTCAAGAGGTGTGGTGTCAAAGTTTTCAAGGGAGGACAATCTCATGCCCTCCATCTAGTGCCAATTTCTATTGATGGGACTTTTTGATGACCTTGCTAATGGTAGATGAATTGTCACCGAATACCGGAGTATTGGCCAACTTTTCCTAAAGAGGCATGCGGGAGAGCTAGCTCTCCTAGCCTCCAAGTACTTTGTTATTGGGTCACAACAGTGTGGGCTTAGCTTAGTTGCAAAAGTGACTGTCTGTTTTGAGGGGATAGCTGGTTTTGACTCATAGACCTCTAAAACTTTGGGGATAATGGGTTTCCAGTAAGCATAATTTATATCCAGTAAAGAAATAGAAAAATATAGGACAATATTAGTGTAGATCTCTAACTATATCCATAACATATGTTCTCTTAACATCAAAAAATTTCCAAATAAAATAAACATTGAATACTAGATACACATGCAACCATCAATCAGACATATATCAGTAGCAAAGAAAATTATTTTATTGAATCATTACAGAACTGGAACAAAGGACATAAGAAAGGATCCAAAATTAGAAGAGTTTCACTAACTCTAGGATCAGAAAAAAAATGGAGCTTAGAGATGAATGGTGTTCCTCATTCTTTCATTAACTTCAAATCCATCATCACTGGTAGTTACACTAGCAGCTCCAAGGGAGCATTAATCTACTCTGAACTTCTGAAAAACAAGATTGCTAAAAGACTAAAAGCTTACATTACTAGTGGATAGCTAAATCATTAGTTTTTTGACCCTTCAAATGGCATTGGACTATGTATTTATAGAAATCTCTAACTATCTATTATGCCCTGCATACCCTTCCCTACATTTTTTTGGCAAAATTTTGGCTCCCCCTTTTTTTCTTTTGTCCTTGTTTCTTTTTCTCTTGTTTCCCTCTGGCCTTTGCCTCCACAGGGTCATTGTTTTCTTTTATTTCTAGTTTCTCTCCCTTTAGGACCTGGTCCTAGAGTTTTCTTCTTTCTTTGTGCCAGCCGGATTCCAAACTCTGGGATTCTTTGCCACTTCTTCCTCTTTTGTTAGAGGGTAAGATTGCATTGGATCCCTGGGCCCGAAGTCTGGAGGTTTTCCTTTTCTCAGGACTTGTGAAAGGAAGTGGTGTGTTTAAGCCTAAGGAGTATAAATGGAGTTTCACTTGTCTTTTTTACATTTACCGCAAACAAATTACCCAAAGAAAATTAAGAGCGATTAAGTGCAATTTGTGACATTTACCAGTGAGCTAAGTGCATTTGCTTCAAGTGTTTAGCAGTTTGAACTTTTGCGTGCTTCACCTTTCTTGCAGGGTTTTCAGTGTTCGTGGTCTGTGAAGCTTTCTATTTGGGGAGCACTTCCCATGCTCCTCCTCCCGTGTTTCCTATTTTTAAGGTAGGCCCTTCTATTTCTCTCTCTATTTATTTTTTTTTTCTTTGTCCTTTCCTTTTTTGGTTCTCTTTTCATTTTGTTTGCTTTTTGTCTTCTAGTTTGTCATTGCCTCCTGTTGGTGGGATGGCTTTGCGGGAAGGTTTTTCACTTTCCTTGTGCTATATTTTGTGTACATGTAGTGTAAATCCCTGTAAATAGTGTAAATCATTATAAATTTGGTAAATGGTTGTAATTTCTATGTAAATTGTTAATAGTATGTAGGTCAGTTAGTTGTTGGGTATGTAAATTTGTTCCTCAGCTTCTTGTTATTTTGAGGTCTGTATGTAAATTATGTATAGTGTGTCGTCTATTGTAAATTTCTCATTCTTCAGCCTCTTGATGTAAATGGGGTGTCCATAGTGTGTCTCTATGGGTTGGTCTGTACATTCGATCATGACCAACCCACCCTTTGGTGAGCTCGTTGCACCTATTGTATTGTATAACCAAAGTTTTGAGCTAACCCACCTAGTTTTTTGCCTGGATCAAACTCGGAAACTTTCTTGTTTGAGCCATGGTAGTTTTCTCTCTCCTCTTTTGATTCAACATTGATGGCAGGATTTAAATCCCCACACATAGAAATTCAAAACTGCCCCATCTGGCATTCAGTTCATTTGTGTCTAGACATCTGTCACCTTTAATGCCATTAATCCATTTATTGCGTGACCATGTGTTAAACCCACGTTAGCCCAGTACAGATCACTACCTAGTCACTTCAATAACAATTAGTTTCTCCCACCTTCGGGTGCTGAGAAGTCCCCAAAACTCCATCCCATTTGTCGCATAGACCAATATCCCCAAAACCCCCAGGTGTCGACTAAAATTCCAAGTAAGTTGTTAATTGCTATATTTCTAGGATCTGATGTATGCTAACATCTTTTGAATAGGTACAAAATGGTGGTGAACTCTCCAGAGTCCATAAAATTACTTTATATTTTATCACATGTATTAACAGTTGTCTAGTCTTGTAGGTTGCAGATCACCTAACAAATAATGTCTGAAGTAACAACTCCTCCTTGAACTCTGGAACTCGCGACCACCTCCACCTGGGAAAATACCAAGACAAAGGTAGATAAAATGTTGGGGAAGCTCCCGTTAACATCCAAATACCCGAGGGATGGTGTCCTTGTGGGATCCAAAGTGGATTCCAAATTTCAGAATATTACCAACACAGAGGCCGGATCATGGGCAGAACTACATGGCCTTGTTCGGGTAATGTACCAACAGTAATCTACCGGGGATAGAATGGAAAATAACATGGGAACTTCTACCATCATCAAATCTACCTACTTCCCCTTCTCATTACAAGCACTAAAACTAATGAGTTCCTTGGTGAAGCATTACAATGCACCCACCTGGGTTGTTTTATTTTCTACTTCCCTCCATCTGAATTACCCAGCAACCATTGTAACTCTTGATGCTGCCACCTTTTCTTTGGGACAGGGGATCCCACTATTCAATAATTCTATTATCATCTCCCTAGCTACATCATTGAAGGATTTTGAGAAAGTCCCATAGCTTGCCCAGCAACATCTCAATTCTCACTGGTTGAAGCCCCCGAGGAAAGATTATAAGAAAATAAAATTGGAGATCCCCCACAGAGATTTCAAGGAATGTGTACAGGTGGGGATCATCTTTTTATGTAGGCTCTTTGGGGAACCCCATTCCAAGGAATTTTCAGCATGGATGTATTATTTTCTATACTGCATTACCACCCATGGACAGACCTTTGACTAGGAGACTATTATCGTCAACCATGTGGACTTTCAACTGAACAATGTCAACCAGAGATCAAAATTCCACATGACTTTGTATGTATTATGGGCACTAGCACAACAAAGAACCGCACTCTAGAGTTTGAAAATAGTGGGCATTATTGGGAAAGGGTCTGACCAGAATGCTTTGTGGGATCATTATCACCAATTTCAATGGGAAGCCAGCTTCCCCAATTTTTGTCGGGTAAATGACACCTTTATTTACCACAACATTTTGACACTTACTCAGGATTCTGGGTACCAGCTGCCCAAGGAAGAAATGACCTTGGTGAATTCTTATGCCAATTATTTTATTCAGTTTCAGCAACATTCTTACATTCAGGTGACTAGTTTCTCCGGTAAGCCCTACCTGCTCCTTAAGCATTGTGGGGATAGGATTATTCTTTTGGAGTATTGTAGACAGATACTGGAGCTCCATATATATTATGGAGTGAAGAAGGTTACCTCCATCCTATTCCCAATGAATTGTGGGAACTATTCTTGCAGCCTTGTAGTGGTCAAAGAGGTTGACAATGAGTTCAAGAGTCTGGGACTATCCGAGTTCCACCTAGCAAGAAACAATTTTGACCCACTCGGAAAGATCAACGCGGCACTGCCTTGAGCGTCCGCACATCACAAGCCTCACATGTAGGATTTTTCGGCAGATTTCCAGGATGAATTCAACCTCTGGAGTTGGAAATACTCAAGGATGACCCAAAGGGATGATGAAGAGTCTCAACCTTCAGACCTTTCCAAAGGATTTTTTAGATCATGGGTCTTTGGAGGACCCATCATACAAATCAAAGGGGATCGAAAAGATGGATCTCCCTTCGGTGGATTGGGACAGCCTGGAGATTTTGACAATTAAGGACATCAACAGGGTGTCATCCAGTGTAGCCATGATTACTTTGCACAAGTGTGCAATAAAAGAACCCATCGGGGTCTACTTTGGCCTCCAGAGTAGCTGGGCCAAGCAAAAATAAAGGGAAAGAAAAAGAGGGCGCCCCAGCCTAGGTTCCACCCCTGACTTCACTCCCCATTTTGGAATAGATTCATACTCAGCTTGAGGTATCCTGCCAGCTAAATCAAACATTAAGTGCCCAGCTTTCTCTCAGTATTTTGGTTACTTCGGTGGGATCTTCCCTCCTAGCAAGCTCCCCTTCACTGGCAACACTCATGAGCTGGTAGACGGAAGCCAAGGATGAAATGGAATCTATTCTAGATGTCGGGGCCCCACTACAGATAAGAAGAAAGAAGCGAAGGGTGGATCATCCCCCACCCAACACAGATGTAGGTCCTGGGATGCCAAACATTCCCCAAGTGGAACTCGTCCCTTCTTCTCCTGAACCAGAGGATCTTCTGGCGGCCTCCCCTCTCCATGATTATTTTGATGACCTTTTCTAGATGGAAGACCTAGTGAACTTGTAGGCCGATGTGGTGAGGGCAGTGGAGGAAATTGATGCACAGGAGGAAGGTAGCCCTGGAAAAATAATTCTAGGAGTAGGAGCAAGAGAAAGAACAAGAACAACCACAAGAAAATCCACAAGATGTGGAAGAAACACCAGTCCTAGGGACTGAGACAAAACTTAGGCAAACACAAGATGAGCAGCCGACAATGGCTAGGGAACCCAGACCTTCAGGAATAACCGTACCATAGTTATCACACTCCAAATGCCTCTAGTTACTCTAGAAGATCAAAGGCCCCAGAGTGTGACATTCAGCGAGGTGGTCTCTACGGCCCAACTATCAAATCTAGTCCAGACACCTTCGACCTCTCCAAAATATGTTCACTTGGAGGAGAATGTCCTGACGAATGGCGCCGAAGAAGAACAACAACAACAGGATGAGGGGGATAACCCCAAAAATTTGGATACTAAGACCAAAGATCCTGGAGAAGAGGAAAATCCTGGTGATGCAAATGTGGATTCCATGGAGGTAGAAGATACAGGAAACCCTGGGGAGCAAGAAAAGGATTCCGATGCAACTGTGGATACCGGGGAGACACCACAAGACCCCAAAGAAGACCCCAATTCCCAAGCCTTAGTAGCAAGACCACCCCAGCTACCATAATAGCTGGTGGAATCTTGAAAAAGAAAGGCCCCAGCAGCAATAAGTGCCCCTCTCTCCCTGGCGATAATGATGGCCCAGAACCAAGAGGCTAAGAAGCCTAAGAAGGCTCGGACCATCCATACCCTTTAGGCTGGTCTGGGAGGAAGCACTATTGTAGTAGTGATGCCTCCCCTAGATGCAGAAGTGAGAGCCATAAGGGCCAAATATTATACAGTTAAAGAAGTTCCTCTGGGAGGAGAGATAAATAGGGTGAATTGGACCTGTTAAAAGAATCTACCAAGGAAATAGAGGCCTAGTACGACAAACAAGCACAAAAGATGAAAGATGAAAGAGAAAAGAATGAAAATCTCCTTGGGCTTATCATAGAACTTACACAGCCACAGGTTGAGGTCCATCGGGGAGCCTCCACCTCTGGATTGCCACCCCCACTGTAATCACCTAAAAATGGTCACATAAACCCTAGACCCCCAATTTCAGCAATTAATCAATAAACCCTAATCTTGATTAAACCTAAGTCCTAAATCAAACAGGCAATTATCAAATTTGAACTGATCTGACCTAAACCCTAGGTCCTAATCAATCATCGTACTTGATTAATTAATTAATTCCTAAAATC
>MU223586.1:1828764-1848446 GCA_018584345.1 Thuja plicata | reverse complement strand
ATGGAATACCTTCCTCCATCATCACTAACAATGGAGGTCAATTTAAGAACAACATTATGGATGAGTTGTGTGAAAAATTCAAAATCACACAACACTGTTCTTCAATCTATTACCCACAAGGCAATGGGCAGGTCGAGGCCTCAAATAAAAATTTGTTGAAAATCTTACATCGTACAGTTAACAAGTTTGGAAGGGATTGGCACCTACAGGTCAATCCTGCATTATGGGCTTACCGAACAAGTATCAGTACACCTACAGGGGCAACCCCATTTGCATTGGTATATGGGGTAGAAGCAGTCTTACCCCTAGAGGTAGAAATCCCATGTCTTAGGGTTTCTTTGCACAGACTTGTACCAGATGAAGAGTACCGAGTTTTGAGACTCCAAGAACTAGAGCTACTGGAAAAACATCGAAAAGTGGCCTTTGATCACCTCAGATTTTATCAGAAAAGAATGTCAAGAGGATACAACAAGAAAGTCAGACCTAGAGAACTTCAGGTGGGCAACCTTGTGTTGAGAGAAAATCCCCATAATCAGTCACATAGAGAACATAAGGGGAAATTTGAACCCAACTGGCTGGGTCCTTATATAATTATTGTAGCATTTGGCTTCAGCACCTATCAACTCTCCACACCTGAAGGAGATCCGCTTTGAGGGCCCATCAACACTCTCCATCTGAAGAAGTTCTACACCTAAGGCATTCTTGGTGATCAGCACCATGTACATAGTAATGTCCTGAAAAAATCTAAAAATCATAAAAAGTCCTAAAAAAAGGATCATCTTGGTGAGAACCTAGCAATAGGTGCCTTGATGCATCAATCAAAAAAATAAAAAAATGGAAAAATACAAAAAAATTGAAAAAGAAGAAAAAAGTGCCTTGGTGAAAACCTGGTAAACAGGCGCCATGGTAGTAAAAACAAAATATCTACCAAGAAGGTGAAAACCTGGTAAATAGGTGCCTCTTGTACTCCATGCTCCATCTATCAATGTTTAGTCTTGGCAATCCTTTGCTTTAGTTTGTACATAGCTTTCAGTCACTTTTGTGACACTCAGGTTCTTCTGAGAACCCTCCTGGCTTGAAACCGATCCAGAGTCATAACCCGGGGGCAATCAAATCAGATTTTTCCTTGCAATATGACTCAAGTCAGTTATCGATGTTTGCTACTTGGGGAATGGGTCCCCAATTTGATCACATATTTGGTTTACACCAGAGTCAGTAATCTTGTCATTTCTGAAGGACAACTCGCTACTGACACAAACAGGTGTTTCTCAACACCACAATCAACAGTGTTTCTTAACACTATCTTTGGATACATCTATGTTTCTTAACACACATTAGATATCACAAATGTAAACAAAAGATCGATAGCAATCAATCACAAAGCACTCACAAGCACAACGGTGTTTCTCAACACCTCATACATATATACATTCGAAAACTTTGAACATGGCTGAAGTATGCTAAACTTCTATTTGTATGCTATTTGTTTTCATTGATTTTGCTAATATTTTCTTTGTCTACTGCTTGTTGGTGTGGTCCCAATGATCCAGCAATGTCAAATAAATTAGGTGTATGTGGTAAGAGCTCCTGCATTAAGGCAAAAAAGCCTCACATCCCTCAATCCTCTTTATTTGTACGCAAAGGTGAGGTTGAAACTATCTCCTTGACTGTTATTGCTCTGCTTGTTTACACAAGATTGTACTCATGGTTATCTTGGCTTTTAATGTCTCGATACTAGTGTACTCTTGCACTATCAAAACTAGAAATAGCGTTCAAGTCATCTCGGCTTTTGTGCCTTGATGCTTATGTTAGTTTCCCATATCTTATCCGATGAAAGTCTTATTCATATTCTTATGGTCGTAGTGGCACCAGTAAGGATTGTATCGACTCTGATATTCCAAAAATGCTCAATGATGAAAATTTTCAATGCTAAAGCTCAGTGACTACACCTTAGGTTGCATTCATGTTAGTCTTGCATCTACATCTGCATAGTGTTGAAATCAGCATAATAACTTTATCTCTCTCCAATGTGAAGGATCTGAGATTCTAATCAATCAATCTTCTCATCGTCAAGTGGTCATGACACCCCTTGCTAAATCCACTGTCCTGATTCTATTTTTAGGATCGAAATCAAAATATGAATTTGACCACTTCCATAACCCATAGAAATCTCTCATGATTTTCTTCTAATCAATCCATGTATCTTACTTTTAGTCAATTTGGGTCAACAGGACCTCTCATCAAGTACAAATTTTGTCCTAACCACGTGGGACCTCTTTCTAATCAGATCAGTTTCTTCCTTAATTTTCTAATCAATCAAATTGCTTCTCGTCACTGGGGCACCTAGCCATATTTCATCACTGGGGCTTATCATAGAACTTACATAGCCATAGGTCAAGATCCATCAGGGAGCCTCCACCTCTGGACCACCACTCCCGTAGGGTGATGTGGATTCTCTAAGGGCCATGAAGAAAAAGGCACAAGCTGTGGATGGGTGGGTGAGAAAATCACAGCCATTAGGTATTTCCTAGCAGTGACACTCCTAGACCTTTATCAGGCCAACAACATCATCAACCAAGTGAACAGTGCAGTCTCCCTATGAGAGAAAGAAATGGAGAAGAACGGAGAGTGGAAGTCCAAATTGGAAGAAATAATGAACTTCAGGGAGGAATTCATTATAGAGACAAGAATTTTGGGAGAAGAAACCTTTGGGTTCCTCTGGGCGCACCACTCAATACTTAGCCTCAAAATTGAGGTGAAAAAGCAATTGGTAGCAGCCCTAAAGAATAGAATACTGGAAAGTCCAAAACTTTAAATTCATATACAACACTCATGTCAAGGGTTTTGCAAGTCGATCCCCTCACTACCGGGACTTGTGCTCCAGAATATTTTGTACTAAGTAAATTTGATGAGCTGATGGAGTCCTGGTACCAGTCCACTAGAGATTTCAATAGAGGGAAAATGTCAAGATTAACCAAGATGATGCTCTGGGCTCATGACGTAGTGAAAGTGGCTACAGAACTCAAGGAAGGGGTCAGAGATGTTGACAAACAATTTGGGGTTGTCAACAATCAATGGTACTGAGTCAAGGATGTAGATAAGGATGGAATCGGCCAGATTTTGGAGGCCTTCAAACAAAACAAGGAACAATAATTTTCTCCAGTCTCTGGAGATTTTCACTAGCAGGGTGCAGTTTTGAAGATTCATTATTCTTTGAGCATAAGCTCTTGGACTCCAGAATTTTAGGTCCACAGTTTTGTATTCATTCATAATGATCCATGTCTAGGTTCCCTGAAGCTGATCGATAACTATCAAGCAGTTAATTAGGGGGTCAAAAGGTAGGTGATCCCGATAAGGCATGTCTGACAAAGGAGATGTCTCTGACAGATGATTCTCCCAAGGTGTCACTCCTATATTAACTCCCTGATGCACATCAAAGATAGTGATGTTAGAATAGTCCCAAAGGATAACTGAGATGGGGGTTGAATTAGTTATCAATAACTTTACTTCTTTTTACTTCTTTAACTTTAGAATACAATAAAGTAAATGCACATTCAGATAACACAGTACACAACACACAATTTGATTACGGGGAAACCAAATGGTAAAAACCCCAGTGGGAATTAGCACCCACAATGAACTATACTTATTTATAGTAATCCCTGTTAGAAGATATTTCAACCCTGTTAGGAGTTGTACTTTACAATGAAATAAGTATAGTGACCTGATTAAGGGTCGGACCCTGTTAGGAGTCTTTTACAAATAACCCTGTTAGGGGTGGTGGACTCACTGTCCAAAAGCTCATTGCTTAATGGTGAAGGCTACAACCTTCTATAGAATAGATATGCACTATATCTAATGATGAACTGTAGAGTAGACCTATTGTCTTGATCAATTCCAGTGTATTGTAATCATCTACTTCTTCTTCACATAGACTCTTGATGAATGAACCACAACTGATATTCTCCTCTGTACATTTTTTGTCTCTTTTTGTATCATACACACTTAGCGTATCACAAATGACTTTCTATAAGTATCTTCCTCAAAGTATGAGATCATGGGACCTATAATACAACTCTTCATAACATCCTTGTCAGCTTTACTAAGCATGAAAATAATATTAAGTCCATGCAACATAAACTGAATAGACACGACGCTTCACTAAGTCGGCCTCACCAAATTAACTCTAACTTTGGAATCTGCTTGAAACATGTTAGGTGCCTTTAGATAAAAATCATCAACTCATAACTGATCATGAATATACACACGCATATCCTGTAGATAGGTGCAACTCAAGAAACATGATAAATACGTCAGCTCTGAATAGATACTCTTCCAGAACTGTAACTGCTAATAACAGAATTACACAACTTGACTAAAACATCATATCTGGATCTGTGTGTATGAACATAACATAATAAACATGTCTACAACATGTATCTAACCATGCAAGGCTTGATATCATCATTCTGATAAGAACATACAAAATCACTACTATGTATTATATGTTGTCATCAATGACATACATACAATCAATCAACTCCATAGAAACAAATCTCCAACAAGTGAGCCGCAATTTGCATTTATGAGGCATGTAGCCTTAGATACCAGGACAATCAAATTTCTTCTATAAACACCCTGACACTCTTCTCTATGCCGATTCTTCTAGTTTTCTCCTCTTATCTTCTTCTTCTATCTTGTTAGACCTCTACACATCTTGAGGTGATTGTAAGAGGTACAGGTAGTACCGGCCATAGGATAATGTATTTTATTTATTCAGTGTAGAGTTAGGTTAGGGTAATTTTAGGTCAAACTTTGTGTATAAATCAGAAGTCCGACGCCATAACAAGGGTCAGCGAAATTGATGATTTTGCAGTCCAGCCAGTAATAGAGGCATAGCATTTCATTTTTAGTTTTTTTTCAAGAGCTCAATGCTCAATTGTTCTTATTAGTTTAGAATGCTCCCTTGGAGCCATGATTGTACATGCCAGTGATGCTAGAACCATTTGAGTTAATGAAGAAGGAAGGACATCTTATGGCTATCTATTATGTGTTGTTCTGATCTTTGGAGTTAAAAAAATGTCTTTTGTGCAGTATTGTCTCTTATGTCCTTTGCTCTTGTATTTTAGTTTAGATTAATGATCTTATCTCCCCTTGCTGCTAAATGCATGTGAATCATTGGTTCTTTATGTATTTGGTATTTAGTGTAGTTTTCTTGCATTGGAGCTTAGTTTGATGTTTGAATATTTATTGCATAACTATAGGTAGAAGTATATCTAACCCTGATCAATCTTTTGCAATTTCTTTATTAAGTCTGAATGCTTGCAAGAAACCCCATCCCATTTGAAATGCGAGAGAAGATGAGTAAAAACTAGCTATCCCCTCACACAACAGTCACTTTCCCAACTTATCTCCCCCTGCACCATCAAGACTCGACTACCAGGTGCTTGGAGGCTAGGAGAAATTCATTCTCTGAAAAACCTCTTTAGGTGGAGTTGGTCGGTACCCTAGTACCCGATGACAACTTTACCTCTATGGCTGAG
Source organism: Thuja plicata (assembly GCA_018584345.1). Classification (NCBI taxonomy): domain Eukaryota; kingdom Viridiplantae; phylum Streptophyta; class Pinopsida; order Cupressales; family Cupressaceae; genus Thuja; species Thuja plicata. Next base: position 1,842,903 of record MU223586.1, on the reverse strand, counting down.
CTAGTCACAAAGTCCTGTCAACAAAAACTGGCGCTAGAAGGAGGTCATGAGCTCATCTCCCTTGGAAGATTTTGATTTCACACCGCCCCAGGGTTCCCCAAGTAATAGTTTTAGGAATCAAAATTTCTAGAGAATAGGGTCATCTTCACCCTTAAGTTTTGACAGAATCCTTTGATCAGCCCCGAATCCCAGAGAGTTTGTAGAACTTAGACCTCCCATCCAAAAGAGTAGGACCCAACAAACCAAACAACTAGCCAATTTTATCTGGGGATTCCCCACATACCAGAATACCAAAATCCCTTAGATAATCCCAGGAACCAATGTTTAACCCAGCCAAAATCAAATAGTCCCAATGGCTACATACTTTGGTAATACCAAGTCCCCAATGGGGTAGTTCCCCGGTGCTACCAACAATCTTCCTCCTCATCTGGAGAATATCTATCCCAAGTATGAGAATCATGGCCCACAAACTATAGAAGAACACCTCCAGGCCTACAAGGATACCATGAATCAACACTAGATACAACATCAAGATGTTGTAGCTGGGATGTTCCCTCTGTCCTTAGGATGGAATGAGTTAAACTGGTACCTAAACCTTCCTGCCAATTCCATCAATAGTTTGTAGGATATGGAAGATGCTTTCTTGGCGGCCTTCCGCGTTCACGTGGACCCAGCGTGGTCCCACAACCAGTTTATCTCTATCAACAAGGAACCAAATGAGCCTCCTACTACATTAAACCATTGGTTCCAACATGCCTTGAAGCTATGTATAGGCCCTTTCATCCCGTCAACTGTTGTAACCATCTAGACATACCTGAATGCCATAGACCCCATTGTTACCACTCTCCTCTCGAGAACCACTGCCACCAATGACTAGGATACTCTGGTGAAAGTGTACAACTTAGCCCTAGAGTTATGCTGAGGTTTGAGCAAAGCTCCTGGCGGGATTGGACATAGCCTTTCATTCAATATGATACCTGGCGGTGTTGGAGATTTACTTCTGGCAACTAGTTGATTGTATGTTTCTCATAGATGACAACATATAATATACAATAGTTTCCTATATGTACTTATCAGAATGATGACATCTAGCCTTGCACAGTTATATTCATTTTTTAGACATGTTGTTAATTTTTTGTTCATACATGCAGACTCAGATATGAAGTCAGTTATGTTGTGCAAATCTATTTTGTGGCAGTTACAGTTTCTTGAGCTTGCCTGTACAGAGCTAACGTATTGCATTGTTTTTTGAGTTGCACCTATCTTCAGGATATGTGTGTGCATATTCAAGATTATTTATGAGTTGAACTTAGTTATCCAAAGGCGCCAAACATGTTTCAACAAGATTGAAAAGATAGAGTTAATTTGGTGAGGCCAACTTAGTGAAGCGTCGCGTCTAGTCAGTTTATATTGCCCGGTTATAATTATGCTTGTGTGATTAGTAAAGCTGACAAGGATGTTATGAAGAGTTGTCTAACAGGTCCCATGATCTCATACTTTGAGGAAGATACTTATAGCAAGTCATTTGTGGAATGTTAATTGTGAATGATAAGATAAGAGACAGAAAATGTACAGAGCAGAATATCAGTTGTGTTTCATTCATCAAGGATCTATGTGAAGAAGAAGTGAAAGATTACAATACACTGGAACTGATAAATACAATAGGTCTACTCTATAGTTCATCATTAGATATAGTGCATATCTATTCTATAAAAGGTCGTAGCCTTCACCATTGAAGCAGTGAGTTTTTGGACAGTGAGTCCTCACCCTTAACCGGGTTATTTGTAAAAGACTCCTAACAGGGTTAGACCCTTAACTAGGTCACTATACTTATTGCATTGTAAAGAAAAACTCCTAAAAGGGTTGTAAGATCTTCTAACATGGATTATTATAAATAAGTATAGCTCATTGTGTGTGTTAATTCCCACCGGGGTTTTTACCATTTGGTTTCCCCGTAACCAAATTGTGGTGTTGTCTATTGTGTTATCTAAATGTGCATTTACTTTATTGTATTCTGGAGTTAATAAAAGAAAAGAATTAAATTAGCTGATAACTAATTCACCCCCCCCAGTTATCCTTTGGGACTATTCTAACAATTGGTATCAGAGCCAAGTACCTTGAAGAGAAAGCCTAATAGCTTAAGGTAGATTAGATGGCATACTTCAGAAAAGAGAGTCCTAAGTTCGATGGAGAAAATTATCTGGATTGGAAGAACAAAATGATAACACATCTACAGTGTGTTGATTTTGACATCTTTGAGATAGCCACACAAGAATTTTTTATTCCCTCCCTAAAATACCTATCAAAAGATGATGGTACTAGTAAACAAAAGGATACATTCATAGCTAATGCAGTTGCCAAAGAAGCCCTTATAAGTGCACTATCTGATAGTGAATTGAGATCAAGAAGGTAGACAAGGCATACACAATATGGAAGTATTTAGAAGACATGTTTGAAGGAGATGTTCAAGAAAATAATGCATGTAGGAAGACATGGAAAAAGAAATACAACAACCTTGAGATGTTACATGAAGAGAACATCAGAGCCTACAATCAGAGGATAAATGAAGCAGTTTCTGGAATCAGAAATAATGGTGGAGAAATATCAGAAGAAGATATAGTGGACTAGCTATTTACTACTTTAACATTAGAATATGAGAACAAGATCAGTATTCTAGAGGAAACCATGCAATTTTCACAAGACTTCAAGAGAGAGACCTTGATCAGTAAAATCTCTGCATTTGAGATATCAAGATTGAAGACTAAACCCAAAAGTCAAACAACCTTCAAAGCTTCAGTCCATGGTAAGAAATCTCACATCTCTAGAAATAATGAGAAAGAAGAAGTTGATGAAGAACTAGAAGAAATCATAGCCATGATTGTTAAAAGAGAAAAGAAAGGAAAAGGGAAATATGAAGGACAACTTCCATTCAAATGTTTCTCATGCAACAAGATCGGTCACTTTGCATCCAAGTGTCCCACAAGAGTAAAGAAATTTAGATATGATTATAAACCTAAATACAAGAAGGAATGCTATCATGTTGAAGAAGGTGTAACTAATGAAGATTCAGGAGAAGATGAAATTGGATCCGTTGCCCTTAAAGACATGGAAAAATTGCTTAAGGAAATGGACATTGAAGATGAAAAGGAAACACAGGAGTTAGCCCTAATTTCCAAAGCAGACATCATAACTAATTGGATCATTGACAGTGGATGCTCTCATCACATGACAGGTGATAAAGATAGATTTGTTCATCTAGATAAGTACAAAGGTGGTATGGTTAGATTTGGAGATAACACTCCTAAACCTATCATAGGTAGAGGATCCATCACCCTGGATCGAAAGAACAAGACAGATGATGTTTTGTATGTTGATGGATTACATCACAATTTACTAACTGTTGGACAACTACTTGACAAAGGTTGTCATTTGGAATTCAAAGACAACAAATGCATTATTAGAAACAAAGAAGGAGACATGATTTCATCAAGCTCAAAAACAAAAGGTAATGTTTTTCAGCTCAATTCAGATGTAAGTTGTTTTGTTGCAAAAGTAGATGATAGTTGGTTATGGTACAAGAGACTCTATCATAACAATTTTGATAATATAGTAAAGATAATCAATGTCAAGGTAGTTAGAGACCTTCCAAGTATTGCAAGACCAATTGAAACAATGTGCAAGGAATGTGTTATGGGAAAGCATGTAAGGAGATGTTTTAGAAGCAAGCAGAACTCAGCTAAAAACAAGTTAGACCTAGCGCATATAGATTTATGTGGTCCTACTCAAACCACATCATACTACGGAGAAAGGTACTTCATTTTGTTTGTTGATGATTTTTCAAGGATGATGTGGGTCGCATTCTTAAAGGAGAAATCTGAAGCCTTTGAGAAGTTTAAAATATTCAAAGCCAAAGTGGAGAATGAATCTGGATTAAAACTAAAGTGTCTAAGATCGGATAGAGGAGGAAAATTCACCTCTGACCAGTTTTATGACTACTATGAAGAACATAGAATTAAAAGACAATTGAGTGCACCTAGAACCCCACAGTAGAATGGGATAGAAAAAAGAAGGAACAAGATCATACTTGATACAAATCACACTATGATGATTGAAGGAAAATTTGCGCACACCTATTGGAGAGATGTAGTCAATACATAGGTCTATACTATCAACAGAACACAACTAAGGCCAAGCGTGGATAAGTCACCTTATGAACTTTGGTTTGGTAATGTACCTACAGTAAAATACTTCAGAATATTTGGTAGCAAGTGCTACATCAAGAGAGATGATGGTGTTGGTAAGTTTGATGCTAGAAGCGATGAAGGTATTTTCCTTGGTTACTCTATTAAAAGCAAAGCATATAGATATTTTAATTTGAGATTAAAGAAGATAATTGAAACTACTCATGTAAAGATTGATGAGAAGTTCATGGTTCAAGATAGGTACTATGAATATGCACCTATGATTGAGGATAACCCCAGGCCTAACAGTAAAGACACTGTTATTGAAGAAATGTTTGATTGCATTGATGTTTCATGTAATGAACCTAAATCAAGCAAAGAAGTATCACAAATTATAGATGAGGATATCACACCAAAAGTTTCAAAGTTCACATCTAGGTATTATTCAAAAGATGATATCATTGGAGATTAGAGCAGCAGTGTTTTGACTAGATCAAAAGAAAAAAGGTTAACAATGGATGAAGAGGTATGTTTACTTTCACAAATTGAACCTTTAAATGTTGAAGATGCTTACAAGGATTCTGATTGGTAGAAAGCAATGGAAGAATAATTAGATCAAATAATAAAAAAATGATACATGGGAATTGGTTCCTAGACCTAGTGATAAAAATGTGATTTGAAAAAAGTGGGTATCCAGGAACAAGATGAATGAAGATAGTACAGTGGTCAGAAACAAATCAAGACTAGTGTGTAAAGGATATGCATAGAGGGAAGGGATAGATTACACTAACACATTTTCCCCTGTGAGAAGATTAGAAGCCATCAAGTTATTCTTGTCCTATCCAACATTCAAATACTTCAAAGTATATCAAATGGATGTCAAATCTACCTTATTGAATGGTGATTTGAAGGAATAAGTAAACTAGACATGGTATGCAGATTGAAGAAAGCACTCTATGGACTTAAACAGGCCCCAAGAGCTTGGTATGAGAGAATAGATGGTTATCTTAGCAAGATTGGATTTAAGAAAGGAGCAGCAGATTGTAACTTATTCAAAAGAGAGACATTTGATGGATTATTACTTGTTGCCATATTTGTTGATGACATTATCTTTGGAGGTAATGACAAGCTTAGTTCAAAATTTGCAAAAGAAATGTAGAATTAATTTGAAATGAGCATGATTGTTCCTATAAAATATTTTTTGGGATTAAATGTAAAACAGACAAATAAAGGGATATTTATAAATCAGCCCAAATATGTGAAGGAAATACTGAAGACTTTCAAAATGGAAGACTGTAATCCAATATGCACTCCTATGATAACAGGAAGCAAGCTCTCTAAAGAAGATGACTCCGTAGCAGTTGACAAGACATTGTATAAGTCTATGATTGGAAAACTTATATATCTTACTCAGTCTAGACCAGACATATCTAATGCAGTTAGCATTGTTGGAAGATTTATAGCTAAACCAAAATAGAATCACCTAATGGAAATAAAGAGAATATTCAGATACCTAAAGGGAACTATAGACTATGGTTTATGGTATCCTAAATTAGAGAATGTAAAACTTCATGTGTATACAGATGCAGATTGGGAAGGTTGTCTTAATGAAAGGAAGAGTACTTCTAGAGGAGCAGTATTTCTTAGAGATAGGTTGGTTTCTTGGGTAAGCAAGTGATGCAGGAGCATCCTGGGTGTAAGGGCAATCTTGCATCACCCAAAAAAATATTTTTGTTTTCTTTTCAATAAGGGCTATCTTGTGCAGAGCTACTATCTATGGAAACTTGCTATTTTTAGTAAGTTGGTCATATGATCTCAGAATGTTCTGATTTCACATGTGGATGTTCATCTCAGTCTTATCAGCCTGCCAATAAATTTTCATGGCTAGATCAGGTCTAGTTTTGAAGATATTAAAGATTTTCGGTATTGGCAGCAGGGTACAGAAACTTTGAACTCAGTTTTGAAGGCTTTAAAGGCCCCAGATGAGGTCAAAAATTTGGGCGGCAGGCGCTTGCGCTAGTCAAGCTTGTAGAGTGCTTCTTGGTCTTTCTGGATTGGGGTCATAATAGTCAATCGGGTCAACTGGCGATGAATTATGGTCTTCAGAAGTTGGGTCACCTGAAATGGCAGAAAATAATTTTTCTTCAAAATTTTTGTTCGGGTTTCAAAAGCTATTTTGAGCCAACTATGATGTAATAAATTGTAAAATAAAATAATTCTAAGTTTGGTCGGCCCTATGGGCTAAATTTTTGGAACCTTCTCGAGCGGTGGAAATTGCCTATATAAAGAAGGCCCGTAGTGTTGTCTAGGGAAGTTCTGGGTAATAAATTGAGGCTTTGTCCTATAGAATATTGTAAGGGGAATGTCCATGTGGCTTTGCATATTGTAATTCTAAAAGTTTGTAATTCCACATTTGTGGAGATAATAAGAAGCCCATTTTTTGTTCTTGCAAATTGTTGTTGCTTCTCTTTTTCTATTATGTGTTTGTGGCATTAAGGGGAGCACACTTCATCAACAAGAAGCATAATTGTATCTCTCAGTCGATAGCAGAAGCTGAATATGTTGCAGCAGCATTGAATTGTTCAACAATGGTTTGGATCAAGTAGATGGTTAAAGATTTTGGTATACAGGTTGACTATCATATTGTTATTCACTGTGATAACACCAGTACTATCAACATGTGCAAGAACCCTGTGATGCACACAAAGACAAAGCACATTGAGATTAAATGCCATTTTCTTAGAGAAAAATTTGCAGATAATGAAGTAAAATTGGACTATGTGAGCACCAAAGAACAGTTGGCAGATATTTTCACAAAGCTTTTATCAAAAGATACTTTTGAGTATCTCAGGGAGAAGTTGGGAGTAATTCCCTCTCCTGAGTCTTATTAGATAAAGCAGCAAGAACATCAGTCCAAAGTGACTAATGAATGGTTGACTACTCTACTTCCAGAGCAGTACATGTCCCTAACTTCTTATGGCACCCTTTGCCATTGATGTCAAAGGAGGAGTATATAGTAAGGGGGAGCATATACTCTGGGGGAGTATAAAAATAGATAGAGGAGCTGTAGTAGTAGAGAAATCTTTGATGAGGATATTGAGAAGATTGTAAAAAGAAAGAAGACAACATGTGCTAAGGATGTTTTTAATATCATATATTGCCATCAATGTCAAAGGGGGAGATTGTTGGAGATTTACTTCTGGCAGCTAGTTGATTGTATGTTGGTCATTGATGACAACATATAATATATAGTAGTATCCTATATGTACTTATCAGAATGATGACATCTAGCCTTGTGTGGTTATATTCATTTTGTAGACATGTTGTTGATGTTTTGTTCATACACGCAGACTCAGATATGAAGTTTCAGTTATCTTGTGCAAATCTGTTTTGTGGCAGTTACAGTTTCGGGAGCTTGTCTATACAAATCTGGTGTATTGCATTGGTTCTTGAGTTGTGCCTATCTTTGGGATATGTGTGTGTATATTCAAGATTAGTTATGAGTTTAACTTAGTTATCCAAAGGTGCCAAACGTGTTTCAACAAGATTGTAAAGTTAGAATTAATTTGGTGAGGCCAACTTAGTGAAGCATCGCGTCTATTCAATTTATATTGCGTGGTTGTAATTATGCTTGTGTGATTAGTAAAACCAACAACGATGTTATGAAGAGTTGTCTAACATGTCCCATAATCTCATAGTTTGAGGAAGATACTTATAGAAATTTATTTGTGGAACGCTAAGTGTGAATGATAAGATAAGAGACAGAAAATGTACAGAGAAGAATATCAATTATGTTTCATTCATCAAGGATCTATGTGAAGAAGAAGTGAAAGATTACAGTACACTGGAACTAATCAAGATAGTAGGTCTACTCTATAGTTCATCATTAGATATAGTGCATATTTGTTCTACATAAGGTTGTATCCTTCACCATTGAAGCAGTGAGCTTTTGGATAGTGAGTCCTCACCCTTAAGCGGGTTATTTGTAAAAGACTCCTAACAGGGTCAAACCCTTAACTAGGTCACTATACTTATTGCATTGTAAAGAAAAAATCATAACAGGGTTGCAAGATCTTCTAACAGGGATTATTATAAAAAAGTATAGTTCATTATGGGTGTTAATTCCCACTGGGGTTTTTACTATTTGGTTTCTCTGTAACCAAATTGTGGTGTTGTTTATTGTGTTATCTGAATGTGCATTTACTTTATTGTATTCTAGAGTTAATAAAAGAAAATAATTAAATTAGCTGATAACATATTCACCCCCCACTCTTAGTTATCCTTTGGGACTATTCTAACAGGCAGAACTCCTTACGCCAGCGGATACAACGCCACTCTAGAAATGGGTGCCCCAATGATGGCCATGGGCCCACCGCTAATAGACCAACATTCCTGGTACATTTATCCATCTCAAGGCCAGACAATAACGGGTCTAGATTATGTTCCTTGGAACTAGCCATAGAAAATACAAAAACCTTTGACACAACCCTCCAGAGTACGTTTCTTCCAGTCATCCATGGCTGGAGGATTGTTGTCCTTGACTCTGGGAGTTGTTGATGCTTTTTTCGGGAACCGACCACAACAACCATCACATTGTGACACAACTACCCAACTATCTTTTGAGGTTGAATCCCTCCGGTGATTAGTGTCCTCATTAACAATGTACATGATACATTTGAAGGTGGGGCCTTCTTCACCCCACAACTCCAATGCACAAAGAGGGAATATTTTCTCTGGACGACGAAACACAAATTCCAAAGGTTAGAACTACAAAAATGGGCCTCGGCCCAACCAAAAATAATGGAAAAACAATGAAAATACCAGAGGTCCTCCTTTGAATCAAAATAACACTCAGGGTGGTGCTGGACTCAGTCATTCTGCACAGCTCACAGAATTCCACCCCTTGACCACGTAGTGTAGATTGCATGATAGTGGCTCCCATTCTAAGGTGAACTATGCCACACTGGAGAAGATCATCATGATCTCCCAGTCGAATAGACAACAACCTATCAATCCTACTCCCTTAGAATCCTCCATATCAGAGCCTCCTCACATTGCCTTCATGTGTGAGACTGTCTTCTTCGGGACAAATGACAAGGATGAAGAAGAACTCAAATTGCAGGGGTTCTTTGATGAATCCATCCCAGCCTTTGAGGCCAATGCCTTCACCAGCCCGTAGAATACCTACAACACTCAGATTCAGGATGGCAAAGGGCCATATTACGTGTAAATGCCTCCCAAGAATACCTCCCCCTAGGACAACACAAATGATCAATCCTTCCCGCCAAAAGGACCTGGCCCTAACCTCGCCAGGGATTTGGATGGGGGGAGCCAACTTTACCTGGTGGATGGTTTGATATCACTAAGGTGTTAGAGAGCACCATCACCTCCATGAACTTGATGGAGATCTTGTTAAATTGTCCCAAGTAGAAGAATTCCCTTTTGAAGCTCCTAAAAAACCTAGAAGCCATCAGTTGTCCACCAAAGACTGTCACATTTGACGATGCCAACTCGGTCATCTTTCGGGGAAACATAGAGGATCCTCCCTTCCTATTAGGCTTGAACATTCAAGGGAAGAACCTATACAACTGCTTGGTATATTATGGTACTTTGGGAAATGTCATGGCCTTATCCATATGCCGGAAGCTCAGACTCACTCCCGCTCCATCCAAAGGTGTAGTAGTCCAATTGGACAAAATTTCTATGAAAATGGTTGGTGAGTTGAAAAATGTCTAGATTCAACTCATCCAAGACCCCTAGATATCAAGCAAAATAGACATCCAAGTGGTGGACATCCCTAAAACTTACGGGATGTTATTAAGTCAGAATTGGTCAAAGGCCCGTAACAGGTATTTCTCAACGGACTTCTCCCACTTGTGGCTCCCTTGGAAGAGGAAATCAAATCAGATCCGGGTGGAGAGTGAACCCAAAATGAAACAGGCCCTCACCAAAGTCTAGAGGGTAAATGAAGTCCTTTTCTCTGAATCCTCCCTTGGGGTATACCAAACATGAGAAATCCTAACCTTTGATTTCATCCCCAGGGAGGATCCTATTAAATCTCTTAGAGAATTCAGGATCTGGATGAGAAACTAAATTGTGAGGTAGACTCACAAGGTAGCACAGCCACTTTGGTCACTCTGTTGTTTGGCACTTGGTGCTGAGTAAACTACCAAAAATACTTTGAACTAGAGTTTGAGCCTTGCATTGCCGCTTTGTTGATGGGGTTTTGTTGACCAGGTCTGCCAACAGTCATAAGTTGTCACCGGGTACTGGAGGTACCGGCCAACTTCACCTGCAAAGGTTATCCAGGGAAGTTAGATTCCCCAGGCCTTCAAGCACCTAGGTGTTGGGTCACGACAGTGCGGGGCTTGATTGGGAGAAGTGACTATTATCAAGGGGGATAGCTGGTTTCTTCAACATGTTCTCTCCAAAGATTCAATGAGGTGAGGTTTCTCCTAGCATTCTACACTTAGCAAATGAAATAAAATAAAAGATCCTGCAGGGTTAGAAGTACTTCATCTAACTATAGTTATGTTTAAACATTCAAGACATCAATAATACTCTGATATACTACACTAAATACTAAAGAAATACACAACCATCAGCTAGTATTTTATCAGTAGCGAGGGAAAAGAGGTCATTAATCTATTTGACATATCAGAGCAGAAGACATAAAGAACATGAAACATAAAATACCATTAACTCAGAAGCATGAATTCCAACAACATCATTGCAAAGAATTCTCCCTTCTTCATCAATGTCTTTCCCAGCAAACACTGGTGCGTGATACAATGGTGGCTCCAGGGGAGCGTCTAACTATTGAAAATGGGACAATGGAGCATTGAGCTCTGCAACTAGAATGAAAAATCACCTTTCTATTACTGTGGATAGCAAAATCATCAATTTTTCTGACCCTTGGAAATGGGCCAGTCTGGCTATTTATACACATTCTCTTCTAACCCTAACCCTAACCCTATTTTACATCATGTTTCAATAGAATATAATATCTGGGGGCCGGTACTACCTGCACCACCCTACAAAAGACCTTGAGATGGAGTAGGCCTAACATGCCAGAAGAATGAGACAAGAATATATGGTAGAAGAATCAGCCTCAAGAAGAGAGCCAAGAAGGAGAAGGAAGAAATTAGATCCCTGGGGATTGAGGCTACATGCCTCATAAATGGGAAATGTGGCACCCTATCTCCAATGTGCCAGGTGTTCCTATGAAATGGCACCTCAAGAAGACCATCTTGTTAGAAAACCAACTGTTGAGTCGACGCCCCCTTGGTGTAGCCAACCACCCTCTGATAGCTTTTATTAACTGCCCCTAAAAGTGACCGGTCGGCCTCAGGGACCAGGACATGGATCACTTTGAAAGAATACAAAATTTGAGATCTGAGACTCCAGGATCCGGGAACTTACGTTCCCTAAAGAATAAAGAATACCAAATGTTTGGGTTTTCTCAAGTGCCTAGAGAAAACTTATGGTCATTTGTTATCATTGAAAGCGTGGAGGAGGTGGGAGATGCCATCTTCATCAATATCCTTGAGGCCGGCCCTTCTGTACTTAGCCACCTCAATTTGTTCCCCCAAGTTTGGAACATTCTCCTTAAATTTGTTGGCCATTTTTTCCGTGTCATGGCCACTAAGCACCATACGAGTTAATCTCGTCATTTGGGCACCATCTATTCCCTCCAGGGATTGATATTGGGACTTCATCATTTCATCAAAACTCCCCAAAACTAAATCCTCCGGTGTGCACATATCTGTACTAAGGGGGTCAGCCCTGGAAGTCTTTGTTACAAAAGACTTGTATAAATTGAAAGAATATTTTACTGTATTGACCTTCTCCTGTAGAGTCCCCACCAGTTGCTTGGTTACCTTCAATGTGAGGTCAAGTCTGGAGTGTTGATTCCTCACGAAATCAAATGATTCATCCTCCAGAATTATAGATTCAGAAAGCATTTCCTCTCCTAGGCCAAGGAGTTCTTCAAGCTCTACCTTCCATGATTAATAATTTTCAATATCACCCTCCCATAGGTCAATGAGAGTCTCTGCCTAGTGTAGAACATGTCAGGCCACATATAAGTCTGGGAGGGTGGATACCAGGAAATGCTGGGTGTTTCCTATTTGCAGAGTGATCCACTCGTCAACTGCCTGGGCCTTCTTCTTCATTGTTCACAGGGAGTCTATGTCACTCTGCGGTAGTGGATCTTCAGATGTAGAAGCCTCCAGAGGGGCAGCATTGATAGGTCAGGCCAGCTCAGTAAGTAACCCCATAAGGTTTGTGTTTTTCACCTTTTCTATTTTGAGCCTTTGGGCCTCTTTTTCATAATGGGCCTCCACTGCCCTAGCTGCCTCCTTTAGTAGGTCCACCTTGCCCTGTTTTCCCCTCTTCCCCAGTGATACCTCTACAACGTTGTAATCTCCGGGCTCTATGGTTGCTTCATCAGCGTCCAGGGGAGGTGTCGCCACAATAGCAACTGTTTCTCCGCCTAGCCCAGTTCAAAGAGTATGAACCGTCTGGGCTTTCTTGGCCTTTGGTGGGGCCTGGACCTGAGCCATCATTTTGGCCAAGGAGAGAGGAGTTTCAGGAGTGGATGGAGCCTTTCTTTTCTTACTCTCTACTAACCACTGAGGTGACAGGGGTGGCTTATTTGCCAAATTCTATTCTCTTGGTTCTTCTTCGGTGCCCTGCAGCTGCTCTTCCTCAGTGGTGTGGGCCTCATCCGTCCCTTTGCCTGTGTCTTCTCCTTTATTGGTAATATCCTCCCCAGCAACTTCCATCTCCTCAGCCTTGTCCTCTGTATCTATTTCTTTGTCTGGACTTTTGTTGGCTTCTTCAGGGATTTCCTCTTTGTGTTGCTCTTCTTGTTGCTCGACATCTGTCGTCGGGGCTTCTTTTTCTGTCGACACATCCTTTGGCAATAGTGGAGGTACTGGGCCAAGATTTAAAGTTTAGGCCGTGGTAATTACTTTCCCAAAGGTCACTCCCGGGAGTGGTTCTTGGAACGTGGTGGCTGGGGTTACGGTTATTCCCATAGGTCTAGTTCCCCCAATAGATGTCATTTTTTCATTCTACCTTTGTTGGTCTACCCCTCGATTTTGCATCTCTAGAGCCTCGGAGGCGATCTCCAGCTCCGCTTCCCTTTCCTCTTCTATCTATTTTTCCTGCTCCTATGCAGGCTCTTATTCCATAGCTTCCTATTCTGTAGCTGGGACTTCTGCCTCTATTTTTCTGGTGTCCCCCTGCAGGTTCCCAAACTTGTCGGTTGCAAAGGGGTGATCTCACAATAGTGTGTCCCACTTTTTGGGATGAAGGATTTCGTACTTTCAAAAAAAAAAAAATTGATGGCTTCACGTGAAGTGGTTAATAGGCTTCGCATGAACTAGATAAAATGGGGGGTTCGCTCAAACTAGACCAAATTTGAGCAAACCCTCTGAATCAACAAAAAAAAAACCAAATTTTCCTTGGTGGGTTCGCTCGAACCCCCCCAGACCCCTTCGCGTGAAGGGCCCTAAAATGAAATTTTCCCCTCAAAAAATAAAAACCTCCTAAAAATTGTCCTTTCAAGGCCTAGGACAAGGACCAAATCAAATATTTTTCTCAAACACATGATTCCAAATGATGTGATTTGGAACAAGCTTTCTAATGAATATAATTTTAATACATATTGAGTTCGTTATCACTTTCAAATATTACTTTAACTAAACATAGGTTATTTGGCGATTCAACAACCTGTCTCTTCAAGGCTTCGGGAAAAATACTAAATTACAAAAAAAATATATATGAAAAATCTCTAGGAAAAGGGTATTTGTGTTACCTTTCTATAAAAAAAAAATTGAATTTCGATATATACATTTCAAGTTAGAGTGATCAAAGTGACCTTATGTCTAAATTAGAGTTGCTGTCACTTTAGAACTTAATAAAATATGAAATATTGACCCAAAATGAATGA
>MU223586.1:1813810-1828714 GCA_018584345.1 Thuja plicata | reverse complement strand
AAGTGACCTTATGTCTAAATTAGAGTTGCTGTCACTTTAGAACTTAATAAAATATGAAATATTGACCCAAAATGAATGAAACCAATTACATCCTCTAGATATTGAAGTTATAAATATAATTTTGAAAGAATTACATCGTTATCATATTTTTTAAAAAAGTTATGTTGATCAAAGTGACAGTCACTTCTTAAAATCACAGTTTTTTCACAAGAACCACTTTTCGAAGGAGAAGGAAAAATGAATTTTAATGAATATATATATATATTTTTAAATATATTTAGAAACTAGAAGAAAATTCTAAAAGACCCTAGTTTACATCATCTTCAAATTCCTTATAGTTTTGCGGCAATAGGTGTTTGAAAATGAAGTTTTTTCTCAAAATGTAGATCTCTGTGTCAAAGTTGGCCAAAAAGTGGGACACACTATTGTGGGACCACCCAAAGACATCATCAAATTCCTCCTGCGAGGGAGGACTAGCTGGGACTTCGACAGGATCTGTTTCTCTTTTCAGCTCCAGGGAACTAGAAGAGAGGATCTCTACTTGTGGGGTCTGGAGTGTACCCAACCCCGGCTCTGCCTTAGGCTTTTGGTTAAGCCTCTTCTTTCTTCGGGTAACTAAGGGTGGCCCCGCATCCCTTAGTGCTGCTTGTTCCATTAGATCTTCCCCCGTGGCCTTTACCATTAAGGCTGCCAACGACGGGGAGGAAGGGGGACAAATTGGCCCGGCCATGAGTACTAGAGTGGCCAGCCGTGTGATTAGCTTCTCCCTCATTTGTTGGGAGACTGCCACTGACTGCTTTATTTATTCTTTTATGGGGAATTCTTGCATAGGAGGGGTTGTATCTATTCCTTTCCCTTTATCCACTCCTTGTGAAGAAGTCCCGGCCCCCGGAGTTAATTTTGGTACTGGCTGGGCTGCTCGATGGGCACTTTGAGGGCACACCTTCTTGAAGTATGCATGGCTTCACTCGACCACCTCTTAGGTGAAGTCCTCAATTGTTGGCCCTTCTTGGGCATCCCAATTTACTGGTGGGAGGGCCATTGTATCGATCCCCTTTTCTTTGTACTGGGGATCGATCGTGGGGTTGGCACCTGAGAAGTTCTCCAGGAACCTCTAGAGCTTCAACCTTTCCATCATGCCTGTTGTCATCCTAATGTAGTACCGGCTCCGCACCTCCATGTCATCCTGGCAATCTTCCCAGAAATCCTCCATATGGTAGTGATGGGGCTTTGAAGCCCGGGGAAGTGCCATTGCAATCTTGCTGTGCGGATCAAATTTTTTTTGCATTAAGTAGAACTCCTCGAGGTTGTAGCTCTTAAGTTCATTATCCGCCTCTTTTGTGGTGGTGAGACTGCATGAATAGTTCCCACAAGTGATTGGGAATGGAATATTGGTTACCTTCTTTAAGTAAAAGAAGGCATGCAACTCCATCATCTGCCTGCAGTATTCCAAGAGAACGATCTTGTCCCCATAGTGTTTGGGCAACAAGTAGGGTTTCCTAGAGAAGCCGGTGACCCTAATATAAGTGTCTTGTTGGAATTGGATGTAATAATGTCCATATCTCTGGACCAAATTCATCACCTCTGTGGATAGATGATATCCTACATCCTGGGTGGGTGTGAGCAGGTGATAGTAAACGAACACATCATTTACTCAGAAAAAACTTGGGAAGCTAGCCTCGCATTAAACATGCGGAAAATGGTCCCACGGTGCCTTTTGTCTCGGGTTAATCCCAAGTACGCCATCTGTAAGTAGCCCATGGGCGTGGGGCCTCTACTGCACCTAGGCCCAGAAAACATAAGAAGACATGTAAAATCTCTTTTTCCTGGCTAGTTGGAGGAACTGAGAGTCGATGTGGTTCAAAATTATAGTTTCCCAGTCGAAGTACCCTCCCTTGGTGGAGATGCCAAGGAGGAAGTAATACATCCATGGAGAAAATTATCAGGCAGAGGGCTTCCCAAAGACCCGGGACAATGCTATCATTCCCATCTGAATGCTCTCTTTGAACTCAAACCTGGGAATTTCTATCTTCATCCTCTTAGGGTCCCTCTTTAGAACCTTGAGCTAGTGAACATTCATGTATATCCAGGTGGCCTCCTCCAACTGCGTGAATTGGGCCAAGGCATCTAACCTTGTAACCATAGAAGGCTTGTCAAATTGAGGGATCCCCAGACCTGCCTGGAATGTGTTAGGGTCGAGGGATACCAGAGGAGTAGGGTACCCGATGGGTTTTGCGGCTGCGAGCATAACAACCTGAATAGAAGAGTTGTAATTGGCGGCCATTGTCAGAATAAGCTCTAGAGATTGTATAGAGCACAGGAAACAAGCCACCCTAAGAATCCCAGAGTCCCAAACATTGATGGCTAGCTGATCTCCAGCCTGTCGCTAGATGTACATCATTTTCATTAAGGCCTACATTTCTGGCCATGTCCCGACGCTGGTGTCAATAATGAGTTTAACCTTGGACTCGATCTTTGAGCCCATGATAACACTGTCCTACACAAAATTCATGGTTAGGGGAAACTTCTCTAGGGCCCTTTCTATTTTGGATTTAACAGCCGCTCTGGTAGCCGTCGTGGAAGGTAGCTCTAGACTTCCAGGTGGTGAGGATGTAGATGCTTCAGACATGTTTGGAAGTGTACTCTAGAAACCTACAAGGAAAAGAGACCGTCATAACATATTAAAAAATAAATACTCCAGGGTCCGGAGATCTTACCACCATGATGCCTGCTTTTCCTAAAAAGTTAGTTTCAAAAAAAACTCAAAAAGCACACGCATTACATGAACTTAAGACTTTGACTGAACATCCAGGTCCAGGAATTTTATCACATTTGGTAAGCACACAGGATGTATGATGGTAGGAGACTCAGAGCCCGGAGAAGTAACCGTTGGTGAGGATGTGCAAAAAGGAAAATCGTCAGGCCCACGTGGGCGCCACATGTATAGGTAATAAATAGGAGTTATGGCAATGACAGTGGAGCCAACTGTCTGAAAGCGCAAAAAGTGAAGGCCACTTGGATAGATTTAAATGCACTCATGGGACATAAATGAGGGCCTAGCTAGTTTTATAGAGGAGAGAGAAAATTGCCTGCTTGAAACCGACTGAGAGCCAAGTTTCAAACAGGTGGTATTCTCTCTGAAACAAGCTTATGGGCGAAAAACCAGTGACACAGGCAACTCGGCTAGCTTGCTAAACTATCTAGAAGGATATACATAAGATATACATAAATATTTACACATATACACCACAGAACAACATCCACAGGAAACCAGGAAAATCACAAAATATATACAGCTTTCTACGTTATTTACAAGCCAACCACACCTACGCATAGGGTGGACAACCCTCTGGCAGAGCCGACCCACCAATAGGCAGAAAAACTAGAAAGAGACAACGAACGAGACTGAAGTAAGAAAAGACAACAAAAAATGGAGAGGGAACACACCAGGCAGACGGAAAACCGACGGGAAAAGGGACACTAACCTGAGAATGCTAAAAGGAGAAGGAAAGAAGTCACCATGGAAGCTCTGCAATAGCTTTAGCTGCCAAATGATCACAACCCACCACTACGAAGCACTCATAATCGCTTGAAAAGGATGGAAGTATTTAGCACTGATTATCATTAACTCTCTGCAAATCGCTCTAAAATCGCTTTGAGTGCGTGAGTGTTTTAATCATGGTAAATGTGAAAATGATAGATAACTTCTATTTATACCCATGGTAAAAAGGAAATCCACCTCCTTTCGGCAATCTCTGGATAGAAAAACCTCTGGACCCCGGGCCCAGGGATTCCCTGTGACGATATCACCTTAAGGAAGAGAACATCGTGGTGAAGAATCCTGAAGTCCAGAATCTGGCTCCCGACAAAGGACGACAAACTCTAGGACTAGGGTCCCAGAGGCACGAGAAACCAACAAAAAAAAACATGACAATGGGGAAGAAAACCCCGGAGAAAGAAAAAAAAAGGGGAAGGATGAGGCAAGAACCACAAGGAAAGTAGAAAAAGAAAAAAGAAAATAAAATAAAAAAGGGGGGGACCCAACATTTTGCACACAAAATGTAGGGACGGGGATGCAAGGCATAACATGCTGCTATCTGCCACATCAACAACCTCCAAGAGAAAGAATGCAAAGTCTGTTCACCTAGACTAAGTAATCTACCTAGAAGTACACCAGAGGTGCTTCTCATCTAGGAACCTGAACCAGAAGATCCTTGAGAGGAAAGTCTCACCCATGCACCATCAGAGTTGGACAAATCATCTCCCAAACCACCCAAAACCACTCCAAATGCCATTTTACCTCCCCAGACTCATAAAATGAACAATGATTTGTGGATATTAAAGTTTGATGGATCCCAGTCTAAACAAGACTGTGGGGCTGGAGTGGAACTAATCAACCCATGAGGAGAATCCTTCCATGTGTCCTACAAGTTGCATTTTAATTGCACCAATAATTTCACAGAGTATGAGGCCTTGGTCCTTAGACTCTTGTTCACATTGAGAAAAGGGATCACCCACCTCCAGGCAATGGGTGATTCAGAGTGTATTTTAAAATAGTTTTGGAGCCAATACACTTGTCATGAGAAAAGGTTGGCTGCATACTGCAACTAAGCATGGAGCCTAACTGAAGACTTTGATGATTTTGGCATCGAGCTCATTCCTCATAAACATAACTATGTTCCAGATGCCCTTGTTGTGTCTACCAACACCCTCGAGCTGATGGTTGGTTCTTGGATTCAAAAATTTTCTATTGAAATGATCCCCACCCTATCCATCTCAGATAATATCAACCACTTTCACATTTTTGAGGATGACCAACATATTGTGGCCTTCATGTCCAATTTTGGTGCCTTCAAGGATTAGATAGTGGAAGAAATTGACCATGACGATACTGGGCAGGGTGAAGAAGACAACAAGATCATCGACCTACCCACCAACACCATCCCTAAGGGGATGGTAGCTTTAAAATGAATCTTTGATTTGGACCCCTAGGGCTGATATAGGATATCATCCTCCTCTGAGGAGGGAAAATTCAAGAAAGTCAACATCAGTGAAGCTAATGAAGAAAAATTGGTTCACATTGGTACCTCTCGCTCCCTAGAAGAGAAGGAGAATATTCTCAAGGTTCTCTGAGAATACATTGATGTTATTGTCTGGGGGTATGAGGATCTCAAGACCTATGACACATCCATCATGACTCATAACATCCCCTTGAAACTAGATGCCAAACCTTTCTGGAAAAAGCAGAGGCCGGTAAACCCATTTATCAAACCTCTAATCCATCAGGAGGTTCAAAAAATACTGTCAGCCTAGATTATCTTTCCTATCTAGCATACAAGGTTGCCAACCTCATCCCCGTGCACAAGAACAATGGCAAGATCTACCTATGTGTGGATTTTCACAATTTAAACAAGGCCTCCAAGAATAATCACCCTCTCCCCTCACTGGATGAGGTATTACAAATTGTTAATGGTTCCCAAATGATGTCCTTCCTAGATGGGTACCCAGAATATAACCAAGTTATGGTTAAGTTTGAGGATAGAATGAAAACAATGTTCACCACCAAGTGGGGAATGTTTGCATATTGGAGAATGCCATTTGGCCTCATCAACATCGAGACCACATTTCAAAAGGATATGGACATTGTGTTTGAATTCCTAGTCAACAAGTGCATAATCATCTATATGGATGATTTAACAATCTTTTCCTAGGACAGGCATGATCACTCTGCCCACCTCGCTCAGATCTGCAAGAGATGTCACTGGTATAACACCTACCTCAACCCCAAGAAATGCATATTTGGGGTCACTAAAGGGAAACTACTCGGGAATATAGTTTCTAAGCAGGGAATATCCATTGACCCTAAGAGAGTTGAAGCACTGTTGAATCTGCAAATGCCCAGTAGTAAAAAGGAAATGAGATCTTTCTTCAGAAAGACAATTTTTTTCTGGTGGTCCATAACTGGATTTGCCAAGATTGTTAAAACACTCAATGACATGATGAAAAAGGATACCAAGATTGACTGGAGCCCCAAAGAAAAGCAATCATTTTCTCAGATCAAGCAAACCATAGTGGAGGCACCAGTCTTGGCAAGTCTAGACTATTCCCTCCCATTCCATATCTATTCCTTTGCTTCACCACATTCTATAGCTATAGTATTAATGCAAAAGGTTGGGGGAAGAAAGACCCATTGATTTCATGAGCTCCCCCTTCAAAAATGTCAAATTCCGATATACAGCCGTGGAAAACCAAGCCTTTTCTCTAGTCTGGGGTGTGAAGAAATTCTGGCACTACATCCTCCAGAGTAAAGTGCATGCTATCATTCCAGACCAGGCTGTTAAATATTTACTACTGTAGATTGAACTGGGTGAATGCTGGGGGAAATGGATGGCCATCATCCAAGAATATGATCTTGAGATGCAACCAATGAAGATAGTCCGAGGCCAGGGACTATGTAGAGCAATGGTGAAAGTAACTCCAAACGTTGAATGTAAAACATATACTATGGAGCCCATCACTCAAGATCTATGGTATACTGATCTAGTGTACCTATTTCTCAATAATAGATGCCTGGAGGGGCTTCCCCCAAAAAAATGGCACACCTTGCAACTGAAAAGTGCACACTTCATGATTAAAAATGGAACGCTTTTCCGCAAGAATTTTGAAGGGATTTACCTCTGGTGCATAGATAGGGACCAAGCTGCCAAAATGATAGAAGAATTCTACAGGCAATTCAAGACTGGGCATGGCTCAACTGATGCCACTTCCCATCAGATTCTCCAGGCTAGATATTACTGGCCCTTTATTTTCAAATATGTCTACACTCATGTGAGGAAGTACCACACTTGCCAAACCATAACCCATCATGAGTGGAACCCGACCATGCCTTTGCAGCCGATCTTTGAAGTTTGACCTTTCACCCAATAGGCGTTCGATTTTATTGGGGAAATAAACCCCAACTCATCTTCCAAACACCATTATATTTTGACTGTTACCGATTACTGTACCCGGTGGTCTGAGACAATCCCATGCAAGAAAAAATTGGCAGATGTAGTTATCAAATTCTTGGAAGAAAACATAGTCACCAGATTTGGAATGCCTTTCGCTATAGTGTATGAAAATGGTCTAGCTTTTTCTTCACCGCAACTATTAGAATGGACCTATTAGAGGAGGATCACCTTCAAGTTCTCTAGCAACTATGACCCCTAGGGAAATGGTGTTGCTGAGTCTACCAATAAAAATCTGCTAGAGGTGATCAAACAGTTGCTAGAGAAAAATTTCTGGGACTGGCATCAAAAGCTTAGATTCACCCTTTGGGAAGATTTTATCAAAATAAAAGTAGCCCTAGGGACTTCCCCATTTCACCTAGTTTATGGCCAGAATCCTGTGTTCCCTATCAACTTACAAATTATGGTTTTACAGTTCATGCAGTAATTCAACGCCTGGGACAACATTGTGGAGGTTCAGCTTTTGAACCTGGTGAGAATGGAGGAATAAGGAGATGAAACACTGGAACATTTTGCACATCATCAAGCAGTCTTCAAATGATGGTTCAACTAGAGAGCCCAATATAAAGCCTTTCGAGTTTTGGACCTAGTCCTTCTATGGGACAAGGCCCAAGAAAAGAAAGGAAAGCACACTAAATTTCAAAGGCTCTAGCTCACACCATACTTAATTTCAAAGGCTCTGGCTCGCACCACACTTAATCTCATAGATCTCCACTACTTCCTCTTTTGTTAGAGGGTTTGATTGCATGCAATCCCCAGGCCCGGAGTCCAGAGGTTTGCCTTTTCTTGGGACTTGCAAAAGGAAGCGGTGCATTTAAGCCTAAGGGGTATAAATGGAGTTTCACTTGTCATTTTTTGCATTTATTGTGAACAAATTACCCAGAGAAAATTAAGAGCGATTAAGTGTGATTTGTGAAATTTAATAGTGAGCTAAGTGTGTTTGCTTCAAGTGTTTAGCAGTTTGAGCTTGTGTGTGCTTTAATTTTCCTACAGTGTTTTCGGTGTTCATGGTTTGTGAAGCTTTCTATTTGTAGAGAACCTCCTGTGCTCCTCCTCCTCCTATGTTTCCCAGCATTTAAGGTAGGCCCTTATGGTTCTCTCTCTATTTCTTTTGTTTTTCTTTGTCCTTTCCTTTTTTGTTTTTCTCTTTTCATTTCATTTGCTTTTTGTCTTCTAGTTTGTCATCGCTTCCCATTGGTGGGATGGCTTTGTAGGAAGGTTCTTCACCTTCCTTGTGCTATATTTTGTGTATATTTAGTGTAAATCCCTATAAATAGTGTAAATCATTGTAAATTCTCTAAATGGTTGTAATTTCTCTATAAATTGTTAATAGTATGTAGGTTAGTTAGTTGTCAGGTATGTAAATTTGTTCCTTGAATTCTCATTCTTCAGAGGTCTGTATGTAAATTATGTATAGCATGTCATCTATTGTAAATATGTCATTCTTTAGCCTCCTGATGTAAATGGGGTTTCCATAGTGTGTCTCTGTAGGTTGGTCTATACATTCGGTCATGGCCAACCCACCCTTTGGCGAGCTTATCGCACCCTGTTGCATCGTATACCCAAAGTTTCAAGCTCACCCACCTAGTTTCTACCTAGCTCAAAATCGGCACCTCACCTATTTGAGCCATGGTAGTTTTCTCTCTCCTCTTTTGATTCTACATTGATGGTGGGATTTAACTCCCCACATACGGGCATTCAAAACCACCCCATCTGGCATTCAATTAATGCATGTCCAGACATCTATAACCTTTAATTCCATTATGTCATTTATTGCATGACCATGTGACAAACCCATGTTAGCCCAATAGGGCTCACTACTCGGTCACTTCAATAACAGTTAGTTTCTCTAGGCTCCGGCTATTGAGAAGTCCCCAGGCCTTCATCTCATTTGTCGCATAGACTGGTATCCCTGAAACCCCCGAGTGTCGACTAAAATTCCAAGTTAGTTGTTAATTGATATATTTCTTGGATCTGATGCAGGATAACATATTTTGAATAGGTACAAAATGGTGGTGAACTCTCTGGAGTCTGTAAACTTACTTTATATTTTATCACATCTATTAACAGTTGTCTAGTCTTGTAGGTTGTATATCAGCTAACAACTAATGTCTGAAGTAACAACTCCTCCTTGAAGTCTGGAACTCCCGACCACCTCCACCCGGGCGGCTACAAAAACAAAGGCAGAGAAAATTCTAGCAAATCTCCTGTTAACATCCAAATACCCAAGGGATGGTGTCCTTGTGGGATCCAAAGTGGATTCCAAACTTCAGAATATTACCAACACAGAGGCCAGATCATGGGCATAACTACAGGGCCTTGTCCAGGTAATGTACCAACAACAATTTGTCGGGGATAGCATGGAAAATAATGTGGCCACTTTCGGCATCATCAAAGCCACTTTCTTCCCCTGCATAGTACAGGCACCAGAACTGATCCTCTCCTTGGTGAAGCACTACAATGCACCCGCCCGGGTTGTTTTTCTTGTTCCTTGCCTCCCACTGAATTACCCA
The DNA here is from genome assembly GCA_018584345.1 of Thuja plicata. Taxonomy (NCBI): domain Eukaryota; kingdom Viridiplantae; phylum Streptophyta; class Pinopsida; order Cupressales; family Cupressaceae; genus Thuja; species Thuja plicata. The sequence continues at coordinate 1,819,194 of MU223586.1, read as the reverse complement.
GCAACCATTGTGACTCTTGATGCTACCACCTTTGCTTCGGGACTAGGGATCCCCCATTTTAGGAATGCTACAATCATCTCTCAGGCTACATCATTGAATAAGTTTGAGAAATTCCCACAGCTTTCTCAGCATCATCTCAATTCTCACTTATTGAAGTCCCCGAGGAAGGATTATAAGAAAAAATTGGAGATCCCTTACGGAGATTTCAAGGAATGTGTACAAATGGGGATCATCCTTTTATGCAGCATCTTCAGGGAACCCCATGCCATGGAATTTTTGGCATGGATTTATTATTTTCTATACGACATCACCACCTATGGACAAACCTTTGACTAGACGACTATTATCGCCAACCATGTGCACTTTCAGCTGAACAATGTCAGTCGGACATCAAAGTTCCACATGAATTCATATGTATTATGGGCCCTAGTACAACAAAGATCCGCACTCCAAGGTTTTCAAATAGTGGGCTTTCTTGGGAATGGGCCCAGCCAGAATGCTCTGTGGGATTATTATCCCCAAATTCAATGGGAAGCTAGCTTCGCCAAATTTTTTTGGGTAAATGACACCTTCATTTACCACAACATTTTGACACTTACTTAGGATTCTGAGTACTAGTTATCCAAGAAAGAAATGACCTTGGTGAATTCTTATGTCAATTATTTTATTCAGTTTCAGCAATATTCTTACATTCGGGTTACCGGGTTCTCTAGTAAGCCCTACCTCCTCCCCAAGCATTGTGGGCATAGGATTATTCTTTTAGAGTATTGTAGATAAATAATGGAGCTCCATGCATTTTATGGAGTGAAGAAGGTTACCTACATCACATTCCTGATCACTTGTGGGAACTATTCTTGCAGCCTTGCAATGGACAAAGAGGCTAACAACGAGTTGAAGAATCTGGGACTGGCCGAGTTCCACCTAGCAAGAAACAATTTTGACCCACTCGGCAAGATCAACATGGCACTGCCCTGAGAATCCGCACCTCATGAGCCTCACATGGAGGATTTTTGGGTAGATTTTCAGGATGACTTCGACCTTCGGGGTCAAAAATACTCAAGGATGAACAAAGGGATGATGAAAAGTCTCGACCTTCAGACCTTTCTAAAGGATTTTTTTAGAAAGTGGGTCTTCGGAGGACCCATCATACAAATAATAGGGGATTGACAAGATTGATCTCCCTCTGGTGTATTGAGACACCCCAGAGATATTGACAATTGAGGATGTCATCCAAGGCATCATCCAGCACAGCCATGATTACTTTGCACAAGTGTGCAAGAAAAGCACCTGCCGAGGTCCAATTCTGTTGGGGTCTACTTCAGCCTCCAGAGTGGCTAGGCCAAGAAAATATAAAGGGAAAGAAAAAGAGGGTTCCCCAGCCCAGGTTCCACCCCCAGATTCACTCCCCAATTTGGAACAAATTCATACTCAGCTTGAGGTGTCCCACTAGCTAAGTCAAACATTGAGCACCCAGCTTTCTCTCAGTCTTCCAGTTACTCCCATGGGATCTTCCCTCCCAACAGGCTCCCCTTCATAGGTATCACTCATGAGCCGGTAGATGGAGGTTGAGGATGAAATAGAATCTATTCTGGATGTTAGGGCCCTGCTACAGATAAGAAGAAAGAGGCAAAGGGTGGATCATCTCCCACTCGACACAGATGCATGTCTCAGGATGCCAAACATTCCCCAGGTGGAACTCATCCCTTCTTCTACTGAACTAGAGGATCCTCTAGTGCCCTCCCCTCCCCATGATTATTTTGATGACCTCTTCTAGATGGAAGACCTAGTGAACTTGCAGGACGATGTGGTGAGGGAAGTGGAGGAAATCGATGCACAGGAAGAGGTATCCCCGGAAAAAGAATTTTGGGAGCAAGAACAAGAAAAGCCACAAGAAAATCCACAAGATGTGGAAGAAACACCGGTCCCATGGACCGAGATAGAATTGAGGAAAACACAAGATGAGAATCCTATGATGGTTGGGGAACTTGGACCTACGGGAACAACCATACCCCTAGTTGTCATGCTCCAAAAACCTCTAGTTACTCTGGGTGATCAAAGGCCCCAAAGTGCAAAATTTGGCAAGGTGGTCTCTACAGCCCAATAATCATATCTAGGATAGACACCTTTGACCTCTCCAAAAGACATGCCCTTGGAGGAGAATGTTCAAGCAGATGGCACCAAAGAAGAACAACATCAACAAAATGAGGGGGATAACCTCAGAAATGTGGATACTGAGACCATAGATGCTGGAGAAGGGGAAAATCCTAGTGATGCAAATGTTGATTCAACTAAGGTAGAAGATACGAGAAACCCTAGGGAGAAATAAAAGGAGTCTGATGCAACTATGGATATCAGGGAAACACCACAAGACCCTGAAGAAGACCCCAATGCCCAAGCCTTAGCAGCAAAACCACCCCAGCCACCACAATGGTTGGTGGAATCCTGAAAAAGAAGGCCCCGGTGGCAGCTAGTGCCCCTCTCTCCCTAGCCAAAATGATGACCCAAAACCAAGAGGCTAAGAATCCTAATAAGGCCTGGACCATCCATAATCTTCAGACCATTCCAGGAGGAAGCATTGTTGCAGTAGTAGTGATGCCTCTGCCAGATGCATAAGCAGAAGCCATAAGGGCTGAAGATTATACAGTTGGAAAAGTTCCTTAGGGGAGGAAAGATAAATAGGGTGAATTGGACTTGTTGAAAGAATTTACCTTGGAGGTAGACGCATGGTCCGAAAAATAGGTGCATAAGCTGAAGGAGGAAAGATAAAAGAACGAAAATCTCCTAGGCTTCTCACAGAACTGATACAGCCACTAGGTGAGATCCATCCAGGAGCCTCCATCTTCAGAACACTACTCCCACAAGGTGATTTGGATGCTCTAAGGGCCATGAAGAAGAAGGCACAGGCTATGGATGGGTGGGTCACTAAGAAAATCACAGCCGTTCATGGAGTTCCTAGCAGTGACAGTCCCGGACCTTTATCAGGCCAACAACATCATCAGCCAAGTGAATGAGGCAGTCTCCCTATGGGAGAAAGAAATGGAGAAGTATGAAGAATAGAGGTCTGAACTTGAAGAAATAATGAACTTCAGGGAGGAAGTCATTACAGAGATAGGAATTTTGGGAGAAGAACCCTTTGGGTTCCTCCGGGCCCAACACTCTAGACTTGGCCTTAAAATTGAGGTGAGAAAAAAACTAGTAGCAGCCCTAAAGTATAGAATCCCAGAAGTTTGGAATTCTTTAAATTCATATACAAAATTCATGACAAGGGTTTCACAAGTCGATCCCTTCACCACTAAGACTTATGCTCTGGAAGATTTTGTACTAACTAAATTTGATGAGTTGATGGAGTCACGGTACCAGTCCGCCAGAGATTTTGATGGAGGGAAAATGTCAAGATTAACCAAGATGATGCTCTGGGCTCATGACACATTGAAAGTGGCTACATAACTCAAGGAAGGGGCCAGAGATGTTGACGGACAATTAGGGGTTTTCAATGACCGATGGGACTACATCAAGGACATAGTTGAGGATGGAATCAGCCAGATTTTGGAGGCCTTCAAATAGAACAACAAACAATAAAGTTCTCCAGACTCTAGAGATTTTCACCAGAAGGGTGCATTTTTGAAGATTCATTATTCTTTGAGCGTAAGCTCCTGGACTCTAGAATTTTGGTTCCATAGTTTTGTATTCATTCATAGTGATCCACATCCAGGTTCCCCAGAGCTGATCGATCACTGTCAAGCAGTTAATAAGGGGGTTAATTGTTAGGTGATCGCGATAAGGCATGTCAGGTGAAGGAGATGGCTATGACAGATGATTTTCCTGAGGTGCCACTCCTACATTAACTCCATGATGCACATTGAAGATAGTGAGCCACAATTTTCATTTATGAGGCATGTAGCCTCAGATACCGAGACAATCATATTTATTCTATAAACACCTTGGCACTCTTCTCTATGCCTATTCTTCCATTTTTCTCTTCTACTCTTCTTCTTCTATCTTTTCACACCTCTACACATCCTGAGGTGATTGTAAGTGGTGTAGGTAGTACCAACCATAGGATAATGTATTATATTTGTTGAGTGTACAGTTGGTTAGGGTAATTTTAGGTCAAACTTTGTGTATAAATAAGATGTTTGACGCTATAACAAGGGTCGGAAAAATTGATGATTTTGTAGTCTAGCAAGTAATAGAGGCATAGCATTTCTTTTTTAGTTTGTTTTCAAGAGCTCAATGCTCAATTGTTCTCAGTATTTTAGAATTCTCCCTTGGAGCCATGATTGTACAGACCAGTGATGCTGGAACCATTTGAGTTAATGAAGAAGGACATCTTATGGCTATTTGTTATTTGTTGTTCTAATCTTTGGAGTTAACAAAATGTCTTATGTGCAGTATGTTCTCTTTTGTCCTTTGCTCCTATGTTTTAGTTTAGATTAATGATCTTATCTCCCCTTGCTACTGAATGCCTATGAATCACTGGTTCTTTATGTATTTGGTATTTACTGTAGTTTTCTTGCATTGGAGATTAGTTTGATGTTTGAATATTTATTGCATAACTATAGGTAGAAGTATATCTAACCCTAATCCATCTTTTGCATTTTCTTTATTAAATCTGAATGCTTGCAAGAAACCGCATCCCATTTGAAATCCCCAAGAAGATGAGTAAAAACCGGCTATCCCCTCACACAAAATTCACCTTCCCAACTTAGCTCCCCCTACACTGTCGAGACCCGACTACCAGGTGCTTGGAGGCTAGGAGAAAATCATTCTCTGGAAAACCTCTTTAGGCAGAGTTGGCTGGTACCCAGTGACAACTTTATCTCTTTTGGCGGAGCTGGTCACAAAGTCTTGTCAACACTACCTAAGGGAATAACCCTATACTATCTATTTACATTATATTACAATATTTACAGCCGGTACTACCTGCGCTGTCAAAATTTCCTAATATAATATAATCATTTGAGAAGAGAAGAGAAGAAAGAAAGGAAGGAGCCCCAGAAAAATGGCCATTGGAAAGAGTGTCCTTGTACTTACAGATGTGATGGAACTTCCTTAAGTGACCTGGGCCATATGCCCTCTTTAATGTTCTTCTATACTTTGGTGACTTGGGTGACTAGTGTAATCACCTAAAAATGGTCACCTAAACCCTAGACCCCCAATCTCAGCAATTAATCAAGAAACCCTAATCTTGATTAAATCTAAGTCCTAAATCAAACAGGCAATTATCAAATTCAAACTGATCTGACCTAAACCCTACGTCCTAATCGATCACCTTACTTGATTAATTAATTAATTCCTAAAATCAAATTACATTGGCAAATATATCTTATGTTAATTATTTAATTGATATTATGACATATTAATTAAATAAAAATTACAAAATT
>MU223586.1:1766003-1803776 GCA_018584345.1 Thuja plicata | reverse complement strand
GGAAACATTTCAGTTAACTGAAAACTGAATATGGAAGTTTCCAAAAAGACTGACCAGTCAGTTCAGTCAACTGACTCTCTCGACCAATCACATCGCTTGCACATGGATTGTGCTTCTTCAATCGAATTTGAGCCACTCTTTTTGTTCGATCTCGACCGTCGATTCGAGATAAATTTCTATAAAAGAGAAACTATTTTCCTTCACAAAGGACCCTAATTTTTATTAAAGTTATTATACTCATTTTTCATCTTATCTTTATTTCATGTTTTAGCTTTCATTTATGTAGCATTTTTGTTTAATTTTATTCAAGCATGCAAACATAAACTTAGAGCACACTTTGATTTGGTGTTGTTAAAATGAATATCTCACATTTCATTTAGTGTTTCTAAAATGAATCTTAATTAGCTTTGGATGAACAAAAATCTGCATTTGCATTTTGCATTTAGTTTAATCAATCATATAGCTCTAAATCCTTCATTTAGGTCTTCGGTGTAGTCACTGAGTTTGCAATGACCTGAGAGCAAACTCACACTCCTGCCTTCTAGAAGGCAACAGGTCGACTCTTTTAGACATGTAGGGTGAATGAATCAATATTCATTCATGTATGTAGCTGAAGAATAATGACCATGTTGAAGTGTATGGCTAAATCAGAGGCCCACATTTAGCTATCACAACTAGAGGTATGCTAGATAGTAAATGCTAGAATGACGACTCGAGGTCCGGGAGGTGTCTGTAGTAAACCAATGGATCAATAATGACTATTCATGCCAAGAGGGACAGCCATAGACCTAGCAACATGCTGTAGATATTGATTGGTCAGTTTGAGAGACTTGTCAACACTCATCACTATAAAGAATACAAAATTGGGAACCCGGGGTCCAGGATCCGGGAGCTTACGCTCAAAGAATAAAGAACAAGACTGTATGCAACTTCTGATGAAGGATCACTGAAGACTAGGATATCTTACTAGCTTTTGAACTTTTTGTATGCCTCCAGAATCTGGAGGATACCATCTTCCTCTATATCCTTCAAGCAATCCCGACGATCCATCAATCCCTCAAAATGGAGGTTGACACTTTCAGCCTTATCTTTTAGCTCCTCAGCCACCTTGGCTGCATCATGGGATTTGAGCAACACTTGGGAGAGTTCCACCATGGTGGTACCATTGACATTTCCCTCAAGTCATAATTGAGCCTCAACCACTTTGATATACCAATTATAGAATCAATGGGAGTATAACTCTCAGGGTTGAGAGGATCATCCAATGTAATTTCTTGGATGAGGACAGCATATCGGTCCAAAGGAGTCCAAAATACTTGCAGTTGTTCTTCCTAAACTCGGACCATTTTCTTGTAGGTTTTGACCTTGAATGCAAGTCTAGAGTATTGAGTCCAGAGGGACCCATATGATTCATCCCCTAGGATGTCCATGTTTATTAACTCATCTTCCCTGAGATCCAGAATCTACAACAAGGTATCTCTCCAATCTTCATATTTCTTGATCTCTCCCTGCCACTAGGGAATGGTGGCCTCTATCTAATTTGTTAAATCATTTACCTAGAAAATTTCTAGGAGAGACTTAAACAAGAAACTTCTTATCACCCCCACCTGATGAGCAATCCACTCATCTATGACTAACGCCTTCTTCTTCATGATTTATAGAGTATCAACATCACTATGTGTTAGTGGTGTCCCGAGGACTGAGGATCTAGGTGTTTTGGAAGTGAGGGGGTGCACTAATTCTGCTAGGAGTCTAAAAAGGTTGGCATTGGCTACTTTCAACTCCTAGATCTTATGATTTGTTTCTCATATTGGACCCAAATAGCCTTACCCACTTCATTTAGGAGGTCTAGTTCCCCTGCTAAGTTCTTTTTCCCAGAGACACCTCCATGATCACATATTCTTCGAAAGCTACCTCAGAATCCTCTTTTCCTACTGGAGGGGTGGTGAGTGTCACCACAACATTGTCATCTGGGGCCCTTCTAGTGCTATGAAGGGTATGAGCCTTCTTAGGCTTCTTAGGAATTTGTCCCTCGACCAACATTTTGGAAAGTGATAGTGGGGCCACGATAGTAGTTGGGGATTTTATTTTTTGGGCTTCCACTAACCATTGTGGCAGGGTAGCTAGCCCACCTATCATCATCATCCCCAAGCTTGAAGTGCCCCAGGGGTTCAATTCAAGTTCTCACTTGGGTGTATTATTTGTTGTATCAATGGGGTTCTTTTCTATGTGTTCTTTATTTCCCTCCCCGTCACCCTCTGAAATGGTATTTCTGATGGACTAGGTGGTGGAGGAGGGAGAGATAGCTCATTGAGATCTACCTGCTGAAAGATGGCCACAACTTTGTCAGCCATTGTATCTAGTGGTGTGAGAAAACTCTGATTACTGGTTAAGCCCAAGAGTGCAGTGTTAGGGGTTTTGGTTGTTCTCGAAGGTCTAGTTCCCTCTTCAGTTGGTGTTTGTTCTACAACCAAGTCATTCCCTTGTTCTTTTGGCACTTCCTTTCCACCTTTAGCTTCATTAAACCGTGGCTCACCTTCTTCATGGGCTGCCACATCTTCTGGCCCTATTGACTCAAATATGGGGACTTCAACTTCTTGTCATGTTGTCTCTTCTATGGCACAGTCAACTATACCGTGTAGCTCTCTGAGACCACCTAGCAAGAAGAAGTTGTCAACATTGATCTGTGCTATCTCTGGGGGGACTCATTGGATGATCCTCTTTTTCAGAGGAGGAGGAGGAAGAAATCACTTCAACCTCAGGTACATCTTCAGGCTCCAGCCTAGATTCTTTCTCTATGGGGACCGACTTACCTTTTGTTTCTTTCTCCTTTTAAGTGGCACTTCATGCTCTACAGCTACCTTTGTTCCAAAAAATTTTGATCCACATGCTACACTTAATAAAATAGCTAGGGATGGAGAACCTTCAGGAGGGGGATAGGAGCCTACCAGGGTAGCTCCAAGACCAAAAGCCACTCTAGAGTTTGCTATGTCCATTAATTTGTGGGAGTGCTCCAACTTCTCACCCAACTGCTCCATTAGGGGGGCTAAAATGGGGTCTGAGACCTGAGATGACAACTTTCTTCTTTTCATGGGATTTGGATTGCTCTGGGGCCTGAGAACCTGAAGCTCCCAAACAGTGCTTGTCTGAACGGACACTCTTTGGGAAAACCTTTTCAAAATAAAATTTGATGCACTCAATTACTGCTCTCGAGATGACCTTGATGTCTAAAATTTCTGGTGTATCCCAATCCACCAAAGGGAGGTCCATCTTATTTATACCTATTTCTTTATAATCGGGGTCCTCTAGGGGCCCAGTGTCTGAAAAAGTCCATGGGAAGGTCTGGAGCTCAAGCTATTCCATCATCCCTTTTGTTATCTTGGTGTAGTATCACTTCCAGACATTGTAATCATCCTGGCAATTGGCCCAAAAATATTATATGTGTCGAAGATGGGGATTCACCCCATTTGGCATCAATCTTGCCAGTCACCCAAGGGGATCATAATCCTTGTGGCCGAAACAATATTTTGCTAAGTTAAAACTACATAGCTCATTTTCGTCTCCCCAGGCTGTGGCTAGGGAGAAAGAGTATTCCCCACAAAAAAAAGGGAATGTCAGGGTGGTAACATTCTTGGCAGCTTCCAAGGCATGAGCCTCCAAAATTTGCCTGCATAACTATAACAAAACTACCCTGTCCCCACAATGTTTGGGTAACCAGAAGGGCTCTCCAAAGAAGCTAGACACCCGAATGTAAGTGTGCTAGGAAAACTAGATGAAGTATCGCCCCCATGCACCAACCAGGCTCATGGCCTATGAAAATATCTTGTATCCCTAATCACCAGTGATCACCTTGATCTCGTGAAAGATGAAGGCATTGTTGAATCTGCAAAAATGTGGGAAACTTTGGTCCCACTAAATCTAGGGGAAGTGGTCCCATGGAGAGACCTGACCAGGTCCTTCCCTGAGAACACAAACCATTGTTAAACCTTGGAGCCCCTAGGACTTGTGGGCAAGTGGCCAAAGGATGTAGGAAGTCATGTAGAACTTCTGATCTAAGTCGAACCTCTTCATCTGGGTGTCTACATGTTTGACAATGATATCAGTCTAGTTGAAGTGAGCCTTGTTAGTGGTCATACCATATAAGAAATAATACATCCAGGGGGAGAATTCCTAGGCATGTGGCTCCCTGAAGATCTTGCATAAGAAGATAATTCTCGCTTGGATGGGCTCCTTAAAGTCGGAGTGAGGAATCTTTGTCCGCATCTTCTTGTAGTCCAAGCATTAAATTTTCATCCAACATGCATTGAGGTGGCGTCGGGCCAAATTTTCCATACCCTCGTACTACTGGAGGGCCTTGACCTTGGTGAGAGAAATAACTCCTACAAATTGTTGGATACGCCACCCTCTACCAGTGGCATCATGGTCCAATGTGACGATGGACACCGGTTTTTCAAGGGGAGTAGGAGAAACCAACATAGCAGCCATACTTCCTTGGTGATAAACCCTAGCCAGGAGCTAAAGTAGCTCAGGTGCTTGTACTAAGCATGGAAAACTAGCTGCTTGAATGATTCCAGATGTCGCTAAGTTAACTAAGATGGAGTCATTAGAGCATTAAAGTTGATAGATTATTTGAATAAGGCCCTGTAATTCGGGCCAGGTGCTGACATCTATGTTGATGATCTCTTTAAGCGCATACTCAATTTCAGACCCATGAATTATCTCATTATTATTATATTTTTGGGTTAGCGGGAGCTTTACTAATGTTTTCTCTATCTTTTTCTTCATGTTGGTGTCTACTAAGACGTTTGGGAGTTTCAAAATTCCTGTTGGTTAAGACCCTGAAGCTATTTCTTTCTTAATTTAACTTGTACTTGCAAACTAGACAACCGTCAGTACATAAATGTTGAGAGATTCTTGATTCTAGAGGCCTTGAGAATAACTTCTCCTTTTCACCTAAATTGAAGAATTGTTAGGGAATCCTAATTGAGACCATATGTCTGAGATTTCATACCATTTTAATACATAAAATACTTCTCGCTTACCAAGGATCCAAAATGATAACTCAAAAAGAGGTTGCATGAGGTAGAAAAGGCCATATTAATTAACATGCTTGACACTAACTGGAAAAGACAGCAACTTCTAGGAATAAGATAGGTGTCGCTATTGTCATATTTTAACATGCACCTGCCCACTTGCCTGAGTAATGAAAAAATTGAACATCTATTCTGGCGCAAGTGGCATGAATGCCATTTGGGAAGAGTTTTAAATGTTTGTTCATGGGAACTAATTTTTCCATTAAGGTGGAAAGGATAGAGGAGAGATAAAATTAATGGCCTGCTGACAATTTTACCTCTGTAATTGACACACCTACCTCCTCCTCATCCAGGGCATCACCAACTAGGGTGGTGAGCCTGGTTATTGAATGGACATGGCCTAAGACCTCATAAAGAATGGGGATGAAAATGGGTCTTTTAGGGACAACTCCCCTAACACCCAACTGGGAAAACAACCTCAGAGACACCACATCTCTAAGCAGAGAAAGAGTGAATAGAGCACTGCAGACTCACAAAATTTATAGATAGGGCTAAACCCACAGCAAGCTACCAAAGCTCGCACACTCAAACCTATAGCTCTGTTAACCAAAAACGTAGAAAACACCCTATAGATTCTTCCATACGGAGAATTTACAAGATACTCATAACATATACAAAATATACAAGACACACAACCAAAACCTTATAGATTTACAAAGTACCCAGCAGGAAGCGGATGACATTTACATAAATTTACAACCCAGGAGGGCGGGTGCCTTTCCTTCCGAGCTGGATGGCTACGAAGGGATGAGGATGCACAAGACTCAAGGATAGCATTGTGCTAAACAACAGACGTAACCTTGGAGCAGAAAAAAAGACAAATAATGACCAAGAATAGAAATGATAAAAATGAACCAGCCACGCAAAACAATAGGAAACATGCTAAAAAATGAAACACTGAAGAAACACAACAAATTAGAAAGAAAATAGAAGGAAAATCCCAAGGTCCTACGTGAACCTCAAAATGTCGAATGGAAGGACTTGCAACTGCTTCACTCTTTCACCTAAACACTCCACCAGACTTGACGAACACACCTCTGCACCTTCTAGCCCAAATTTTTCTGCTCAGAAAACAAATAGCTTCGCTCTCAAGAAAAGTTCGCCAGAAGGTAACTTGTTTGTGGTAAGTGTAAAATGAAAAGGTAAAACACCTTAAGTAATGCCTAGGAAAGCACATTAATTATGAAAATTAATTTTTAGAAACACGTCGACAGACGGGTTCTGGACCCACAAACACCTGACAGTCATCCTCCTTCTGAATAAAAAGAAAATGACCATCGAGCACAGAAGATCCAGAATCACGCGCTTGGGAATGACACTTCAGGACACAAATCCCAGAATAAAAAATGGATACAAAAGGGAGGCCAAGACTGGGTGGGACCAAAAGAGTCTGGAAGAAACAAGGAACCAAACCAAACACAAAAAGAAAGCAAAGGGGAAAATTGAAAATGGAAAAGAAGCAAAAAAAAAAGAAAAAAAAAGGGGACCCGACATTTTGCACACAAAATGCAGGGAAGGGTATGTAGGGAATAAAAAATGGAAACTTGATGGGATAGATGCCTCGTACATGTGAGAACTCTAGAACTCTATTTAAAATTATGGGGACCTTATAATCAGTACAGAAGCGGTGTCACGTTGTGACTCCAAAATTGGGAAAACATGCTGAGATTTTGATATTGATCTCTTCCGATGTATGTGTCTTGGGTGTCAGATGAAAGGATAAAGATAGAACTTGACTTGAGAGAATATAGAGAAAATGCACTAACATAGAAAAATTGGCACCTTGTGGGCATTTCATGTTTTCCCAAGATCCAGATCTTCTCGCCCCCGACTCCTTTATCCTCTTTTTTTTTTGTAAATGGGAGAGGTGGTACTTCTTTCACCAAGGTCCTCAAGATTAGCTTGTTACCATGGCAGTACTTCTTTCACCTCATCATCCTTTTGATTATTGAGTAGAGTGAGAAAATCCAGCCTGGGGAAATAACCAAGTTAATTTTTTTTGCTTAGGCATCCCTCGTAGAGAGTACAGTCGATCTACCTTTCTCTGAGCCCCTTTATTTATTAGTATTTTGTTGCCCCACTTTTGGTCTTCATACCTCAAGACAAAAATGGATTTTTAATGTGTAGTGGTAGTATTGGAAGTTTCATGTGAGTCTGGAGTCTAAGTCTAGAAATCCCCTTAGGATAGAAGGCCTTTATCAGATTTCCCCAATTTGACTTCTCCTTCCTAACCCGGGTGAATTCTGGGTCTGAAATCATGTTTTTATCGGGTAGGTTAAGTTCCCAATCCGGTAAAGGCCATGGTTTGAAAGATTCTAACCTCAAACTCACATACAAATGAAATATTTGGTCTCATATCTTCATGTGGCAGCATTGGCAGGAAATCAAATTTTAGCTTCTCTTTGGCGGAAAATCACCCGGGGAGTGCATTTTCCACAAATGGAAAACTTAAGAGTATTAGGAGCAAATAGAGATGGAAAACAAGAAAGTATGGGATGAGAAAGCTTCAAGCATTTAGATCGATCCTATGGGAAACAAAATAAATAGTCAAGGAAAAGAAAATTCATGGAGTTAGCTTATAGGTGGAAAAGCAGAAAATGGCTTCTCTGTTGCTCCTACAGGCGGGTTTCGACTTGCGAAGTGTGTTCTCCGCCAAACCATTGAGGTGAAAGAATTTTGAAGAAAAATCCATCTCATAAGAGATCTAGCATATAAAAAGGCCAATGGAATCAACATATATCATTTTGGCACCCCTATAGGCTAGAATTCTCCTTTGGCAGATTTTCAGACAGAGAGCACGACAAAAGTATTTTTCTGCCCAAAGCAGGAGTGGGAAAGTAATTTTCCGCCGCTTCAAGAAAGTTACTGTTATGGTTACTAAAGTGAAAAGATGTTTTCTAATGGCATGTAAAGAAAAATAATTAATTCAAATAAAGCCATTTTACTTTGTAACAGACTTGTTCATTAATGTAGAGGTCTTTTCATTCGTGTGGTGTGGGAAGTCGACCGTTAAATGGTAAGAATTCAAAAAGTATAAAATCAGTTGGAGATTTTGAACTAGACTCACCATTGTTCACCAAATTGTTTGAATTCAAAGTCGCTAAGACCAGTTTCTCATTGTCTCTGTATCCCAAACAAAATTTTGAATTCCTAGGTTGAATCACACTCACATGACTTCTAGATTTGTGGGATTCAACGGAATGAATGGCATTATCTCTGATTGCCACAAAATCTTAGATACTTCACTGAAGTTATTTGATATGAAGAACTTCCAAAATAGATTGAGAGTGGAGAAGATGCATCCTATCATAGAAAAGCTTAAGGAGAGTGGGTTAGTCGAAGCCGCCAGTTTTCCTATAGCGGTTCAAGATCCTGAATTGGTCCAGGAATGTATAGATCAGTACAACCTAGACACTAAGAAAATTCTTCTACCTGAAAAAATGGTGCTCCTCTCTCTTGATAGAGAGTCTATCCAGAATTCCCTCCGTATTCTAGAGCAAGCAGAATAATCTAAAATTACTTATAGTTAGACGGTCTCTGAATATTCAGCGAAGAGACTGGTATGGAAGAGAGAGATCATGAAGTCATGGTTTAAAGAACAAAAGAGCACTAAGGGAAAGTTTCCCAAAACATTATTTGGTGCAAACCTAAAGCTAGAGATCATGGATATCCTGGTATTTCTTCATAGGATTAGAGGTGAGAGTGAAGCTCTTAATTTTGTTGAACAACATTTCTTCCTAGTTCAGATAATCTTCTCTCAGCATCACTTCATTGACTGGGCCCTTATGGTGAGTGAGAATCTTTTGGACACCCTCAATAGGGAAAAGTTCTAGAATGAATTCTATATGTCTTCGGTCCTTCTGTATATTTTGGCTATGATTCAAATCTAGCCTAGGCTTCCTAGCTTAGAGGAATTCCCAGATGATGTAAAAAGCTATGATTTTTTCCCTTCTTTACAACTACAAAATAGTTATGTTGATTATCTCATAGTTAATGATGCCTTTACAATGAGACTGTGTAGGGAGATACAAGGTTGTCTGGAAAGGAGATTTTCTCCTGAAGCCATGGCTTTTATAAGCCAATTTGGATGCTATTTTATTTAGTTCAGAGATTTCTCATATCTTCATCTTGCAGGTTTTGATGACTTTCGTTTGAAGCTGCCTAGATACCCTACTGACATGATCGTGCTAATCGAGGTGATGAGGCAAACACTCTAGGTGAATCTGATCTATGCTGAGGCAAAGAAGAAATGCTACAAATTCCCAATGACCATCGGAGCTTACAATTGTGCATCCTAGTCGAAGGCAAAAAATGTTCTTAAGATATTCTCGAAGAATTTCTCTCTGGAGACCTATGACGTTCTAAGGCCACAATATGACCCAATTAATTATGCCAGAGATGTCTTACAAATGAGTCAGGAAATTCATCATGTACCTGATATTGAAGACTACTAGGCCAATTGTAAAGATGACTTGGAGAGCAGGGAGAGGTTCTACACCCAGTTTTCCATTGAACAGATCAAAAAGTTCAATGTTAACATTGTAGTAGAAGGGCTAGAAGATGATGGCAATCATCTGTACGATGACACATACTTGGAGAAGATAAATTCCACCCCTATCAACTCAAAGCCTATGCTATACTAAGAAGTAAGTGACTTGCAGGCTCTGATGGGGGGGATTTAGAAAAGAATAGTTCAATGGGTTGAGTAGACTGCAGGCCGAAGGAAGAGGTTAGAAAGCAAGCCTCCCGCTCAGTGAACTTTGGCAAAGGTGACTTCTGGCGTTGCAACCACTTCATCAGCAACAATCCCAACAGTTGTGAAAGGATCAATTCAACCATCAAGAGGAGGTGATGAACCTCCTGAGAAGACTTCTCTCTTAGAGAAGACCTATGGAGAGGATCCTCTTCCAGACATCGGAGCCACTAAAGAAGTAGTCTCAACAAACCAAATTAATTCTATAGCTGAGCTTTCTAAAACTATAGAGTCTGAAAAGCTAGCTAGTGCTATTGCTATGGATACTTCAGCTTGGACCTCAACCTAAGAAACTCCAAGGCTGGCATCCCCTATCACAGTTGAAGTAGGAGAGGATAGCCCTAGTACCTCTGCTACAGAATCAGATAAGAGGGGTGGGGAGCAACAGGAGGTTGCTCAAGTTGTGAAATTAATCTCCTCCTCACCCACTTTGGTGAATCCATTTTCTTCCTAGCCTAAAGCTACTCCTCCACTCATAAGGAAGTTGTTCATCAAAGATTTGGTTTCTACCAACAAAGTTACCAGCGTAGAGTCATGTATAGCAAACACTCTAGAGCACAAAAGGCAGAGAGTGGGAGAAGCAATTCCCAGCAAAGACACTCTATCACAGGCCTTTTAGCCCAAGGCTACCACAAGCAAGTAGAAGAGTGTGAAGACAATGTCTACTCTAAATCATGATCCTAAGATAGGGCTTTTCACCATGGAAGTAGCCAAGCCCAAAAAAGAGGGCAAACTCGAAGATCTGGCGGCCTCAGACTTTTAGTTGCAGTCATTCGATATGGGATTGGCTCGACATGATACCAAGGTGGACTGGTGGAAGTCCACTAATGTAGTGATAGAAGAAGAGCTTGAAGATCTCAAGACTTCCAAAATTCAGCTTAAGGAGGAAGTGGCCCAACTAACTGACTTCATCAGATAGATCCTCACTCCTATTGCGAGTGCTCCCAGTACCCAAACTTCCTTCGATCCCAGTGCTGCTGAGAACCAAACCATTATGGCTAAGTTGCAAGAGGACCAACACTATGGGTAGATTGGTAAAAGGTGGATCAAGAGGCTCAAGCCAGAAGTCCTAGCAATCATTGAACAATTAGGTAATGCTCTTCTAAGGCTAGAAACAGAGAGGAGCAACATTGGTAAGAATTTACAGACTCTCACTACGAAAAGAGTAAGATGCCAGGAATGCATAGTCATATTTCATGTGGCAGTGAAGATGAAGACTAAGGAAGCCCTAAAGGCTAAGATTCTACAGAAGGGTGATGAGCCTTTGATCGAATGGCTCCAAAGTCTGGAGTTCAAAATCAAGATGATCATTCAAGATGAGACCAGACTACAACAAACAGAGGTTAAGGTCCAAGAAGAACAAAGTAAAGATTTTAAACTTCTCTTAGGAATTCATGCAAAATCACAAACCAGTGGTCAAGGCAAAGCAATAGTTGGAGTATTCAACATGAAGAATTCATTCATAAATCATTTGAGCAATTTAGCGGAGCAGTCTTCAACTCATCTAGACAAGGTGCCAGATCTCCAGCAATTGAGTGGATGCATCTTTAGGGATATGGAGGAACTGAAAGATCAAACAGAAGCAATCAAGACTCTAGCCAAAGAAAATTCCAAATGGCTCATCCATTACACCAATGTCCACATCAACAGGCATGAAGAGCTCATCCAAGTCATCACTACTGTAATCGCCTATAGGGCCAAATCAGATAAGGGGAAGGAAACTGAATCATAGATATATTCCCCGTTGTTCTATTTTTGTTAGTTTTGTAATGGATAAACCTTCGATTATCATTTTTGGCTGCGGAAGTTGAACCATTTTGGTTACTCCTTTTTGTAACGATCCAATCTGGAACTCTATATGTATTATTCCCAAAATCAATACAATGGTCGGCTAAATTTTGGTGTGAAGAATAGCATTGTTGCTAAGTCAACTGTGTACGTCTGAATGACATTTCTTTAACTGTTCCATTGCATTTCATTTATCTTTCTGTTGAATTCAAATGTTTCATTTGAATTATATTTGTAATCTGTATTCAAACTAGAATTCTGTATTATGATTTGATATAGAAAATTAAGGGGAAAATCAGTTGCTATCCTAAATTTTGGGAATGTTCTTACGATATAGATCGACTCAATATCATTATATTGTTAATCTTCAGTCTTGTATCTACATTTTTAGTAATTGTTCATGCATCACCAGTTTTGGGAATTAATCTGATTGATAAGATCTCAAAATTGGCTAGATTTAGAGTTGTATTTACCTTGCATGAGCTATTTTCTTTCTAGACTTAGCTTGGCCTACCTCTTCCTATCTCGGGTTAAGAGCATACCCCTGTTAGATTAGGGAAGATCAAAATTCATTGAATATTATTCATATAAGGGAGTTGTACCTTCTAATTCTGAGGGAAAATAGGTTTTCAAGTAACTATTTCCCAAATGTTGTATTCAATTGTTCTTAAACATTTTTGGGTATTTTAGAGTTACATTCAAAAGAACAATCTGTTTACCAACAGATTTTTGGCGACTCTGCTAGGGAGATGAATAGTCGTTATACTAGAAGAATACAATGAGGAAAGATGGTGCTCCCCCATGAAAATATAATCCCTTTTCTCCAACCTAATCTTGGATTCCAAGATGATCAAGAGGATCTCATTTCCTCATTAAATACTTTTGTCTGGAGATACAGAAGAAGCACCAAACACTATAGAAGCATTAGTCAAGTGCTAGAACTGGAAGAAGCTAGAGTACAAGCACTTGAGAGAGCCATACAGAGAAAAAATCTAAGAAGGGTAGAGCGTGAAGTTAGGCCACAGCACTAGGAAAAAATCTGGAGCCTAAAATATTTCTTAGAAGTACTAGGAAAGAAGGTAGCACAGACCCAGTCTTTGAGAGGCTTGTAGATATTAATTTTTCTCTTTTAGAAGTACCCCGTCAAGGGAACATAACTAGAAGGAGCCAGAGCAGACCTTCTTCACCTCCTAAACTTACCACCCAGCTATCCACCACTTGCCAAGTGTTGACATTGCACAGAGTAGTTTCCCCTCCCATTGTCAATCTAACACCCTACTTACCCCAAGTAGCTATGGCACTCCCTTGGGCCACTGCAGTCAGGCCCTTGTAACTAGCAGCATATAACCCACTTCCTACAGGCTTAAGAAAGAACTTTCCCAAATTTTTTGGAAATGGGAAAGTATCTATAAACAAGCATATTTCTGCATTCTTCACTTCAGTCAACATCCTAGCAGTTCGAGAAGAAGATGTGGCCCTCAGAATATTCGTTGAGACTCTCGTCAAAGGCGCCATTGATTGGTTTCATCATTTACTTGATTCTTCTATTACCAATTGGGATACTATGAGGGTCACCTTTGAAAGAAGGTTCAAGACTGCTAAAGATGAGCATGCCCTGTTGACTCAATTGACTTCTATCAAGAAAGAGCCGTCAATCAGCATGAGGGATTTTATAGCTAAATTTAACAAGCTGGTAAATCATATCCCTGCGGCTAACAGGCCTACGGCGGGAAATTTGAAGACTTTCTTCATAAGTGCTATGCCACCGGACATCAATTATGATTTAAGGAGAATGAACCTTGCAAATTTGGATGCCACATAGAGAACTGGTGTAGAAATTGAGGACCACATGATCTCATCTAGGAAATGGAAAAGAGAGATACAATCTAGAGCCAGTAGTAGAAATACTACGTCATCTAATGAGATCATCCAAAAATTGTCTAATGAATTCACTACCTTCAAGAGGCAACTTCTCAGATTCAATAATCCCTACTAGTGAAACTTTCAAGAGCAGCCTGGAAGGCATAACGATGGAAGGAATGTAGAAGGAAAAATGTTACAATTAACTACTCCACCATAGAGACTAGCTATAGAGGCTCCTCCTAAAAGAGGAAACATTTGTGCCTTCCACTTAACCACTAATCATGATGGGGAAAGCTGCCATGATGTAGCTCATGCTTGGCAAATGCATGAGACCAATAAGTGGAATGTTGGAGTGTCTGGAGCTGAACCAGATTCATACTCACATGGCGACTCTAAAAACTTATATTTAGAGTATGAATCAGATTCAAAGAAAGAAGCAACATGTTATTCCACCATAGATGGGACCTCTTATACGGTCTTGACCTAGAGTTAGAAGGATAAAGGCCCTGGCTCATTACCACCTAAAAATAATGAGGCATCTACTTCCAATTCAAAGGAGCCCAGTCAAGGTCTGAGGATTCTGCAACTAGGTAAGGAACAAAACTCTTTTGACATTATTCAATTTTGTATAGATTCCAGAATTCAGATTTCTCCCATAGACTATCTTAAGTGTAATCATGCTGATCTACAAAAGCTAGTAGATTATTGTAAAGGAGGGAGCCGAGAGTTAAATCAAAATGTCATGACTACTATAGAGAATGAGTCTTTATTTGTAGACAAATTTGAACAAAGGGAGTCATCCATTTTAGCCACCTTCCCAGGCCAAAATCCTGACCCATTCTATGTGTCTTTATATATTAACGGTTGCAGGTTGAGCAATTGTATAATAGACACCAGAGCCTCAGACAATGTAATGCCATCAACTGTTGCCAAAGCCTTAGGACTTACTCTCACTAAAGCCCATGGTAGGTGTTACTCCATGGATTCCAAGAAAGTACCCCTAGTTGGCCAAATTAAGGATGCTCAAGTGGCCTTAGCAGCACATCCTGAGAAGAAGATGTTGCTAACAATCCTTGTTGTTGATATACCTGCTAGCTACGGGTTGCTGTTAAGTAGGAGTTTTTGCAGAGACCTTGGAGGGGAGATAAAGCTGGATTGGTCCCAAGCCTTAATCCCAGTAGGTAATAAAAAGATTAAAATGGTTCCCAAAGAGAAGGCTAAGTTTACAGTGTTGAAATATGATGACCCTAAAGCTCAAATATTGTATCAAGAATTAGAGTTTGGCAATTATATGTATTTCACCGATGATCCTGAGAAAGAAACAAAAATCGCCGAAGAGGAAAAGCAATTTTCTACTGAACAAATACCACCACAGATATGGACTCTTGAATTTGATGGCAGTTGTGCATTGTCAAGAACTGGTGCAGGCATGGTTTTGATATCACCAGACGGAGTATGTGAGCCCTTGGCATAAAAATTACAGTTTGGAAACACCAACAACACTGCCAAGTATGAAGCCCTTCTATTAGGGATTATCGATTCCAAAGAAAGAGGTGTGAAAATTATGAGAGCTCGTGGTGATGCTGAGCTAATTGTACGTCAAGTCAAGAATCAATATTCTATAAAGAACCACAAGTTGAAGAACTACAGAAATAGAGTATGGGATGAAATAGAAGCATTGGATGATTTTTTTATCAAATCTGTGCCAAGAGAGTTGAATTCCAAAGCAGACTCTTTGGTTGTCTCAGCTTCATTACTACTTCCCCACCCAAAATTCAAAGATAAAAAATACCAAGTGGAGGTTATATATCGACCATTTGTGCCCGATAACATGGAAGATTGGAAAGTTTTTGAAGATGATAAGAATATCCTTCTCTTTCTAAAGAGCGGTGGTGACTTCCATAAAGATGTTCATGGCAACTGTAAAGGAAACTGCCAAGATGAGCTGAAGAAAGATAAGTCGAATGTTATTCAATTGCAAGGTAATATCATCCCACCCCATTTGGTCACTCTTGAAAAGCTCTTCAATAGATATGACACTTTTGTGAAGAAGAAAAGAATCGAAAGAGGGCCTACCACTGGTGAATATGAAGGAATGAATATTGGAACTGAAAAAGACCCCAAGATAATCAATATCAAGAAGTTTTGTACTAAAGAAGAAAGGAATGAGGCCAGGAATCTTTTTCTAGAATACTCAGATGTTTTTGCCTGGAGCTATGAAGATTTGAAATTTTTTATGAATGGGAAATTAAAACACCAGATTCCTTTAAAACCTGAGGCTACTCCGTTCAGGCAGAAGCAAAGGAACTACAACCCCAAAGTTGTTGATGCCATATTCAGGGAAGTTGATAAAATTCTCAAAGAAAAGATCATATATCCCATCCATCACTCTACTTGGGTTGCGAACATAGTTCCTGTGAGGAAGAAGAATGGAGAAATAAGGATCTATGTAGACTTCATAAATCTAAATCAATCTTCTTTGAAAGACAACTACGCCCTTCCCAACATGGATCACCTCTTACAGATCGTGGCTAGAGCTGAAATGATGTCTATGTTAGACGACTTCTGAGGGTATAATCAGATAGAAGTTGAGAAAGAAGATCAGCATAAAACAACTTTCACTACTTCGTGGGGGACCTTCGCATATCACAAGATGTCGTTTGGGTTGATCAATGCTAGAGCTACTTTTCAGAGAGGTATGGATCTTTCTTTTAGTGATATGAAGAACAAAATCATTGGTATGTATTTGGATGATCTTACTGTATTCTCTAAAAAGAGAGTAGATCATATAAATGATCTAAGGAGAGTATTGCAAAGGTGCCGAGAGGACGAGATTTCATTGAATCCCAAGAAATTAGTGTTTTGTGTAATTGAAGGGAAACTATTGGGTCACATTATCTCCCAAGAAGGTATAAGGATCGATCCAGAAAGGGTGAGAGCTATTTAGCAACTGAGTTTACCGGTGAACAAAATTGGAGTGAAGTCATTTTTTGGTCAAGTTTCCTCAGGAGATTCATCCCTGATTTCTCTGAAATTACTAAACACATTGTTGATATGATGAAGGGAAATGTGAATTTCAAATGGAATGACCTTGGTAAGAAAGCTTTCAAAAGCATCAAGAATGCCATAGCTAATGCCCCAGTGTTATGTCACCAAGATTACAAGAAAGATTTTGTAATCTACTATTATTCTTCTGAACATACTCTGTCAGCCATCCTAATGCAAGAAAATGAAGAGGGAATTCAAGCCCCATCGCTTTTATGAGCACACATCTAAAAAAGCATGAGTTGAGATATTCTCAGACTAAAAAGCACACTTTTGTGGTGGTAAAGGCTCTTAAGAATTTTAGTTTTTATATCCTACATTCCCACTCTCTTGTGTATGTGCATGATGTTGCAATAAAGAGTATTTTGACTCAACAGGATGTGGGGTGTAACAACTGAGGAGCATGGGTAGCTAAAACCCAAGAATACAACATAGAGATCAAGCCCACCAAGTTGGTAAGAGGGAATGCCTTGTGCAAGGCAATGGTGGAAAATCAAGCGGACAAAGACCCAAAAGCTACACAGTTGGTTTTGGCGGTAAGTATGCAAGACCCATGGTTTGAAAACATTGTGTATTTCTTGACCTATGGTGAATGCCCTGAAGGATTAACTTCAAAGAAAAGGAGAGACCTAAAACTGAAGGCTTCTAAATATGTAATCTAGGAGGATAGACTATATAAGAGATCTATAGATGGAACATTCCTCTGATGTGTCGACAAACAACAGCAAGATAAGTTGTTAAAGGTTTTTCATGATGAAGCTTGCAGAGGACACTTCTCCTCATCACTCACTGCATTCAAGATTTTGAGATAGTGTTATTACTGGCCAGGAATGTTTAAAGATGCATACCAGTGGGTGGCAAGATGCGAAAAATGCAAGATGTTTATCGGGAAGCCACAGTTAGCGGCGTTACCCCTCAGACCAGTGATAATTGAAGGGTCATTCTAGAAGTGGGGACTTTATTTTATTGGTCATATAAACCCTACATCCAGCGTAGGTCATACTTACATAATTACTACAACTGACTACTTCACAAAATGGGTGGAAGGCAAGGCAACCAAAAGACTACTTCAAAGGTAGTATGTGAGTTTATCAAAGAAAATATTCTGGTAAGATTTGGTGTGCCTATTAAGTTGGTTATGGATAATGCCACATACTTTTCTTCTCAAGAAATTACTGGATTTTTTTTTGAGTATGGCATCATGATCAGCCATTCTTTTGATTATTTCCCTCAAGGGAATAGCCAAGCAGAGTCTAGCAACAAAAATTTGGTGAATATCATGAAAAAGCTCATGGCAGAAAACCAGAGAAGTTGGCATAAAAAAATCTATGAAGCCCTCTTGGCGGATAGAGTGACCCCCAAAAGAGCCATTGGTGTATCTCCTTTTGAACTTGTCTATGGGGTAGAAGCTAGTCTCCCATTGCCATTGGAATTAGCAACTTGCAAACTAAGGACAGTAGTAGAAGATGGCATATATGAAAATGGTTTAGAGAAGACGATCCTGTACTTGAGAAAATTGGAAGAAGAAAGGGAGAAAATGGTTGATCATATCACACGGCACCAGATGCGTGTGAAGAACTTGTTTGATAAAAAGAGTAGACCCCAGAAATTTATGGAGGGAGACATGGTGCTATTGTGGGACAAGCGCAGGGCACCCAAAGGCATGCATGGGAAATTTGAAACAGTGTGGAAAGGACCTTTCAAAATCCATCAGGTGTTTGATAAAAATTATTTCAAATTGACTTATCCAAATGGTGAAGCACTACCCCTGATGTATAATGGTCAGGATTTGAAACTCTATCAGATCTAAATTGAAAGCAGGTAACCCATGTATTATAGAATAGTTACATTTAGTTCCTATTTTTTTTTTCCTAGCTAGGTTTCCTTTCTGCTTTCCTTTCTGTGTCTTGCTTTAGTTTTGTTGTGAGATGCCTTTTGTTGAACTTTGTGAAACCAGAGATTTGAGTTCCTTGCTTGGACATGTGAATGTCCAAGTCCCCAGACAGAGCCAGCTGTTACCCCACTTTTGGTCTTCATACCTCAAGACAACAATGAATGTTTAATGTGTAGTAGTAGTCTTGGAAGTTTCATGTGAGTCCAGAGTCTAAGTCTAGAAATCCCCTTAGGATAGAAGGCCTTTATCGGATTTCCCCAATTTTACTTCTCCTTCCTAAGCCGGGTGAATTCTGGGTCTGAAATCATGTTTTTATCAGGTAGGTTAAGTTCCCAATCTGGTAAAGGCCGTGGTTTAAAAGATTCTAACCTCAAAATCACATACAGATGAAATATTTGGTCTCATATCTTCATGTGTCAGCATTGGCAGGAAATCAAATTTTAGCTTCTCTTTGGCAGAAAATCACCTGCAAAGTGTGTTTTCCACAAATGGAAAACTTAAGAGTATCAGGAGAAAATAAAGATGGAAAATGAGAAATTATGGGACGAGAAAGCTTCAAGCATTTAGCTTGAGCCTATGGGAAACAAAAGAAATATTCAAGGAACAAAAAATTCATGGAGTTAGCTTATAGGTGGAAAAGCAGAAAATGTCTTCTCCGCTGCTCCTACATGCGAGTTTTGACTTGCGAAGTGCGTTCTCCACCAAACCATTGAGGTGAAAGAATTTTGAATAAAAATCCATCTCATAAGAGATCCAGCTTATAGAAAGGCCAATGGAATCAACATATATCATTTTGGCACCCCTATAGGCCAGAATTCTCCTTTGGTAGATTTTCAGATAGAGAGCACTACAAAAGTATTTCTCCGCCCAAAGGAGAAGCGGGAAAGTAATTTTCTGCCACTTCAAGAAAGTTACCATTACGGTTACTAAAGTGAAAATATGTTTTCTAATGGCATGTAAAGAAAAGTAATTAATTCAAATAAAGTCATTTTAATTTGTAATGGACTTGTTCATTAATGTAGAGGTCTTTTCATTCCTGTGGCATGGGAAGTTGCTTGTTAAATGGTAAGAATTCAAAAAGTATAAAATTAGTTGGAGATTTTGAACTAGAATCACAATTGTTCAACAAATTGTTTGAATTCAAAATCACTAAGACCAGTTGCTCATTGTCTCTGTATCCCGAAGAGAAATTCAAATTCCTAGGTTGAATCACACTCACATGGCTTATAGATTTGTGGGATTTGACAGAATGAATGACATTATCTTTTATTGCCACAAAATCTCAGATACTTCACTGAATTTCTTCGATATGCAGAACTTCCAGAATAGATTGAGAGTGGAGCAGATGCATCCTATCACAGAAAATCTTAAGGAGAGTGGGTTAGTCAAAGCTGCCAGTTTTCTTGTAGCAGTTCAAGATCCTGAATTGGTCTGGGAATGTATAGCTCAGTACAACCTAGAAACCAAGCAAATTCTTCTACCAGAAAACATGGTGCTCCTCTCTATTGATAGAGAGTCTGTCCAGAATTCCCTCCATATTCCAGAGCAAGAAGAATACTCTAAAATGACTTATAGTCAGGCGATCTCTGAATATTCAGTGAAGAGACCAGTATGGAAGAGAGAGATCATGAAGTCATGGTTTAAAGAACCAAAGAGTGCTAAGGGCAAGTTTCCCAAAACATTATTCAGCGCAAACCTAAAGCCAGAGACTGTGGATATCTTGGTATTGCTTCACAGGATTAGAGGTGAGAGTGAAGTTCTTAATTTTGTTGAACAACATTTCTTCCTGGTTCAGATAATCTTCTCTCAGCATCACTTCATTGAATGGGCCCTTATGGTGAGTGAGAATCTTTTGGACGCCCTCAATAGGGCCAAGTTCCAAAATGTATTCTATATGTCTTTGGTCCTTATGTATATTCTGGCTATGATTCAAATCTGGCCTGGGCTTCCTAGGTTAGAGGAATTCCCAGATGATGTAAAAAGCTAAGTTTTTCCCTTCTTTGCAACTATAAAATAGTTATGTTGATTATCTCATAGTTAACGACGTCTTTACAATGAGACTATGTAGAGAGCTACAAGGTTGTCCGGAAAGGATATTTTCTCCTGAAGCCATGGCTTTTATAAGCCAATTTGGATGCTATTTTATTCAGTTCGGAGATTTCTCATATCTTCATCTTGTAGGTTTTGATGACTTTCCTTTGAAGCTACCTAGATACCCTACTGACACGATCATGCTGATCGAGGTGATGAGGCAAGCACTCCAGGTGAATCTAATCTATGTTGAGGCAAAGAAGAAAGGCTATGAATTCCCAATGACCATCGGAGCTTACAGTTGTGTGTCTTCGTCAGAGGTGAAAGATGTTCTTAAGACATTCTCGAAGAAGTTCTCTCTGGAGACCTATAATGTTCTAAGGCCGTAATATGACCCAGTTAATTATGCCAGAGATGTCTTACAAATAAGTCAGGCAATTCATCATATACCTAATATTGAAGACTATTGGGCCAATAGTAAAGATGACTTGGAGAGCAGGGAGAGGTTCTACACCCAGTTAACCATTGAATAGATCAAAAAGTTCAATGTTAACATTGCAGTAGAAGGGCTAGAAGATGATGGCAATCATTTGTATGATGACACATACTTGGAGAAGATAAAGTCCACCCCTATCAGCTCAAAGCCTATGCTAGACCAAGCAGTAAGTGACTTGCAGGCTATGATGGGGGGGATTTACAAAAGAATAGTTCAATGGGTTGAGTGGACTGCAAGCCAAAGGAAGAGGTCAGAAAGGAAGCCTCCCACACAGTGAACTCTAGCAAAGGTGACTTATGGCATTGCAACCACTTCATCAGCAACAATCCCAACAGTTGTGAAAGGATCAATTCAACCGTCGGGAGGAGGTGATGAACCTCCTGAGAAGACTTCTCTCTTAGAGAAGACCTGTGGAGAGGGTCCTCTTCAAGACATCAGATCCACTGAAGAAGTAATCCTGACAGACCAAATTAAGCCTACATCTAAGCTTTCTAAAGCTACAGAGTCTAAATAGCTGGCTAGTGCTATTGCTGTGGATACTTTGGCCAGGACCTAGACCCAAAAATCTCCAAGGCGGGCATCCCATTTCATAGTTGAAGTAGGAGAGGATAGCCCTAGTACCTCTGCTACAGAATCAAATAAGAGGGGTGGGGAGCAACAAGAGGTTTCTCAAGTTGTAAAATAAATCTCCTCCTCACCCACTTTGGTGAATCCATTTGCTTCTCGCCCTAATGCTTCTCCTCCACTCAAAAGGAATATTTTCATCAAAGAGTTGGTTTTTGCCAACAAAGTTACCAGTGTAGAGTTGTGGATAGAAAACACTCTAGAGAGAAAAAGGAAGAGAGTGGGAGAAGCAATTCCTAGCAAAGACACTCTATCACAGGCCTTTCAGCCCAAGGCTACCACAAGCAAGTAGAAGAGTGTGAAGACAATGTCTACTTTGGGTCATGATCCTGAGATAGGGCATTTCACCATAGAAGTAGCCAAGCCCACAAAAGAGGGAAGACTCGAAGATCTGGTGGCCTCAGACTTCCAGTTGCAGTCATTCGATATGGGATTGGCTTGACATGATACCAAGGGGGACTGGTGGAAGTCCACTAATGTAGTGATAAAGGAAGAGCTTGAAGATCTCAAGACTTCCAAAATTTAGGTTAAGGAGAAAGTGGCCCAGCTAACTGACTTCATCAGATAGCTCCTCACTCCTATTGTGAGTGCTCCCAGTACCCAAACTTCCTTCGATCCCAGTGTTGCTAAGAACCAAGCCATTCTGGCTAAGTTGCAAGAGGACCAAAATTATGGGAAGATTGGTAAAAGGTGGATCGAGAGGCTCGAGTCAGAAGGCCTAGCAATCATTGAATAGTTAGGTAAAACTCTTCTAAGGCTAGAAACAGAGAGTAGCAACATTGGTAAGAATTTACAAACTCTCACTACTGAAAGAGTAAGATGCCAGGAATGCATAGTCATGTTGCATGTGGCAGTGAAGATGAAGACTAAGGAAGCCCTAAAGGCTAAGATTCTATAGAAGGGTGATGAGCCTTTGATCAAATGGCTCCAAAGTCTAGAGTTCAAATTGAGATGATCATTCAGGCCAAGACCGGACTACAACAAATAGAGGTTAAGGTCCAAGAAGAAAAAAGTAAAGATTTTAAACTTCTCTTAGGACTTCATGTAGAATCGCAAACCAGTGGTCAAGGAAAAGAAATAGTTGGAGTAGTCAACATGTAGAATTCATTCACAAATCATCTGCACAATTTAGCGGAGCATTCTTCAACTCATCTAGACAAGGTGCCAGAGCTCCAGCAATTGAGTGGATAAATCTTTAGGGCTATGGAGGAACTGAAAGATTGGACAGAAGCAATCAA
Organism: Thuja plicata; assembly: GCA_018584345.1. Taxonomy (NCBI): domain Eukaryota; kingdom Viridiplantae; phylum Streptophyta; class Pinopsida; order Cupressales; family Cupressaceae; genus Thuja; species Thuja plicata. The sequence goes on along the minus strand of MU223586.1, from coordinate 1,780,951 downwards.
GACTCTAGCCAAAGAAAATTCCAGATGGCTCATCCATTACACCAATTTCCATGTCAAAAGGCACAAAGAGCTCATCCAAGTCATCACTACTGTAATCACCTATAGGGCCAAATCAGATAAGGGGAAGGAAACTAAATCATATATATATTCCCCCTTGTTCTATTTTTGTTATTTTTGTAACGGATAAACTTTTGGTTATCATTTATGGTTGGGGAAGTTGAACCGTTTTGGTTACTCCTTTTTGTAACGGTTCAATCTGGAACTTTATATGTATTATTCCCAAAATCAATACAATGGTCGGCTAAATTTTGGTGTGAAGAATAGCACTATTACTGAGTCAATTGTGTATGTCATGTTGTGGGTCCACAGCACACACCCCATTTTTTGGTCCTCTAAGCATGGGGAACCCCCTTATTTTGTCTTTTTTTTCTTTTCATCGTGTCTTCCCCTTGTAGAAATTCAGTCAATCGATAAAAGAGTTTACCTAAACCAAGTCAAAATAGGAAGAAAGCCTTTTTTCGGCATTTCGGAGGACTTAGGTACTCTGAAAGACTGAGATGGCTGAAAGGCCGAAGACTCAGCCCTTTTGGTGTTTTTGGCCTCTGAAAACACCGAAAGGCCAAAAAACCTTCCTCCCTCCAAAATTTTTTGGACTTTCAGAGTCCAAAATCTCTGAAAGGGATGACATCATCTCACGGGCTATAAAAGGATGGGTCTTCATTTTGAAGGTCACTTCATCTTTTTTGAGCGCTTGGGTTTTTTGGAGAGCTTCAGTTTTCTAGGTTTTCTACTGCCTCACTCCTAGATTGCTTCCCATTTTCTGTCTTTCCCTTCGTCCCCGCTCTCAACCCCACCGAGGTCAGTTTCAGCTTCTCTGCTTTGTCTTCTTTTTTGTTTGGTTATAGTTCAGGTTTTTTGTGTTTCTTGGGCCTGTCCAGCCTAGGGCATGTTTTTTTTGGCTTTTTTTCATCTAGCCTTTGTGCCTTGGTGTGTTGACAGGGACGTCCCTCCCTGTTGGCCCTAGGTTTTCTAGTTTCTTTGCATTTAGGTTTAGGGTCTTGTCATGCATCAGTTGCGACCTTTGCCGCAGGTTTTTGGCCTCCAAAAGGTCAAAAATGGGTCTCTTCAAAACATAAGTTCCCTTTAAAACTTTTGGCCTTTTAGACCCCCGAAAGGTCTGAAAAGCCAAAAGGTCTAAAAGATCAAAAACACTCCCTTGCATGAAGTTCAGCTTTTCAGGGTTTTTTCTTCAGTTTCGGACTTTTGGCATTCGCAAACTCCTTCGCAATTTCGGTGCCTGAAAAGTCTGACAAACCTCATCATTCTAAAATGAATCTTTTCAGACTTTTGAACATTTTAGCCTCCGGTTGTGTTTTTGGTGTCCGAAACCCCGTAAGGTTCGAAAGTGTGAAAACTTGCCTTAGTTGTTAATTTAGCTCTTTCTTTCTTGTCTAGTATAAATTGTTCAATAAGCTACTAATGTTTGTCTATCCTTGCAGGAATGACTGAATCAAAGACAACCTCTCCAATGAAATATCAATACAAGGGGAATCCCCCTAGCTCCAAGGTGGGGAACAAACATAGCGAGGTAACGAACACTAACATCAGGAATGTGGATTGGAATGAATTCCTAACCCAGTGCTCCCAACCTATGAATAGATCCAAGGACTGTACCTCATTAGTCATATTCGGGCTAGTAACAGCTGCACACCCTATGGATGTTTCATCTTCAAAATTGATCATCACCCTAGCTCATCATTATGACTCAGATAAGAGGGTGGTAGTAAACTCTGAGGATCAGGTGGTGCTAGACATCAGGCTAGATATCATAGAGGATGTCTTTCACCTTCATAAAGGCATAGACAAATTATATGACTTTTATATTGAAAAGGGGACCAAGTGGTTTGGCAACAGGGAGCAAACCATAAATGAGATGATGAATAAGGAATACCTCAAGCAACCACTTCCCAAGAACAAACTAGACAAGATAGACCTCCAGAGAGGTTATATGAGAGATGATATCTAGGTAGCTATAACAATGATAGGTACGGTATATGGGTTACCATAGTCCACCCAACTTGAGCAATGGATGATACTATTGATAGAGAGGATCAGGGAACAAAAGGAAAGCTTCGACTGGGGCACTATTATTAGTGACAATCTAGATGAGCAGTTGATAGAAGTGAAGCATAACCCCAAGTTCTACATGAGCACTTACATAGTGTATCTACTAGCTGCCCAGGCAGATTATCCTGGTCTCACCAAGAGGGGGAGTCTAACTGAACCAAATGCATGGCCCCATCTTGTATACCCGCAGCTGTTAAAAGGAGAAAACATGTTAGAGGATTCCCCAGATTATAGGATAGTCAATGACACATTCATATTCGCAGTCATCCGATCTATTGAGGGTGACTTTGCTAAACGGATGTCAGAAGAGGCTATTGCTAAAGTAAGGGCCATTGGGGCCTATTTTATCCAGTTTAGGATGTTCACATATATCAAAATAGCTAGGTCAACCTTGCAACCAAATAAGTTGCCCAGGTACCCATCCGACTGGATAATCATATTAGAGATGGCCAGGCAGCTCACGGATGCATACGAGCACATAAAACATAAGAAGAAGCACTGTTAGGAATTTCCCATCTCTTTGGGACCCTATACACTAGAGGACATGAAGGTTTGAAAATACCTTTCTTTTGAATGGGATGAATGTCCCTTATAGCTCTACAAGATAGTACAAGCCCGCTTTGATCCTATAGGTACTTATAGCCATATCATCGGCAAATTCTATGTACATGAGCCACATCTGGAAGATCATTGGATAAACTATATAGATGACCATGAGGTCAGAATCCAAGATTACTACAGAATGAACCTAGCTCTGGCAAAAGAGGTGTTGAAGGTTCCTATTTCCCCGAAGGTATGGGGGTGTGATTCAGAGGAAGTCTTAGAAGACATTTACACACAAGATAAGGTGTATGATCGGCCAATCATGAACACCAAGGTAGACAAAGATGAAAATGATGACATAGACTTCAGGGCAAGGCACGTGATAAAAACACTATATCTTGGATCAAGAAGCCACACTTGATGAGTCCAATCCTAGTGAAAACATTAATGGAGCCCTCCGAGAAAGTAGAGAAACAACGAGGAGAGAAGTCAACAACTCCTAAATATAAGAAGGCTCCCCCTCAGAAGCCATGAATGGTGTATGGTCATGAATGACCAGTTGAATATGGATCCAATCCTAGGCCTAAGAAAAATAGAATGACGGGCCAGATTGACCCACCAGTAGGACTGTCACAACCCTAATTAGGAGAGGGCCCATCCACCTCTGGCCAATCTTCCCCCACCGCTGGGAAGAAAACCTATAAGAGGAAGAAGAGTTTTGAGTCTCTACGGTTAGAAACTGTACAAGAAGAGCCTAAGGAAGAGGATGCAAGTGAGCCCTTATTCTAAAGGACCAAGTTATAGAAGAGGAGAGAAAAGGAGACTACTAAGAAACATAGGGAGGATCCCAAAGAATAGGATAATCCTTTGGATCCATTAGGACCAGATGAATTTATGCTCTCTGATTTTGAAGGTCTTGAAGGCTTTTTAGATCAGGGCCAATATACACACATTGGGGGGCCACCACTCATACAACCCCAGGTAGCCCTTACTCTACCACCGCTCATACAACCTCAGGTAGCCCTTACTCCTCCACCAGTCCAATTCACCAATCCTCTGGTGAATCTTCCTACTCCACTAGTGAGCTCCGATTCTACTCCAGGGCTTGAAACCCAAGACAGTGGGGTAATTCAGAGTATAGAAACAAACAGTGTAGCTGGAGGGAGTTATGTTTTCACTCCACCACCTCATATACTTACCCCACCAGTTTCCCTACTAACTCCAACAGCTACTCTTGCACCAACTCTGCCCCCGTCTACTACCACCATCTCCTCATCTCCCACTCCAATCATGCCAACACTTATTCCCTTAACCTTAATCCCTTCACCATGCCCCACTCAAACCGCCAAAGAAACAACAGGCACAGAAGACACATCACCTTTTCAAACCTCACTAGAGGCCATGATTGGTCTCAGGCCAAAAGTGGTAATTGATTCATCAACCGACAAAGGCCCGGAGAAGGAATGGGAAAAGCAGGTTAGTGAGAAAGATAAGGAAGAGGATGAAATACAGAGGGATACAGAAGGGGATAGAATGGAAAAACGAGAAAATGGACAAGGAAAAGGGGTAGAGAAGGAATCAGAACAGGGAATAGCTCTAGGGAAACAAGGCTTGACCTCAATTCTCCATGTGGCACCATATGAGCCAGTAAATACCTCTGGTAAACCTACTTGGTTTACCAAGGAGATACAACCTCAAAAAAGAACCTATACAAGTGAACTAGACGGAGAAGATACAAATATAACTGTTGTGAAGCAAGCTTTCCGCCATCCAGACGTGAGTGTGCCTGCTAAAACCATGTCATATGTGACCCAAGACCCTAAAATCAAGGTGGATACCAACGAGAATCTGCTGGTCTAAGTGCATACCCTCAGAATCCAAATAGGGGTTTCAATGCATATAATAACAACAACGCTCAGGAGAAACCATTTGGGTAGCAAAGACCAAATCAGCCATGGAACACTAGACCAAACAATGGCAACATCCCAGTGGATAATGCCATCACTTATGAGAATTCAAAAGCCAATTTTGTCAAGGCTCCAAGTAGGCATTAGGACAATAGTGGATATGTGAACAACTCCCAAGACCACTACACCCAGAATCTAGAGGGGCCCCCGGTATAATTCAATGCTATGGTGTTCGATTCTTATGAGTCCTGAAAGGAGGGAAGCTCAAAATTTTATATGGGAGAAGATGAATTCATGTTCCCTTTCTAGAGAGAAAATGAACCTAAATATTCTAAATTTCATGCCTTCCAGAATGATCAGAAAAACCCACATAACCTTCAGAGTAGAAAGGAACCCCTCACTGACGGAATACCTCCAGGGAAGAAACTAACCCCACCAGATCCTTGGGCTAGTAACAATCCCATACCTCCAAAGGGCCCGAATTCCATACCTCCTATGAAAGGTACATATGTTGGCTACCAAGGAACAGCTTGGTCAAATGACAAGTACAGTGCAGTGGATGAACTCAAGAAAACTAAGGTAAACATCTCTATGTTTGAATTATTGCAAGGTTGCGCATCTCAAAAAGAATCCCTTTTAAGATCCTTGGATTATTCAAAACCTGGCCCATCGACCGACAACACCATGATGCCTACGTCCAATGTTAACACATCTAAGGCATTCCCAACAGTATTCATGGATAGGACGGAGGTCCCGCCATTCTTACTCAGCCTACGGATGTTCAGAAAGAACCTACATAACTGCCTAATCGATTCAGGAGCCTCATGCAATGTTATGCCCCTATCAATTTGCCAGAAGTTGGGGATGGTGCCCCAAGTAATGAACCAGGTGGTCATACAATTAGACAAAACTAAGGTCAAAGTAATTGGTATGCTCAAAGATGTACACATCCAACTAGTTGTAGATCCTCAGATACAAGAACTCATTGATATACACATAGTAGACATCCCCAAGACTTATGGGATGTTACTAAGTCGGGAATGGACTAAATGCTTAAGAGGGTGGCTCTCTATAAATTTCACCTAGCTTTGGCTACCGTGGAGAGGTTTGAACAACCAAATCAAGATAGACGCAGTTCCAAAGCTGAAAAGGATGATCACCGAATACAATGCCCCAAATGAAGTCTTGTTCACTCAAACTGATTTGGGCACCTATCGATTGGATGACGTTTTCATGTTTCAAATCTGAGAAGGCGAAGAGTCAGACCATAGTCCTATCCAAGGTCTCCTAGAGCTGAAGATTGGTGATTACATCTTCCAAAGTTTCATCAATAGTACAACAGCTAGCCTGTGGCACCTGGGTCAAGACGTAGATCCCAACATCTTATTGCTACCTAGATACTGCTAATTGCATCAGGCTAGTCATTCCAAGTTTACATGCCCCAGTTCTCAAGAAGCATTGTCACAAGTGTTGGCTCAAATTGCCTCACCAAATGAGCCACCAGAAGCATAGACAGTAAAAGGAGATGTACTTTGGATAGAAGATGGGAATGATGTCGCACCAGGTATGGACAACCTAGTCCTTGTAAATAGTTCCCCTCAAGATCAAGACAGTGGGTCAGATCCAGAAGATAGAAGCCTTGCCCTGAACATGCTTAGTGACTAGAGTACCTTGGATGATGGAGCATGTCCCCCTTACAAGGAAATACTAAAAGATAAAGACAATGAACTCCTCAAACCTGGGCATACTCAAAATATAGGAGAATCAACTAATTCTGACAGTGATGGAGAGAGGGGCCAAAAACCAAGGACCAAGGGTTTTTCTAAGAAAATCTCGACCAAACCCAGCCCTACTAAACCACCTCAGATATGGAAACTACACTTCAATGGTTCTAAGTGCAAATAAGGAGCAGGTGCGGGAATCAAATTAATAAATCCAAGGGGTAAGTCTTTCTATGCTGCCTATAGGTTACAATTTCTTTGCACTAACAATGTTGCAGAATATGAAGTGTTGGTTCACGGACTCCTCCTAGCTCACAAGAAGGGAGTCAAAATCTTGATGGTGGAAGGAGACTCACAATTGGTTGTCAAGCAGACCCACAGTCAGTACATTTGCAATGATAAGAGTCTCTCAGCCTACCAAAATAGGGCATGGGATTTAACCAACGACTTTGACGCTTTCAACATCAACACCATCCCAAGAAGAAAGAACATTGTTGCTGATGCATTGGCTATTTCAGCCAGCTCATTACATCCAATGGAGAAATTGAAACTAAAGAAATTCTTGGTTGAACTTGTTGCAGCCTCGGCCATTCTAGATAATGTTACTAACTTTCAAGTCTTTCAAGATGACCAGCATATCCTAGAATTTATCATGTGCACCGGCGTGTTCGAGAAGCAGATCATAGATGAGGAGGATAACAACAAGGAAACTACTGAACCTAAAGATCCTAATGATCATGGCATCATAAACCTGAAGACCAATGCCATACCCAAAGGAATGATAGAACTAGGAAGGATCTTTGACAGTGATAAGACTATCGTGAGAAGACGCCCCGACATAACACCTGACGGTAAGGAATGTGACACTTATAACCTGGGTAGGGAAGAGGAACCAAGAGAAGTCCACATCGGAAAGGTGGGGACCAAAGAAGAAAAGGATAAAATGGTCCAGCTTCTCACTGAATATTGAGACGTCATAGCATGGAGTTATGAAGAATTAAAGACATATGACACCTTAGTCATAGTACACAACATCCCTTTGAAACTAGATTCTAAGCCCTTTAGGCAATTTCAAAGACCCATGAATCCCACTATGGATCCCTTGATCAAAAAGGAAGTCCAAAAGTTGCTTGACACCAAGATCATCTTCCCAATTTGACACTCTACATGGGTGGCAAACCTAGTACCTATAAGGAAGAAGACAAGAGAAATCAGGCTGTGCGTAGACTTCCAGAACCTCAACAAGTCCTCTCAAAAAGATAATTATCCACTCCCATCTCTAGATGAAGTGCTGCAAAAAGTTAATGGATTTCAAATGATGTCATTCCTGGATGGCTACTCGGGGTATAATCAGGTGATGGTACAGGAAGAGGACAGGCTAAAAATAGCATTCACCACTAAGTGGGGGACTTTCGCCTATCGACGGATGCCTTTCAGGCTGATTAATGTTGGGGCCACCTTCCAAAGAGCAATGGACATAGCATTCAAAGAATTAGTTGGAAGGTGCATTACCATCTACATGGATGATCTCATGGTCTACTTGAAACTAAGAGCTGACCATGTAAGCGACCTCAGAAAATGTCTCCAGCAGTGCAGAGAGTTTGGGATCTCCCTCAACCCCAAGAAATGTGTGTTCAGTGTGACTGAAGGAAAACTCTTGGGGCATATCATCTCTAAAAATGGGATATCCATTGACCTCGAAAGGGTGGAGGTGATCCTAAAATTGACACCACCCCATAGCCGCAAGGAACTAAAATCTTTCTTTGAAAAGATCAACTTCATCAGAAAATTCATCAGTGGCTTCACAGAAATATTGAAACACCATTGAACGACATGCTCAAGAAAGACACCAAGGTTGAATGGGCCCTCCCAGCCAAGAATTCTTTCAAAGAGATTAAGACTGCCATTGCCATAGCACCAGTCCTAGCCAGTCCTGACTACACCATCCCTTTCAAGGTCTACTCCTTCATGTCTGAACACTCATGCGTAGGCATTCTCACACAGAAGAAGAATAGCGAAGATGAAAGGCCCATCACCTATATGAGTTTCCCTTTCAAAGATGCTGAGCTCAGATACCCAAACCTGGATAAGAAATCATTTTCTCTTGTCAAGGTGGTGAAGAAATTCAGACATTATATTTTAAGGAGTAAAGTCGTTGGGATAGTCCCAGATGCAGCAGTTAAATCTCTTCTGATGTAGAATGAGCTGGGAGAATAGAGATGAAAATGGATGGCAATTCTCCAAGAGTTTGACCTAGAAATCCAACTGATGAAATTGGTAAGAGGCCAGGGCCTGAAAAAGCTAATCTCTGAGTTTGAAGAAGGTCTAGTCTGCCAAACATACACTGACCAAGGCATAATCACAGATGTATGGTACCAAGACATAGTGTATTATCTATTGCAAAATTGCTGCCCCGAAGAGATGAACAGTTCCCAGAGAAGAGCTTTGAAGATCAAATGTAGCTCCTACATGCTAAAGAATGGACAACTCTACAAATGCAATTACGAGGGTTTGTATTTAAGGTGTTTGGATAGAATGGAGGCAAAGGAAATACTAGTGGACTTTCATGACAAATATGGAATGGGACATGGATCGATGGAGGCCACAGCTCACCAAATCCTGAGGGCAGGATATTTTTGGCCTACGATATTTAAAGATACTGGCGAGCACGTGAGATCCTGCCACACTTGCCAAACTAGCGCGACCCGAGAGACAAATCCAGCAATGCCTTTACAACTAGTCTATGAGGTATGCCCGTTTTCCCAATGGGGCTTGGATTTTTTTGGAGTGATTAACCCCCCTTCATCTGCAGGACATAATTTTATCTTAACAGCTACTGACTATTGCACACGCTGGACAGAGGTGCAAGCATTGAAGAACTGGACCACTGAGGTCGTGACCAGATTCATGGAGGAACGCATCATAACTAGGTTTGGGATGCCATTCTATTTGGTATGTGACAATGCCCCCTCTTTCTCTTTGGCCTCACTCATGCAATGGGCCTTCAAAAACCAGGTAATCCTCAAATTCTCTTCAAATTACTATTCGTAAGGCAATGGCGTAGTAGAGTCTACAAACAAAAATCTGACAATAGTGATCAAACACCTCCTAGAAGACAACCCCAGGGACTGGCACACTCAGCTAAAATATTCTTTATGGACTGATTGCATAAGGATCAAGAATGCCCTGGTGACGTCTCCATACCAACTAGTCTATGGCTTGCAACCGGTCTTTCCTATGAACTTGAAGATCCCAATTCTAAGATTCATGGACCAATACGTAGGGGAGGAAGATCGGGTACAAGTTAGACTCATGAATCTCCTAAAGCTAGAGGAGAAACAAACTTTGGCCCTGGAACATGTATCAAAGCATTAGGCTATAGTCAAAAGGTGGTTCAAAAAGAGGGCTACCATCAAATCCTTCAGGATCTCTGACCTTGTCTTCATGTGGGATAAGGTGAAAGAAAAGCCAGGCAGCCACACCAAGTTCCAAAGACTGTGGATAGGCCCTTACCAAATATCAAAGATCCTGGGGGAGAACACTTTTAGGATCAGCACATTGGACAGAGATTTGACCCCATTACCAGTCAATGGGAAATTCCTCAAACACTACTTTGGATCCTAAATGGGACTGTCTTCCGTCCCTTGTACCATAGTCACTTTTACATTTTTTCCTTTTTCTTTGTTGTCCTTGCCGTCAGTCCTTTCTTCCGCTCATGTTTGTCCTTTTGTCAGGGCTTGTTTGTTGTTTTAGGTCAGTATGTTTTGGATCCAGTCCAGGGTGTCTTGCAATAGGATCAGAGGTATTTCTTAGTCAAATTTCTCCAAGGATGCATGTAGCGTAAGAGAACCTTCCCAAAGACAAAGTAGTGATGATTATCATTAACAAACAAGAAGAAGTTTGAAGTTTGGTCATTCTGATCACAAGACACATTAAGGTACAAACACCAGAGGGTGTTGGTTTCTAAGGTGTTTGTCAGTTGTAGCCAACTTGAGTGCATAGGTTTGGGTACCCACCGATCCTAGAACCCGAGTCTGAACTGAATGCGAAGGCAATAATGAAAGAAAGAAGAGCCCAAAAATGAAAGAAAAAGAGACACTCAAAAGAAAAGTTCCCCAAAGAGGTCACGAGTGAAAATTCTGGGCAAAACCACCTAATCATTGCTCAGATTAGAAAAGAAAGAAGAAAAGAGGTTATGGACCTGAATGCATGGAACACACTAGCATCCAAGGCTTGATATGTCTCCAAGCAAACAGAAGGAACAAAATGATTTTTTCCTAAAAATAGAGTTCTCACAAAGAAAGAAAGTTGTAGCCTAAGTAGAATGACAGACTTGGGTGATTATGACAACCTCTACTGGGGCTATGGACACTTGACTGGTAGTAGAGAAAGGTTATAATTGGGACTCGGGGAAAACTTTTTCAGGGCTATGGACGCCTGACTGGCAGCAAAGCTCTTTCCGGGAAGCCTTGGTTTTATTTGGCAAAGGTTGGGAATAAGTGGAAAGTGCCTTGGTTATCACAACCAAAGGTCAAGAAATGAACACACATGAATACACATAGTGAAACTAATGGAAGAACCTTAGATTGGAGGTCATTGAAGAATCATCGACTCCATCGCCTCTTGGTTCGGTTCTACTACAAAGCTACTTTTTGGAAGAGTGTTGATGATAGAGAAATGCCTTGGTCATTCCTCCTTTTTTCGGGGCTATTTTTTGTGGGTCCACAACACACACCGCATTTTTTGGTCCTCTAACCATGGGGACCCCCCTTGTTTTGTCTTTTTTTTCCTTTCGTCATGTCCGCCCCTTGTAGAGATTCAATCAGCCGATGAAAGAGTTTACCTAAACCAAGTCAAAAGAGGAAGGAAGCCTTTCTTCGGCCTTTTGGCCCTTTCAGCCTTTTGGAGGACTTAGGTACTCCAAAAGACTGAGATGGCTGAAAGGCTGAAAACTCAGCCCTTTAAGTGTTTTCGGCCTTCGAAAACACTGAAAGGCCGAAAAAATTTCCTCCCTCTGAAAATTTTTAGAATTTCGGAATCTGAAATCTCTGAAAGGGATGACATCATCCCGCGGGCTATAAAAGGATGGGTCTTCATTTTGAAGGTCACTTCATCTTTTTTGAGCACTTGGGTTTTTTGGAGAGCTCCAGTTTTCTAGGTTTTCTACTGCCTCACTCCTGGATTGCTTCCTATTTTCGCTCTTTCCCTCTGTCCCCGCTCTCAGCCCCAACGAGGTTAGTTTCAGCTTCTCCGCTTTGTCTTCTTTTTTGTTTGGTCATAGTTATGGTTTTCTCATGTTTCTTGGGCCTGTCTAGCCTAGGGCACATTTGTTTTGGCTTTTTTTCATCCGGCCTTTGTGCCTTGGTGTGTCGACAGGGATGTCCCTCCCTGTCGGCCCTAGGTTTTCTAGTTTCTTTGCATTTAGGTTTAGGGTCTTGTCATGTGTTGGTCATGGCCTTCGCCACAAGTTTTTGGCCTCCAAAAGGCTGAAAATGGGTCTCTTCAAAACATAAGTGCCCTTTCGGACCCCCAAAAGGCCCGAAAAGCTGAAAGGTTCGAAAGACCGAAAACACTCCCTCACACAAAGTTTGGCTTTTTAGGGTTTTTTCTTCAGTTTCAGACTTTCAGTGTCTGCAAACTCCTTCACAATTTTGGTGCCCAAAAGGTCCAACAAACCTTGTCATTCTAAAATGAATCTTTTCAGACTTTCAGACATTTTGGCCTCCGGTTGTGTTTTCGGTGTCTGAAACCCTGAAAGGTCTGAAAGTGCGAAAACTTTCCTTAGTTGTTAATTTATCTCTTTATTGCTTGCCTAGTATAAATTATTCAATAAGCTACTGATACTTGTCTATTCTTGCAGGAATGACTGAATCAAAGACAACTTCTCCAATGAAATATCAATACAAGGGTAATCCCCCTAGCGCCAAGATGGGGAACAAACATAGCAAGGTAACTGAAACCAACATCAGGAACATGGATTGGAATGAATTCCTGACCTAGTGCTCCCAACCTATGAACAGATCCGAGGACTATACCTCATTAGTCCTATCTGAGCTAGTAAATGTAGACGCACACCCTGTAACGCCGCGCCAGGCAACCCGAGGGGACAATACATAAAATATCTATAAGATGCAAGTAATATTTTTTTTTTAACTAGAATAATATTCATCATTGTACTTCATATCCCTGATATAAAAAAAAATACTTTTCTACAACTTGAATACAAGATTTATTCAACTTAAGTCCTCACAGGTTCCCTAACGTCGCTACTAAAGCAACATTATCTAAACTATTTACATGCATAAAATATCCATTTAATTGTGAGCTTAAAAGATCTACATTATTTTTAATGCACCAAGGTAAATTTTCCTAACTTGTTTCTTTCATTAAACATAAGTTAATCATCTAACATTCCTTTTATCAATTGATGCCATTAGATCATATTGATTTTATAAATATCTATTATCCTTTGTACCACTTTCCTCTAAACATTTAGGTAAGAGATTAGTATTAATAAGGTAAACATTATGCTAGGTATTTCATTAACCCATAAACATGAACCAACCCTTAACATTACTATCAAGTTACTATCTTGTTTCATTATTTCATAACTAATCATTATTCATAATTCCAATCACTAACCTATCATTTCTCAAAAAATTTCCTTTGATCCTTTCATCAAGAGAGAATACATTATTGTTGTAGTACATCATTAGATATAACTATATCTAAGATTATTTCCTTTATATATGAACAACATAAGAGAATAGGAGAAATAACATAAACACTTTCTTTTAATGCTAATAACATGTCCACTATATCATATATTATTTACCCTTTCTTTTACCCAGGACTACCCATTCCTTAATCCACTGCTTTGAATTCAGATTACATCAATACTTCAAGATTCTTTATAGGAGATTTCAATTACATGAATAAAAATACATAAGTACCTCTCAACATAATAAAATATCCAATAGGAAGTCTTCAACTGTAGATATGGAAAGGAACATGTGCTAGGATCATCCAAAGAACCACAAACAATACCTCAATATAAATATTAACCACCCAACCACGTGGGACCAATAGGCCCACTCCACCGAGCTAGGAGATAGAACCAAAGGCCCATGCAAGAGGTAACAACTAGGACATTCCTAAGGTGGTGATAACTTTTCCCCAAATTCACAACACAAAAAGGAAAAACAAGAAGACCACAAGGACTACCAAAGGCATGATCAAAATTTGTAGGGACTCTAAGCTACAATCTAGGTGAGTTTCATCACATAGCCCTCACCCCTTGGGTTGTCCTAGTACTAGCCACTCCGGGCCCCGGCCCCCAAGTAGGCACATGCAGAATCGAATGCCTTTTCATACAGACAAGCACCATTCTCTCATACCTACGCATAGGTACCTTCTCCCACTCCCATCCCTATCCTTTACTATCACTAATGGCATGGGTGAGGCATATATTAATCTTTTTAGTGTTTGAACCCATTCCCATAAGTTTAATTAAATTTTCACTCGTTAAATAACTCTTCAATCGGTTATCCTGGTTCTAGCCACTTAGGGCCCCAGCCCCGCACTGAGAGCCACTCACCTAGTGTACTTAGGTTCCCTAACCTACATAAAAGAATTATAATAACATAATAGATCCATTATATAGTATACAATAATTCATATCAATATCATAACAACAATTGATTGAGTTTAGGAAAACATATGTTGTCCCTAGTCCACTGGACAACCCTAAACCCTGATATGACATTCAAAATGTTCCAAACACATAAGAAGAAATTAGAGTGATATTATTAACATATTCAGAATACACATAGATCCAAATCAAGAAATAAAAATCCTAATAGCCTCTGGTAACCATACAACACCCTAAAACTTGGTAATGTTCTTAAACTGATATATTCCTAAAAAGGATTAAAAGGATTAAATGCAAAGAATAGAAATCATAAAACAATTACCAATATCTTCCACAAAAAAAATAATAAAACCAATAAATTTAGTGGTGATTTAGGTAACATCATTATAGACTCTTCATTTCATTTTTTTGATGATCCAACGGTGGGAAAGGGAGTTATGACTTCTAGTTTAAAACATAAAACTTTGGTTAGGGTTCAAACCTGCCTTCACTAAAATGATTGTAATTATCACAAAACACAATAAAAATGACCCAAACCAATTGGAAATTAAATATAAGATATTATAGGATATATTATATCAAATTTAGGCTTTTATATTATCATAACAGTTTTTAGCATACTAATACATTTGACAGAAAAATCAGAATCAAGAAATGAGAGTCATAGTTTGCCAAAATGTCAATAATAAGGGATTAATTCGACCCTAAAAACAAAATTAGAGAGATACCCATTTCAGATCTAAAAATTTTACTTCTATAAAAGAAATTTATAAAAACCCTAGATGCAATTTATATTATTATAATCATAGATCTTCAAAAATGGGTTTCTAAAAACTCTAGGAAAACACATGACAATTTTCACAAACAAAAACTCCAAACTTTTAAATAACTACAGGAATGAAAATTACAGATATAATACATCATTAAAATATGTAAATAGATCCATATTTTATCATATTATTTAATCAACCAATAAATTCAATCCATACCTCAAATCCT
>MU223586.1:1716351-1739751 GCA_018584345.1 Thuja plicata | reverse complement strand
GTTCTAACAACCCTCTATGTCAAACTCCTAAGGGTCCTCTTCCCTTATACCCCATTTTCTTCATGATATCAAATCCTTTTCCATATTGATCAGTTTGGATGTTGATATGTTGCACCCTTTCATTGGATTAGCTGAATTATCGTCCTCTTTATAAAGCCATTGTAAGACCTCATTATCTTCTTTTTCCATTTCTTTCTTGTCACATTCTCTCACAAAATGGGAATTGTATTTATGAGGTTGATGATCTTTGGATGGCTTCCCATGTGTCCTTGGAGATGTAGGTAGATCAAATAGGGAAATGGAATATTCCCCTACCCCTTTTGAATGAATTTTGCATTGTTTCTCAAATTGGTTCATTAGATCACTCATCTTTTCATAATGATCTTTCTTAGTTTGTTCCCTTTCCTCCTTAGTGGGTTTTGAAGTTTCCATTATCAATGTTGAAGTCTGGACTGAATTATCATTTGAATTTGAACCCTCATAACTCATCTTTTCTTTTCCCTTAGTTGATGTAGTTGAGTTAGTTTGAATAGGGTTAGAAGTTGATGTAACATTTGATGTTGTTTTTGGAATTTCCTCCTTGGCTTCTTCTATGGTAATATTAGGGATGACTCCTTCCCTATTATGAGGAATATACAATTCATGACTTGGCTTTAAAGCATTGGAATATTGGAAAGGGTTTGAATCTCCTCCAATCGTGATCTCTTCCCCCATGTATCGAAACTTTATGCATTGGTGATATGTAGAAGGTACCGCTTGCATTTCATGTATCCATGGCCTTCCTAGTAAGATATTGTAAGTCAATTTCATATCAAGAACATGACATATGGTATCCTTTTTGATAGGTCCCACTTGAATTGGTAGAATGATCATACCCTTTGAAGATCTTTCCTCCTCATCATAAGCCTTAATGGTGATTTGCATTTTAGGATCAATGGAAAACTCGATTAACCCTAATGACTTGACAATGTTTAAAGTGAAAATATTAAGACTAGCTCCCCCATCTATGAGAACTCTCTTGACCCTATGTCTTTGGATTAACACCTCTATATGCAAGGGTAATTTTTGAGGATGTGTGATAGACATGTCATCTTGCTCAGAAAAGGAAAGACAATGAGGGGCTATGAGATGCCCTACCATGTTCTGAAATTTGTCTTCCTCCAAGTTTATAGGAATAGTGGTCTCAACCAAGGATTTTTCCAGAATTTCCTTGTGATTAGGAGATAATTTCAACAACTCCAAAATTGATATTTGTGCTGGATTCTTTTGTAATTGATCTACCAAACTATAAGGCTTTATTGTAGGTGGTGTTTGTTTAGCCAAAATAGTTTGTGTTTTAGGGCCAATAATAATAAGATTACCCCCTTGTAGGGTAACCTTTGAAGCTTGCCTCGTTGTGATGGAATTAGAGGTTTCCACTTTAGGTTGATCTTTGATCACAACAACATTGATAGTATTGTCATAAGTATGAGCAAAGTTAACATTATTATTGCCTCTTGCATTATTCGCATTGTTCCTCCATTGTTTGAGTTGGAAGATTCTCCTTTTTCATGTTTATAGAAAGGAGTCTTAAAGGCTGTGTAATCTTCATTAGTTTGAGGGCCTTCCACTTTTATCACACCATTTTCTATGATATCTTGTACCACATGTATGAGATGCATGCAATCATTGGTCTTATGTCCCCGATTTCTATGGTACTCACAATGGTTATTCTCACTCCACCAATTTGGCTTGATTTGAGGTTCATATGGTTGAGCCTTTGGTAGGTCAATAAGTTTATTTGCAATAAGTGTCTTTAATGCATTCTCCAATGGTTCACCCAAATTAGTGAATGTCCTTTTGGGTGTAGGTGCAAAGAAAGGTTTAGGCTTGTAAGCCCCTTGATTATTCCCAAAGTTGTTATTAGTGTTGTTATTGTTAAAGGGCACTTTGGTTGCTTGATTCACATTATTGGCTTGAACTGAGTTTTGAGTGAGATTGAAAGGGGTGGCCTTTAAGGTGTTAGCCTCTACCACTCCATCGTTAACCACTCCTTTATTGTTGTTATTCTTCATCCAAAATCGGTTGTTGTTAGGGGAATTGCGATTTTGATTGGTGTTGGAGGTATTTTTGTTGTTGTTATTCTTGTTATCCTTGTAAAGTTTAATTTCTCCATTTTTTATCAATACCTCTTCCGTTGTCACCCCATTCTCAATTAGGTCTTGAAATTACCTAGGACATTGTAACCTTAGTCAATAGTTCATTTCATGATTCAAGCTGTTGAAAAAAATATCCATCTTCTCCTTTTTGGGTACACTTCGAGGGTATCTAGCAAATACAACTCTCCATCGTTCTAGGAAGAGTAGGAATCCCTCTCCTTCTCTTTGTTTGGTGTTACATAAATTAAGCATTTTAACCTCATGTTTGATGTTATAGGAATAACGAGTTACAAACTTAGAGGCCAATTCTTCAAAGGTTTGAATGTCAGAGGGTAACTTTGAAAACCACTCCAAAGCCAAACCCCCAAAACTTCTAGGGAATAACCTCATAAAGTAAGTTGTGTCATGCATGAAATCTAGGCTTAATGTGCAAAATTCCCTTAAGTGATCTTGAGGATCAGTTGTTCCTTCATATTTGTCATATTTAGGAAAACTAGCATTTGTTGGAAATGGAACCATGATTAAAGACTTATCAAATGGAAATGGACACAAAGCTTCGATAGAAAAGGGTTTAGGAGCCCCACTTTGTTTTATCATGTCCAATTGCATTTGGAAGAGTTGGAATTGTTTGTGCATGATGTCAATGGGATTAGCTTCGGCTTCCTCTTGTTTAAGTTTGTAGACATCATAATCATATGGAAGTTTGAGACCTGTTTGTGCTAGGTCTAAAAAGTACTTTTCCTTGTCTTTTTCCAACACTTTTTCTATAAGCTTCATGAAGAAAGGATTTTTCATAGCTTCATTAACCTTTTCATTAGTTAACTCCTCATCATTAGGGTCAATTTTGCCCCCATTGTTGTTATTGTTCGACCCTTGATTGTTAGGGTCATTGTTTGCTCCTCCATTGTTGTTTTTATTGGATCCTTGGTTGTTAGGATCAGCATTTCCCCCTCCATTGTTGTTCATATCCTTGTTTACACAATTGATTTGATCAGGATCTATACAGCCAAATGGAAAAGACATTGTTGGTTTTGTTTCCTTGATGGGTTCTTGTAAAGGTCTTGAAGAGTTAAAAGGATCATCCAGAAAAGGGCACTCTTGCCTTAGATAAGATATGTCTGGTTGTAGGGTAGCCTTAATGTAATGAGATCAAGTAAAAACTGGCATTAACATAGATCAAATAAAGAGCCTAGGCTTTTATCTCACTTAAGTGATCAATCTGTGGATGATTTTGCAAAATGTCCAATAATGGTGGATTCTGATCCAGTTGAGTATATACAGAGGTAAAACATCCAAAAGGGTATCCAAAAATGAAATTTTCTTGTTTTCAAACCCTCATTATATATCCACTATTTTCCCTTCTTTGTTTCTGGGTGGCTCTTGCCTGTGTGTAGACGGCCTTTAATTTTTTATACGCGGTCATTGGAATTCTTGTACGTGACACTCTGCAGTTCGCAGGCGGTGTTTGCCTATTGATAGGCGGTTTTAAACTATTGACAAGCGGCACTTTCCAGTGGATTACACAGATTTTGAATGTTCACAAGCAGAATTTCAATGTTGTAAGCGGTCCAAGATTGTTTGTACACAGTTTTGAATTGTTCGTACGTAGCTCTTTGTTGATCAAAGTTGAAATTGTCAATTTTTTGGTTATTTTCTGGAATTAGAATTTTAAAGGCTTTGATTAGATTTGTCAAACAAGAATCTTGCATGAAAATAGAGCACAAGCTCAACACACTCATCAAAATCGTACCATATCCTTAAGACAACACTAAAAGTGTATGTTCTCAGATGTTTTTACGGGTATGCACAAGAATTTCTTCCAAACAATCTACCTTAAAGTCAAACAAATTTGGCTTTTAAAAATGGCTCTACAAAGGTAGGTTTGCTATTTTATCAAGGTTTTAAATCACCTCCATTCTAAATCTTTCCAAGATCCTTTACCCCCTTGCGGGCTTCCCACACACACGAAAGTATGATTTTGCATAATCTCGAAGGACTACTCAAGGAAGTGAGGATAGCTTGCACAAGGTTTAGTCACTTCTCGATTAAGGTAAAGTGCATTTATTTATAGTGGGCCAAATGACATCACGGTAAAAGTGAATATCTCCCACTTTGGGTCATTCCCTCTCATTGTCCTCGTAAGGAAAATCTCGGGAGGCAGACCCTTTAAAGTTCTATTCTGTCTAGCATGTATATGGAAAGAAAAAATTGAACTCAGTCCAACAAGTTTGGGAATCTGATTCACTCAACGAGTGAAGAGCATATCCCTATTGTCTTCCTTTGTTCCAAACACCTCAAGAAAAAATTGTTCATTTTCAACCTCTTGACAAGGAGGTTCTTAAAATTGAGATGTGTGGTTCAATCCCTTATCCTTTTCTTTGCACTAAATTGATTTTGCACGTTTGGCTTTTTGATTCACTTTGAAAAGTGAAGAGCATATGCCTAATGCTTGTTCAATTTAGACAATTAGAAGGATTTTCCTAATTATACTAGATTTAAATGAAATGCCATAATTTAATCAATGCAAGCTTGATAAGATAAATACCTCATTTTTGAAGCTAGCAAAGGCTAGGCACATTTTTGATTGATTTGTGCTTTATTTCAACTCACCTAGTGGTGATTGTTCCCACTCCGGCTCCTCCAACAAGTTAGTCGAAAAAATCGAAACAAAGTGAAGAAAAACTTAGAAATCTCAAAAGATAAAATACTCCTAAGCTCTCTTAATCAAATTTGGTCAAATCAAAACTTGAAGAACTTAGAATGAAAATCTATTCAAAGAGTAGGAAATTTTGCTTTATAAGAAAAAAATACTTTAATATAATGATCATAAAGGTGTTCTTCTTCGAATAAGCTCTCTAAAAGATTAGATGCATGTATTTTCTTATCATATGTAACCTTAATCCTTACCTCTTTTCTAGGCCTTGTGACTCGCTTCTCTAGTTTCTACACTTTTGGGTGATTTTTCTTCTGCAGCAATGAAAAACACAGAGATTCAAAATAGTGAACAAATCATCAGAAATTTGATTTAAAGAAAAAATATCTACGTGGCATTTAACTGTTACTACGTTTAAATGAAAACTTTGAAAGCGGCTTTAAAATCTTAAAAGGCGGCTCTGAAAAATCCATAGGCAGTCAAATAAAAGCCACATGCGGCTCTTGGAAGTTCACAAGCGGTCTTTTGTGTCTGACAGGCGGCACACTTTATCTCGTAGGTGGCTCACTTTATCTCACAGGCGGCCTAAGAAAGAAAGACGGAGATGAAATAAACTCCGTACGCGGTGCTTTACTATTCACAGGCGGCTTTGAATACTTTGTAGGTGGCTCTTCTCCTGTCTTCCTGCAAAATACCACAAAAAGGATGCAAAACACACAAAATATTAAGATTAAAATATTAGAAATGAGGCCTAAAGCCCCACAGTGGGTGCCATTTGTGTGTGTGAGATTACACCTTCATGAAATTAGGATTAGTAACAACAACTCTATGGAAAGAAAATGCTATTTAATCTAAGAATTGAAGTTAAACCCATGACATATCATGGTTCTCTATCTAAGCTTTGTTAAGAGAGCTCTCAGCCTTAATATCTCTCAAGGACAATCCTAGAATGAGAAGAAAATGATAAACATGCTCTAATCTAGCTCAAATGCTCAAAAATATGTGTGCTTGTTTTTCAAATGCTCATGGTTCATGCTATGAAATCAACAAATGCTTCTAAAAATGATACTCTAAATGCTATGCAAATGCTGAAATACTATCAAAAGCTCTCAAATGCTCTCCAAATGCCTATAATAAGGATGCTTTCTTCTTTAATTTCTTGGATCCCAAACACAAAGAAAATGGCTTGTATTTATAGAAATTTTCCAAGGGTAGGGGGTAGAGTGAGTTGATCATGATCAAGCCTTGGTTGAGTAAAAAGCTTTGAGGTGTTTTCAAATGGAGGGAAAATTGAGTGGTTGTCCTCGAAGAAATTAGGAATTATATAATTCAATCATTTAATTAATTTAGCCATGTAAGGGTGAATGGGTTGGATTTGATTTTTGATTTAAACTATACAATTAATTGATTAAAATTAACTACATAATTTGATTAATCTCTTTTAGGCTTGAATTTAATTATTTGATTTCATGATTATTTAATCCTTTGATTTAATTTGATTCTTGTCCACTTTGTTTGATAAATGTCCATTTGATTTTGATCCATTTTAATGCATTTTGATGAGATTTGGGGCAATTGGCTGAGATTTACAATTTTGAATACTTTGGATACACCTGGTCAATTTTAGGTGTCTACACCCAGCATGTACTTGGTTATTTGATGAATATATCTCTAGATTTTGAAGTTTGTCTCAGTATTTTTTTGTTGTTAATCATTAGTTGTGAGGTTGGACATCTCCATTGGGGATTTTTCCACCTTGGTACCGCGTCAAAATATTACTGTTGATGAACAATGTAGAGATTTATTTATATATTTATTTTATGGTGATGCTAAGGTTTTTGATGTACTTCATGTTGTTTTCTGATGTTTCTTGATCATGTTTTGATCATTTTGTTGGTTTGCATTGGTTTAAGTGACTGGGTTGCATGGTTCTCATGTAATGTGTTGTTGTTCTTCATTTGGTTTTAGCTAACCTGATGATGTAACATGCTTTGAAGGTTTAGCACATGATCTATGGATCGAGAGCATGTTTGACGTTATTAATATGGGTCATTGCAATGTCATGGATGACATTCAATGATTTTCATCATGGAATGAATTTTACTTTATTTGTTGTTGGAAATTAGGTCTATGGTTGACCTAGTTAATGAATTGTATTTATATATGTAATCATTTGAAGTCATGAAGTAGTACAGGAGAGAGAGAGATGATGTATATGATGTTGTATGAGAGGTATAAGTGGAATCTGAAATAAGTCAGAGATTTGTGCACTTCATTGGAACTATTTTGGAATAAGAGATGCTATCATTTAGCGTGTGTGTTTGGACTATAAGTCCTCTTTAATATGTGATCAAATTTTTTTTGTATGGTAGTGAGCCTTCTTGTAATTGTGTTTGAGCAGTGAGCTCTAGGAAGTATGCCTGAATGCAAGTGCAATACCCATTTGTAATATTCCTCATAGGGTACAATATTGATAACTGAGTGCATTCAACTTGTGGGTTCCATCCCCATTGTATTTTTCCCCCTAACAGGGTTTCCACATCAAAATATTGGTGTTATGTGTTGCCTATTATGTAAAGATATTTCTTTCATGTTTATCCTCCAGTTCTAAGATTAAAGTTTATAAGTTGGTTAAAGTTTATTGCTATTGTATCACAACTGATCCCCCCTCTGAGTTGTGTGTGTGCTTCTTAAGGTCTAAAAAAAGGTGTGAATGATCATGGAAATTATTTTGTTGCACCTCCCAATCAAAACTTGAAAATTTATTTTGATCCTTTACCCTCTCATTCCACTCATACCATTGAGTCTAAAAATCCTTTCCCTTCTCCCTCCCATGTTGTTGCATATTATGATGAATCTATTGAATCCAACAATGTGGTAAATCTTATCAAACAAATTGAATCCAAACATAAACCAAATATTCCCATTACCTTTGATTATAGTGAAACTATTAAGGTTCTTGATGGTCCTCTTTACATTAATGCAATAGTTAATGGCCTTCTTTCTTGTGGTGTCCTTATAGATCCCACTTGTATGGTGAATGTTATAAATGAAGAACATCTTTACACTCAAAAAATACAATGTGATAAAGACAATCTTTTCCAACCCTCTTAGAAATACAAAATCCAAAAGATATGTAAACTTAGAAAACCTAAGGGTATTCCATCTCCTTACCCTGGACCAGGACTTCTTCCTACACTACCTACACCTCCTCTTTATTCTTATGTTCAACCTCCTATAACCTAAAAACCTTCTACTCATCCTATCTCTCAACCTATTGAGTTTCCTTAAGTTCTTCCTCGTAAGAAAGAAAAGGATTTGATGTTGATTGATCCTAAACCAAATAAAAACTCCAGCAAGACTAAAAATAACTATTGTACTCATGATTGGTGTCACAAATTTCATTCTAGATCCTATGAACATGCCTCCTAAATAATTTCCTCCCTTAAAACACCTACTGATTCTTTGATTCTATTTGACCAACTTATGCATAGCCACAGGGAGGAAGTTAACTTGAAAAACATGAAATTGAACAAACATCATAATTCTATTCGTATCTTGGATCCTATTATAAATTTGGATGATGAATATACTCTAGATGATGATGCTTTTGATGTTCCTAATACAAATAACAGTGATATTCATGCTAGTGATTTTGATGACATGTGATCTTATTGATGTTCATCATGATTTTCCAAGTATGTTTTCACAACAATTATCTCTTGGTCCTAGTGATGAACAATGTGACCCATCTTTAGAGAATGGTCCTTGTTTGGAACTAGCTATTATTCCATCTATTGTGCTTGATGTTTCTCCTCTTGCATGTTTCGCACCTTCCCTAAACACTACATGCTAAGATGGGGGAAGGTGATATGCTTGACTAGCTCCTCTTGCGAGGTGGATTCTATGTGTTTTCTTGTTTGTCAGAATGTGCTTCCCTCATGATGTGTTGTTGGTTATATGTTTTGTTTAAATTTGTTTAAATGACCCTTGTATCTATTGGAGAAAGGTGACAAAGGAATTGATCTATTATTACACTCCTCTATTTGTATCTCATTTATTATATATTTGTTACATATTATGTTGTACATGTGTCATTATTTTTAATGTGGTTTTATTTTGTCTGATTGGGGATGATGCAAAATGGTAGCTACCCATTCTTTTTTATCTGCATGAAGTTGTCCCAAAAAGACTCTTCTTTGTGATTCTTACGTGAATGATGACATTTTATTTTGATATAATATATATGTGTATTATCATATGATCACACTGACTCTTGAGTTAATAGATCCTTTTCTTGCTCTCTTTTGTTATGTGTTTCATTTTCCTTGGTTTGTCCTTTCTTGGGGCATCTCATAGTGGAAATGTCTTTTGTTGGATGCATGTACATGTTGGAAAGAGTTAATGCATAAATATTTTGGTTTTTTCATTGATGGAAACTTATCTCAATGCACTCATTTGCATAACATTATTCAATCAAATCGGAAGCATGTTTAGAGATTTGGCAAAGTCTAGGAGTGAACAAAGGATCTAGTAGATTTTAGTGTTTGGTCTAGTGAGTAATCCCAGTTTGATATTTTTTGGTGTGGAACTAGTGAAATATATATGAAGGTATAGTTTACCTTATTCTAGATTCACACGGTCTGATGTTATAATGTGTTTGAGTTAAGAAGAACTATGTTGTAGTTTTCGGTAAAATGGTGAAGAATTGTAGAAGGATATAATAGATCCTTATGCATATCTATCAAAAAAATTTTGGTGATGATTTTTCTATTTTGATGATGATTGGCTGATATATGGGATAGAATATGCTTAATTGTTTTGGTCCACATTGAGATCTTCATGCATATCTAGCTAACTATTATAATATGTTTCATTATTTTGTAAAGTGTTCTTGGATTCGACTTGCAAATCATTAAATATTATGTAGAGGATATATAAGATCAATATGTCAGACCATTTTGGTACATGGTGTGTATGTGAAAAGTGTGTGAAGATAAGGATTTGAGGTCAAATTTAGAGAAGAGCAGAGATATAATATGAATTGTATGAAATCAATGCATTGTACCTAATTGGAACTTCTTTTAGCATTTGTATATGTTGTGTATTAGTTCAATATCGAGCTATGATTTTGTAATCATCATATAGGCAATAAGCCTTTTTTTTGTATTTAAGCAGCGAGCTCTAGGTAGTGTGTCTAAATGCATGTGCATTCCATTTTTTAAACCTTTTAGAGGGTATAATACTTCTGTAGATTATTTTCATTTGTTAGTTCTGTCCCCATCATGGTTTTTCCCTTTATAGGTTTTCCACAATAAAAATACTAGTGTTATGGTGTTGTGAATGATTACTTTATGCTTTAGCATCTTCATTTTTATTGTATGTGTTGTATGGTTTAAGAATCGTTTTAATAAGGTTAAAAGTTGCAGAACACTAATTCCCCCCCACCTTCTTAGTGTTCCTTAATTCGAATAGTACACTCTATTAAATCCATTTCTCCCATTAATGTATTTTCAATTGCTTTAACATAGGGGCATACACTCCACTCATTATTTTATACTTTGTACACACACACAATGATTCAATGTTGCCTATCATGGATCCTTATACTAATCTCTCTTTAATTGGTCCTTTGACTAACCACACACACTTGGTCCATTGAGTGGCCTTACACACTTGGATATTTGACTGATCGCACATACTTGGTCCTTTGACTAACCACACACACTTGGTCCATTGAGTGGCCTTACACACTTGGACATTTGACTGATCGCACATACTTGGTCCTTTGACTAGCCACTTTTTGGATCCTTAGAATGATCCTCTTCGATGGGTTGACTAGAAACTGCGTAGCTTGCTAAATTTTCAATGTAATCTTTTGTAGCACCTTTGCATGATCCACAGTAAGGAAGCTCCTTATCAGGGTAGTGGTCATGCCCTCTTTCTCTTTATTTCTCTCTCAATTGATGCCTCTATTATTTTGGTTTTGGGTTTGATGAAGACTTAACCACATGCAGGCTTGATGCTTCTTTGTCTCCTTGAACTTTATAAGACTATTCTATGCATTTATCTACTTTTCTATGAGCATGAGTTTGTCTCATAGTCTTGCTAAAGTGGCGGCTAATTTTACCATCCTAAAAAGTTAGTACCCATTATTGGTAGCTCTAATTAGGATCTATAGCCCCTCTATTGTAATTTGAAAGTCTTTTTCCCATGTTTCTTGATCCCAACAACCTTTAAGTCAAAATGGGGCCCTTTTTCATCATCCTAATGTCCCTGACAAAATTTGGGACAAAATCCTAGGGTGCACAATGTTTCAAATGTTGTGTGCCTAGGTGCAAAACATTTTAAATGTTCAACACCCATGTATTTTGTCCCAAATTGGTCCCAAAGCTAGATATCAGGGTTTTTAGTTCAATTCTTCTTTGATGGTTGGCCTAGCTTAGTTTTAGATCCCAAACTAGGGGGAAAATTATATAAACCCTATTGCTCTCCTCCTTTTGCAACTAGAAATCAAGAATGATATGCAATATATCACAAGAACTCTCAAGCTATCAAGTGCAAGAATTCATTCAAGCAAGCTGGGTGATTTCAAGATCACAAGCCAAGGAATTCTTCTTCTTCTTCCATAAGTTGGAGCAAGCTTTTATATCCCATGGAGGTGTCATAGTGGATCTCTCAAACAAATCCAAGAAGTTCTTTCTTTCTCCATCATTTTTCTCTCTCTCCTCAAAAGTGTGATCAAGAATTTTGAGCAAAATTAAGTTCTAGGGGTGGTATTCATAGATTCATGTACATTTGAAGGCATCCTTGATCCTAAATCTCTTCTTTAAGCTCAACATCTACAGTCAAGAAAAAAAATCAAGCATACTTCATGGATTTGAGCGATACAAACATTTTTTCATGAGGGTAAGTACTTAATATAGTACTGCGCCTTTATGTTTACTTTATACTTTGCATTTCATATTTCAAGTTTGATTCCTAAACAGGGTCTTGGCCAATGCAAACCCATTTAGTAAACCTATTTTCCCAGTTTTCTATGTGCAGGTACAAGCTAGGAAGTTGTAATTGCATATCTAAGATTCACAAACTCTAAAACAAGTCTCTTCCAAATCTGGGATAGATTCACTTAGCATAGAACATTTCAAATGCTTTGCACCCTCAAAATTAGGCTTAGCTTTTTAGGATAGATAAGAGGTAGGTTTCAAGACCTAGATATGGAAACACAGTCGATTATGGGATTTCAACAGTCAAAAAAATAGAAACAAAACAACATCCCTTTCTCTTCTTCAAGGTACACACATTTCAATTTTAATTTCCTTGTCAATATTTTTATATTTAAGTAACTCATTTTTCCTCCTCAATTTCCAAGCAATGACAAAAAGAATAGAATCCCCTAAGACACAAATCTAGAATCAATGTCATCACTCCATCCTTTCTTGTGGTATTTCAATTCGATTTGACTTGAAGATGCTTCATATTCTGATGTACCTTGTGAAATTGGGGAGATCTTAGGTCCTATTAGGTGATCCCCATTTTTCAATGTATAGGTTGCAAAAGGTTTTATGATTGCTAGCAATATCTATTATATTAAAGACAAGTGTGAAAAATTGTGTTTTCTAACTCAATATATAATGGTAGGTAGGGAGATGATATAGAAATAGAGCTTGGTCAAGACAATGTGGGATACACTTTGTCAAAGGAAAGTGAAGAAAGAAATTTTGAATTAGAAGATCCGGTAGAGGCCAAATGGATTATGGTAGAACATAAGCAAGAAGAAATAAACAAGGACATGTTAGATGAGAAGTAGATAGTGGAGCACAAGTGTGTGGAAGACAATACAAACATGACTAATTAGAAACTTGAGGATGAAAATAAGAACATGGCTGACCAGAACCATGAGAAAAGAAAACAAGAGGAAGAAAAAAAGAACATGGTAAATTAGAAGAAGATGGGAGAAGATAAAAAGAATATAGAAGATCATAAGAAGGCTGAAAATAAACACAACATGGTCGACTAGAGGGAGCTGAAAGATAAGAAATCAAGAGACCAGGAGCAGAAAAAGAGAAAGAAGAATCTAGTTGCAAACAAAGAACAAAAGAAGGATGAAGAATCAAAGATATCCTTCTATTCTTTCTAGGTAAGAGTCCTTTGATGGTATCTATTTTTATTGTAAAAGTGTAGGACATAGACCCAATGACTATAAAATTTAGTTTTCAATGAAAGATTATATCATTACAATTGTAATCACCTAAAATTAGTCTAGTAAACCTATAGCCCCTAATTTAATTAATTGGTCTCAAAATCCTAAAACATAAAGGCCTTCAATACTAGACCTAAATTGTGCAATCAACCCCTAATAATCTCTCTTGCATAATTAAAATCAAAGTCTTAAATCAAATCATCAATTTAATCTTAACCCAAGCTTGAAAAATCAATTAATCACTATACATTGCACACTTAAATAAAAGTTCTCACACTTTTACTAAAAGAACCCATTAAAAAGGATTCACTATCTAATCTAGATCATTTATCACTTGTCACTCAAAATCACTTAGCACAATATTGTTCGTCTTAGAATCACTCATGACTTTGTCATAGCATGAAACTATATATCAACATATCCCAATAGCATCACCTCTTTGTCAACAAGCTCAAAAACCCTACTGTCACACTAGGGCATTACACCACCCTTTTGCATTTTATCCAAGTCTCACTTTCCAATTTTGAAGTAACCTCCATCATCATAACATCGTATGTATTCATTATGTGCTATATGCCTACTTTTATCCAAATTATTGGCTTGAGCAAAGGGAGATCTTCCCTCATTAAGCTACCAAAGGTGCTTGTCAACATCCCTAGTCTTTTGTAGTAGATTTAAACATCAAGAAAATCTCTATTTTTAATTAGAAATGGTTTATATATCACAAGGTCATTCTTGCATTCAAAATTTTAATTCATATATAAGATTCAAATTTGTGGATGTGAATGTCACTTTCATAGATATAGATTTAGTTTACGATTACAAATAGTTATAAAAATCACATAATTTGATCATCTTATTTCATTCATCTGAAAATTGACCTTAAGTTTTTTATCGGTCTTTTATCTCATCCAAATCTATCTCCTCCTCTTTAACTTCCAAGTACACATTTACTTTTTAACTATGTCATTATATCGTCAATTTTTATCCAAGTTTGCATTTCTATTCCAGCTCCTTATCTAAGCTAAATTAATTATTTTTCTTTATTTACATTTATTTAACATATAAGGATGTTTTATTTTCTTTCATTGATTATCCTTTAGTTTTGGAGCTTCAATTTTTTTAAATATTTTAAATATTTCTTCATGTAAAATATCTCTGCCTTCCTCTATGCTTCATTGTGGAGTTGGTTGACTTATTTAAAAAGATGACTCGGTCGACTAAATGTGGATGTTGTTCAACATATTGTGTTGGTTATCTGTACTATACTAAAAGCAAACATTAACTTTAGCACTTCAAGAAATTTTATTATTGGTCAAACTAGGCTTTGATCTCTCTACATTTGAAGGCACCATTGAGGTTACAGCTGATTCATAAACAACCACCACAATCTCTTGTAGCTTCCTTGTAATTAAAGTATTACAAGTTAGACCCAATTAAAATCGGATGGATTTCTTATTCTAAGTAAATTAAATCCAATGCGACTAGCTAGAGCCTTTTTAGCATGGTCTTGTTATGCATTTCACTCCCAATTGGATCATAAACTTGTATCAGTTTAAGATCATCTTCATCAGCCAAGAATTGCTTAAACCAAAAGGCTGACCGTTTCTTGTATCTCTTGAGGTGAGGATCTGCGTAATCCACGTACAAGATCCCAAAACGAAGACTGTAGCCAAATGAAAGTTCAAAATTATCAGCTATACTCCACACCATATACCCTCTTACATCTGCCCCTCCTCTGCATTATAACATGACAAAACCACCATGTGAAGGTATTTTCTTTCAATTTTGGTTTAAACAGTATTTTTAGCTTTGAATTTTTAGGTGATTCATCTATTTATTGGTGCAATTTCAAATGAATTACTTATTATAAGATTTGATATTTTTAGGTAGTCCGATGGAAATCATACAAGCTTTTCTGATAAGATCCATCTATTAATATGATTTCAAATAAATGAACTACGTAAACAAATAAAAACTTAGAATATGTTGTACAAACTCTTCCTTTTCTAATTCATATGTAGACATACATATAAATGCAAGTCTTACTTGATAGCTTGCAATAGAGACGAGAGATATTCTTCATGAAAACTAATCCGAGTTGTATCGTTAAGTGCATCTTCCAAAGGAATAGAAGAGTGCATGTTCTTGTCAGCAATTCCTTTTGTTTAAAGCAGAAAACAATGTCATGTAAGTTTGTAAGAATATAATATAAATGGTTACTAAAATTTTTAATGATTGGCTATTGTTTTTAAGTGAAATTTTTTTTCGATCAAATCGTGTAGATTCTTATTAAGATCAAACATCATAATTTGACACCGAAATATGAAAACTAAGCATCGAGTAGATTTTATTGTTAATGTTTTAGATCAAATTCTATAATTTGTTATCAGAATATGAAAACAAAGTTGATATTTTTTTCAATTTGATTGAAAAGATTTTAGTTCCAACATTTGGATCAACTCTATGATTCATCATCAAAATATGAAAAAGAATTTATCTTAAATCAAACTCCATAGTTCCTTAATCAAAATAGAAACAAATATCATTGCTGCTCACCGTTTTCTGTGATGTATATTGGAGGGTTCTGAAATTGGTTTTTAACATATTCAACGACCAACTTGATGCCTCTAGGAACGATATAAAAGCTCAGAACTGAAGTTTGATAGGCAGTCTGCAAGATAACAGCATAAATGTCAGCTTCGTTTATTACCACATTCTATATCATTATGAAGAATTCAATATAATGAATTGTGTACCAGTTCACCAATGGGAATTCCATCTCTTACACCTGCAAGCATTAATGTACGTGGTCCAGTCCAAATAAAGATCAGATTCAAAACTTTAAATTTTCATCAAGACTGTATGCAGAGGTGAGTAAAGAAACCTGTCACATTTACTGCTATATCTTCCCAGTAATCTGTTACTGTCGATGAGGGAGGATCATCTGCCACATAGTTTGTGGTGTAATGATTAAGACCCACAAAATCTAGAGACCCCTTCACAGCCTGAATCTCTTCCTCTGTAAACATGGGAAGTCGAGAACCAACTATACAGCGCATAGAAGCAGGATAATCTCCATGGAATATAGGATTTAGTATCCTACACATCATTAAGACTATTCTTGTTAAAAATATTTGGGTACCCACATTTTTTTTTTTAGTTTAAAATTAAGGGGAGTAAACAAACTTAAGGAACATCATCTAAATTTAATTTACATAATTATTTGATACTTTTTTATTATAATTTAAAAAGAATAATTGATTGATTATAATTGGTGAAGATGAATTCTAGTTTAAACAAAACATTCTAGTCTTGATTTGTTTAGATGGCTCGTCAAATCATATTAATAGGTAAGCTCTACTATCTATTAGTGTCATTTGAGATAAGAGCTTTGATTTGTTTATGTGGCTCATCAAATCACATTAATAGATATGTCCCAATTGGTTTCAGCTAAGAGCTTTGACTTGCATAGGTGGCTTATCAAAATTACACTAATAGGTGGGCCCTACTACCTATTAGTGTGATTTCAGAAAAGAGAATTGGTGAAGGTGGACTGTCGGCTCAGATAACACACTAAATTTTTAACTTGTTTATGTGGTTCATCTGAAAACACATTAACAAGCAGGCCCTACTATCTATTAGTGTGATTTTAGATAAGAGCTTTGACTAGTTTAAATGGCTCATTTGAAATCATATTAACATGCACGCCCTACTACCTATTAGTATGATTTTAAATAAGAGCTTTAACTGACTTGGTGGCTCGTCTAAAATCGCTAGGTGTGCCCTACTACATTCTAGTGTGATCTCAGATCAGAGACATTTGAACAACTCAAAGCTTACTGTGTGTTCTTTAAGCTTGTCTTTAAGGGTGATAGTATGTTCCATGATTGTGTTATCAACCAAAATTCAAATAACTTTATATGAAATAAGGAATGAGACTCAGGATCATACTGTATATAACTTTGCTGAAAAAGATACCCCTCAGATCTTTAACTCTCAACCAAAGAAATATCAACATTAACTCTACTCTTATACTAAATAACAAAAGAAACTCAGGAATCCAAACCCTCCTGAACAACCCTACCCTATTCACTCTACACAATCTCATCCGGTTTTATGGTCATAAAATTCCTTATCCTTATATGTGCATAAATTATCTTATCTAAAAGTCAAATCTTATCCATATCAATAGGTAGATTATATTCATTATCATAGCCATTCTAACAGATTATATTGAATACATACCAACCAATAGTGAAGTCTGCAATCCTTGCAGCCGCCTTTAGGTCTTGTGAACTGTTTGTAAGTGGTTCGTACCACAGTGCTAACAGTGTAAGACCGATGGAGGAATTGAGATTTCGAGTGGCCTATCAAAAGCTCTGATACAGTGATCAGCTCAATCACACATATATGAACAGTTAAACAAGTTTATATAAGATTATGATGGTTAAAAGCCAACCTTAAATTTCCTAAACCTTTGCACAGCTGCTGCATGAGAAAGAATTTTGTGATGGACAGCAATGTAAGGTTCTGTGGTGGAATTCCCTGCACTGCAATTTCCAAAAGGAGCAGAGCACCTTCCAGGAGCATTCTTCCCAAGATCATAACCTACAAGGCCTTGTAAATTTGGCTCATTTATTGTTACCCAATACTTCACACGGTCTCCAAATAGCCCGAAACAGGTCTCTGCATAATCTGCAAAATCCTTGCTGCCCACAAACAAGAAAACATTCATAACAATCCTCTTAACAAAAAGGTGGGCTTTGATGAAACTCCAAATAAAAGACCTCTTCTAATGCTTCTCCTATTCAAGAATCCACACATTATGAAATGTAAGTAGATATCTAGGAATACAGAGCAATGGTAATGTTTGCCAGAGATTTGGCACTTACACAATCTGTGAGTTTAACCACCCTCCATATTCATCTTCGAGTACTTGTGGAAGATCAAAGTGGTTTAGCGTCACAAATGGTTCAATCCCTATCAATGACCGTGAATTGCAATGCTTAATTTACACATCAAAACAGTAACATTTAATAATAAACAAATAGAATAGTTAAATATCTCTCCATATCTTTTTAATAGATGTATATAAAGTATCTATACTAATGAATATTGAAACAAAATTTGAATATTATGTTTTAAAAGACACTCAATTATTGTTGATCAGAGGCTCCTTCCTTCTGATTTATCTCACAAGTTGGATCAACTTGTTGTTCAGGATATGGTTCATTAGAGTTCTTTGTTGTACTATTCTGTTTGGCTTTCAATAAATTTTTACGCCTCTTTTAGTTAAAAAGACACTCAATCAGATTGTTATAATATTTTAGATAGTTGTATTTAAAATATCTATACTGATTGCTCTGAATTTGAATACCATGTTTCAGAAGGCCATCGATCAGATTGTTATAATACTTTAATCCTCCAGCATTGACAGGCCCTCTTCCTTCTGCAATTCTCCCCCATGAAATCAAGTTAACATAATTTAGTTTAAGATTTCTGGAATAGATTGTATGTTGATCCAAAAAAAGCTTATACACAATATATTCCAGAAATCTTGAACTAAATCGATTATGAATTATAGAAATCTCATATCTTTAAAAATTAACTCACCCAATAAAACAAACACCTTTTATCTTAGAAAAAAAACAAACTACCTGGAATCAAACGAGGCCAAGAAATTGAAAACCGGTAGACATCCATTCCAATTTCTGCCATCATCTCTATATCTCCCTGGATTTCAGACATTATCCAAAGCTAATCTGGCAATTTTCTTATAAATTTCAAAATTGAGGCAACAGAAACCAAGCAAGAACAAGAAAAATAAAAAGACTACCCACTTGGTAAAGATGGTATTGATCAATGGCAATATCCCCATTGCTATCATCATCAATCATTCCTGTCAATACCCATATACCATTAAATCATTAAATTTACCAGCACAAATTTACCAGCACTAATAGCCTCCAAGAAATTTATGATGATAAACCCAAAAACCAATCCCTACCACTCAAACCCACCAAACAAAAAAAAACCTGAATTGCAGAATTTAGTACATTAAAATCCATTTCATCCAAGGCTGAAGTTGTTTTTGCTTATTCTAAAGCTAAAAGAGGCATCTTGGGCTAACCAGGTAAATGGGAGAAAGTGTCCCAAATGCTGGGCCATCGCCCATCTTCAAATATAGCCCCTTCCATCTGTGATCATCATGACAAACAAACTTAAAAGTATTATTATAACTATAAAAAAACACAAACATATTAAGATAACATTACATTATTGCACATAGCCAGGCCATCCTTGCACTCACTAATTAGGTAATGCAATCACACTATAAGTAAACATCACAAACAAAGCACCCACATTGGATTTTTACCTTAACTTTTCTTAATTGACTCGAAAATAGAATGAGGGAATAGATACATGATCTAAACCAAAATTGAAAAATAGATTTTTTAGTGATTGAGGGATTGAATTCTTCTAAATGAGGGAATAGATAAGATACATCATCTAAAACAAAATAAGAAATGGTTCTTTAGGTGATTTTGACTGAATGAATTCTTCTAAATTAAAGAATGGGTACATAAAAAGAAAAAATTGGATCTTTAAACAACTTTGATGGAATAAATTCTTCTAATCATTACAACTGAATTGAAAGAGACTTTCACAATAAATATATCTCTCTGTAATGGGTCATTTAGAAACAGAGTTGCACATCCAAGTTAAAAGTGCACAAAGTTCACTTATAATTACTTGGTATGCAGAAGAAGCTGTGCCGAATAGAAAAGCAGAGGGGAAGCTCTTTCTATGGATTGCATAACTGGTAGGAATTGAAACCACAAGCAATGACACCCACAAAGTGATACTACTAACAATGTAACAGCGGATTTCCATTTTTTCTTATACTTCCTTTTCTTTGCATTTCAAAAATCTGTACCAGTCTAACCTATGTTTACGTTCATAATAATACACTCTATTTATATAGAAACAAATTATAAATATTCATGTGGTCCAAGTGTTTTTATATGCATCAAAAACTCATTTTTTTTCCTGTTATTGTTGATATCTGCTCTTCAAAAGACAACAGAAAATCAATGCCAGTGTTCTGACTGGATGGTTTGAATATATTTTATTCCAGCTGATCAGACAACATTTTTAGAAGTGTGGCTAGGAAAGAAAGGGCCACGTGGCCATCAGTAGATCCACTACCATTTTCAAATTTTAATAAAGTTTGTATAAATATCTTAAATGGATAAGCTAAGGTTATGATGTTACTAATTGTTAATATACAAAGGAAGGTTTAGTGTAGGTATATGTGAATTTTTTTAATTGAAGAAAGCTTATAAAAAAATGTATATAGCATTTCAAAAGGGTCTGGAAGATAAATAAGAAACTACATCACAGTAGATTATATGAGGTTACATGTATGGAAGTTGATATTCTAATGTTTTATTCAGACATTTTGTTTGAACTAGTTTTTCTATGTTCACAGTTGAAGACTGAGCACAAAGATGGAGCTAGATACCAACCACAGTTGGATGAGATAAGTATCAGTTAAGTATCAGTTTTTGCAACTTCAGAAAAGAAAGATGAAATGTTCCAGACAGCTTCATAGGCTCCTCGAATTTCAAGCCTAAACTGTCATGAAATGTAGTTCACATGGAACTATGCAACTGGTTTTTTCAGCCTATGAGCTGGTTTGTAATGAGTATGAACACTCTTGTTTTTGTTCAGCTGTTTGTATCATGTTGTCATTGATGTATATGTGATTATTTACAAAAGATTGAATTTGATCTTGTTAAGAGGTATGAAATTACTTTTCAAATATTAAATTATGATTAAAAAATTATTGTTTTGGATGAAATTAGTTTTAAAATTTGTCAAAATTAACTTTAAAATATAAAATATATTGGAATGGAAATAATGATAATTATAAAAATAACTAAGTAAAAATAAATTATTAAATTACTTTTTCAAATATTAAAATTTATCATTTTGATGAAAAAAAAAAGTAATTAAAACAAAAATTACTCTTAGAAATTTAACATAAACTTGTAAAATATAATTATTATTAATATTGATTTATTATTTTGAGGTAAGAAGGCTAAATTACAAAAAAAATATAATTTTTAATTTAATTTTAGTTGTATTGTAATATTTCTTATGTTACAAGTGTGGTTGTTGTTGCACCAAAAGATCGACCATGCCTGATACAACCACTAGACTTATAGAATCCCCTCACTCATCGCATGCCCGTGTCACTCACATGGGAGATTTGAACCTATGACCAAGCTCTGATACCACTTGTTACAAGTGTGGTTGTCGTTGCACCAAAAGATCGACCTGTCAATGCCTGATACAACCACTAGACTTATAGAATCCACAGGAGACGATTAAGCCATGTGATGAATCCCGCGAGGGACATTGGCGCACTACCAACAACTTAGTGGTTATAAGATTTTCTTATAGATATTTATATACAAATTGAGATTAAGTACAAATGAGAAGTATCCAAATGTAATGTGAATGATAAAGTTACTAACAAAAAAGAGTGTAAAAGTACAAGAGAAAAATCTTAATTTTTATTCTAAGTATCTTTATTTAATTTTTTATATTTATTGGTGCATATAGTCTTCTGGCTTTTCATGTGTGCTTTATATTCAACTCTTATTTCACAAATAAGATTTGCAAATATATGGCTATAGAAATGGCATATACCTCTATATTCACATATATAAATGTTCATCTTTTCTAGAAATAAGCATGGTAAAAATATTTAATTATATTATAAGTGAGTCATTATTATGTACGAAATGGATTGATCATAATGGTTGATTTTGTAACAATGTAAGACTTTTAATTCAACAACTTATGAAGTTTGGATAGTTAAGAATCTTTCTATTTTACATTTAAGGGTTTTTGGCTATGATGCTTAAGTTCATATGGCTAAAGAAAAGTTATCTAAGTTGGATGGACTATAGAATGTTAAAGGTTATAATCTTTCAAATCCACTATGTAACATAATTATTTATTCTTGAGATGTGATTTTCGAGGAACTTGGAATTATT
Organism: Thuja plicata; assembly: GCA_018584345.1. Lineage (NCBI taxonomy): Eukaryota > Viridiplantae > Streptophyta > Pinopsida > Cupressales > Cupressaceae > Thuja > Thuja plicata. Next base: position 1,717,686 of record MU223586.1, on the reverse strand, counting down.
TATGACACTAAATAGCCAAAACATAAAGGAAAGGACAGGGTGCAATTTGAGACTAAGTAGGAAGATACACCTAAAGAAGAACAAAGAGGTAGATTTTGGGATGAGGGGGGAGAGGAGGAAGAGGATTCAAATAAATATTATGAGAAAATTTAAGAGGTTGGAGAAGATAACCAAGAAGAAGTTAAGAAACATTCAGAACAATAAGATCAATGTACTCATATTCTTAGGAGATCTACAAGAAAACAAAATCTTGTTGACAAGTATATCCCACTAAATCTCTATTGTAAATGTTTTTAATGGAGTACTAATGATGAACTTACTATTGTAAAACAAAGTGAAGAAAGCTTACAATAAGAGCTTAAACTAAATATTAATGCAAATTTGAAACTAAAGATTAACCCTCAATAAAGTGATTGCAAAATCAAAACAAGAACTAAAAACCCATTGCATATAAAACACTATATTTATGCGAAGAAATCCTTTCGGAAAAAAATGTTGACTTTGGCATGTTTGTCATTGATGTCAAAAGGTGACAAGAAGAGTTGGTCAGGTGGAGATGAACATGTATCAACTGGTTGGTGATGCTCATATGTTAGTGTTATTCATAAGTGATTGATAAACAGAGGATCTTCCAGTTATTATACTTGGATGAATGTACTTCTAAAGCATTGTGTAGATCAGAGTGTATTAGATGTTAGAGTAATTATTTATTTACACTTATTAATTAGATCACTTTGATTTAATTGATTAAGTTGTTTATTACTCTAGTTTACTTAAGCTATCTCTTAGGTGCATTATAATTAATATTCATATTAATTATTAATGTGCAACCTAGCTTTTCTAGTTTTAGGGCTTCGTTCACCTTTATAGGTTGAACTTTGTAGTTTCTTCTTCATTAATTCAGATTATAATTTCGCTCTCACTTTCTGAGCAACTTCTGGGTTCTTCTATTTCCCTCTTCCTGCTTCTCTTCTGTAACAGGTTCTTGCATGCAGGTGTTCTTCGGGTTCTACGGATTTGTCTCTCAAATCCTACATGGTACCAGAGCTTCCCTACTACTACCGGGTCTGGAGGTCTTAAAACCATGATTTGAAGAAGAAAACCACAGCTTCTCTGGGGTTTTTTCTTCATCCTAGAAGAGGTGCTTTTGTCTTGAGCATTTTGAGCAAAAATGGATGCTGCCATTGCGCTCAGAAGGCTTGAGAGATCAACTTTTCATATAAAGTTGGCCATATTTGGCCACAGTAGCATCTGGGAAAAAATTTTGCCCTTTGAAGCCATATGGCACGCTTCCCAAGGTAAGAAACATTAAAAAAAAAAAAAATGCCCTTTAGG
>MU223586.1:1704626-1716316 GCA_018584345.1 Thuja plicata | reverse complement strand
GTCACACCACCCAGGCTCAACCCGTGCCTGGCACGCCGCTTCCGCCGCTGCCCGGCCCTCCGTCGGTGCAACACCGCCCAAGGGCCACCCAACCACAGCCCGGCCGCCACCTCTGTCGACTGCGCCACTGCTTCTCCACCCGCGCGCCACCGACCCCCCGTGACATCATCATTCTGTGGGGTGACATCATTTTTCGGCAAGAATTCAAATTTTTCAGCGACCGGAAATGTTTTTCTGGTGAGATGGGCCAGTGACGTGCAAATGACCGTCAAATTTTTTCCCAGCAGCTTCAAATTGTTTCCCGTCTCTGGTTTTTTTCCAGATAGCTCTTTTTCAGAGGGGCAGTTGATTTTTTGGCCATAACTTGAGCATACAGTGTCCGTTTTTGGAAAATAAAACATCGTCGAAAAGGTATTTCTGAGCCGGACGCAATGGTGCTAGTCTTGATTGCTGATTAGGAAGTTTGAGCTCTCAATTTTGGCATTGAAGTAGAGGCTTCAGTTTCCTCCATCTCTGCATCTGGCATCCAGGTTTTGTTCTCATTTTTTATGCTTTCTATACTTGTTTATTTGTTGTACGGGGGTGATAGACTTATACATTGTGTGGGGGTGCATTTGCTTTCTATAATTCTATTCAGAAATGACCCTTCTACTTCTGTCTACTTCTTCTCTTAATGTTGGACCCCTCTATGGCCTGGCTGACACCACACAATTATCACACCTAGAAAGCACACATGACCAAGCTACTCATGTCACGTGGCTTATGGTCATGTCTAGATGAGAACCAACCTATTATGCAGCGTCTGTTTGAGGTCCTTCAGCACAGAAACAAAATGGTTGAAGCCATGGGTTTGATTGCACTGCACATTTCAAATAGCCTGTTGTTTCATCTTGATGGTTTGACCACTCCTCGCGCCTATTAGGGAAAGTTTGCAGATCTTTTTGGCATAGTGAATACATTCAAGGAACTTCAGCTTGATTCAGAGTTAACATCCTTGTCTCCTGATAGTTTTTCCACCATTGAGGAATTCTTGATGAAGTTCAATGCTCTCTGATCACTTTTACAGGGATGTGGGAAGACCAAATCAAATGATGAGTGTATCTTTTTGATACTCTCAAAGCTTCGTGGAGAGTTCTAGATTTTCTCCTCCACCTTCTATTCCACTATGGATGCCTTGGGTCCTAGGCACAATATGCCTTCCTTTGCGGCCTTCTATGATCGGTTGACTCGAAAGCAATAAAAGATTCAATAGTTGAATGATGCTTTAGGTTCTATGAGCCATGCCTTGGTTTCTCACCCATCTCCACGAAAACCAGAGCAGAAACAGGTATCATCATCCACAGAATCTTGGAAGGATTCTCCTTCTCAGCATTCCTCTGGCCCACCTCCTTCACCTAAGGGGAAATCAAAGATAGACAAACCCAAGTATACTAATTGCAATAAGTTCAATCATGATGAGTCTCAGTACTTTCAGAAGAAGGTAGATGGATATGCCCAACAAATTGCTGATTTGATAGCTCTTCTTCATAAGAGAAACATTGATATTCCTTCTTCCTCTTCTCGCTGGTCTTCCTCATCATCATCTTAGGTAGATGGGTTAGACAACGAAAAGGGTCATGCCTTATGTGCATCTTCTATTGCTCCCTCTTCTAGGTGGTTGTTGGATTTCGGTGCTTCACATCATATGGCATCTTCTCAGAAATCCTTCTCATCTTTTGCAGCCTCTCCTACCCCACACATCTTGATGGGGAATGACACTGTTATGCCTGTGTGTGGTCGGGGTTGTATTGACATCTTTGGTGGTGCATTCCATGATGTACAATGTGTTCCATCCTTGTCATCGAACCTTCTCTCCATTTATCAGATTACTCACAATGGGACAGAGAAGACAGTTGAGTTCACTGCAGATTCTATACACATCAGAGATAATGCGACTGGCCACATTGTTGCTACAGGGATAGTTGATCATGCCACCCGCCTCTACTCCTCCCATTTTGGCCCACCATCTCCTATGTTAGAGAATATCTCTCCTACTTCATGAGTGCCTAGTGAGAAGAAGTCGGGTCACCTGAACTTTTATGTTGCTCCTGAGATCAGTGTTGTGGCTTCTCCACCTCCTCCTCCTATTGCACTTGCCTTTGTTCAGCATGATTCTTCTTCAGCAATCCCTGTTATGGTCACTCCCCGCATCAAGCCTTCCCCTCTAGTTGCTGAGGGCACATCTGAGGACATTCATCTCCTCCCAGCTAACAAACTCAGCCCATCTATTGGCCCACCTTCATTGGGGATTCCATTCTAGGAGTCTCATTCATTCTCCTTTGAGCACCAACTCGGCCTTCCAGTTTCACCTCTCATTCAGGGTTTTCCTTGTTACTTTGCACCTTTGTTTCTTCCACATTGGAGTTCCATTGGTTCGATCATTCCTATAGGGGTTCCATCATTCTGGGGGGGATTTGGTGTCTCATCCCTCTCTCATGGGGGGTTTGATTGTACTTATGGTTTTGAGAGAGTCTCTTAAGCCATTATTTTTCTGCTTTTTCTTCTATCTCTACTTGGAGTAGGGTTTCTCCCATGTGGTTTTCTCTATTTCTTCACTTTACAGAGATTTGGTTGTGCTTGGGTACCTGATCAGGCCTTGTTGTCGGGACCCTCTTTTCCTGCTTTCATAGTTGGGATAGGTTAGCTTACCTCTTGAGCTTTGCTTAAGGGGGGGTGTTAGAGTAATTATTTATTTACACTTATTAATTAGATCACTTTGATTTAATTGATTAAGTTGTTTATTACTCTAGTTTACTTAAGCTATCTCTTAGGTGCATTATAATTAATATTCATATTAATTATTAATGTGCAACCTAGCTTTTCTATTTTTAGGGTTTCATTCACCTTTATAGGTTGAACTTTGTAGTTTCTTCTTCATTAATTCATATTATAATTTCTCTCTCACTTTCTGAGCAACTTCTGAGTTTTTCTCTTTCCCTCTTCCTACTTCTCTTCTGTAACAGGTTCTTGCATGCAGGTGTTCTTCAGGTTTTGTGGATTTGTCTCTCAAATCCTACATTAGATATTTCAATGTCTGATGCCAGAGATGAAGTATGAATAGAGAGTTTGAGTAGTGACAATCTGTATTTTAACGTATAATCATTGTGACATGAATGAATGAGTGGCTATACAAGAAGTTTGGTAACAAGAATGTGTGCTCTTGAAGAAGACTCATGGATTGTTTATCTATACATATGTCTAGGTGTATTGTGATCATAAAAGCACAATATTCTTGTTTATTCTTTAAATGTTAAGATCAAGAACGATAATAACTCTTTTTTTTTGTGGTATAAATTGTCTATACATCAAGAGTTTACATTGTTTTGGGACATTGACAAGTTTATGCATTCGTACATCATAGTGGTGGTCATGGTCATCACAAATTTTGGTCTCAATCTTAATGGTCTTTGGTCAACCTCATGTTCATAATAATTTTTATACATTGGTACATACTTCTACACTGTGTGTGATATGAAGTTTTTGTTCCTATCACTCGGTCGACAGGAGAAACAAAACATAGCGACTGGAGATTTGTATGTGGTGATGTCAAGACATGAATTTAAGAAACAACATATGGTAAGAACTCATTGGATTTGTTAAGTTTTTTTTGGTTTAACAAGTGATGGATGAATTAGAGTTATCGAGTTTTCAAGGACTATTATCAACATGAGGTTCAAAGATTGAAGGAAACATGAAATCATCTATCTAATACATATTTTTACATGTTGACATGTGACAAAATTCAAAAGAATGTGATTAAGATTTTACACAATGTGTAATATTTAGTAGCTTGGAATGACAAAATTGTTATTTTCTCCTCAAGTTGGTTAGAAGGGTGATTTGGTAAGACAAAGTCAATCTGTAAAGGTTTGGATGATATCAAAATATAATTTCATAATCTGGCTATTAAAGATCCACGATTGAAGGTAGTTGACAGTTGTTTGTAACTGAATACAACTTCTTAACTATATGCAAACACTTTATAAATATATATTCATTCGAAGGTAAAATATGATGGTCATTTATTTAATAGTAATATACAAATTTGAATATGTGATGAAGCATATCAAATCCTGCTAAGAATGTTTATATATCATTAAAAGTTTACATCTGAAATATAATGAAAGAACCAGTGAATTAAAACTTGTGTGTAGAGAGAGGATTCAAGAAATGACAAAGGTAAGAAGTATCTTAGTAACAAGAACAAAAATTATGTAAAAGGTTGAAAGGTATGTGTTAAAGGAGGCTTATCATTTATAGAAATTAAGAGAAAGAGTGCAAACATTTTAAATGATGTAATATGTGATTAGAAGGGAAGATTCAGAAGAGAATCTAAATGATGTTTATGAGTTTATAATGTACCGTTGTTTGATTATAATAGGTTACTGATGCTTGACATTTATAACACTTGGGCTTTGTTTGATACGAGGTTTATATCTGTTGAGTGAAGATATTTATTAGCTCTATTTTTCAAAATAGTGATTGGTGATTTGAATACTAGATAACAGGGTATGGATGAAGTGTCTCTAATGCAATGTTACAAATTTTTGAAGAATAAATTGTAGGAGTATTTGTGATAAAGAGAACATTTGAAGAGTAAAGAGTTTGAATGTTAAATATTGTTCCATTATTTGAGCATACTTGTGACTATTAATTCAAGATAGAATAACATGAATGAGAATGTCAGAGAGATATATCACTTCTAATATGTTTGCAAAACTTTCATGACAAGGTTTTTTGGTTGCAGGATTGGTTGGGAGTGAAGATCATTGACTTTAAGATTGCCAGTGTTAATATCATACTTTCAGATAAAGTGTTGGCATGTTTGTCATTATTGTTGCAAGAAGGAAGGAGAATGACTACATTAAGTATGTTGTTTTTGAAAGGGATGATTGGAATTATCTTGATCATCATTCTTGATGAAAGTATATTGTAAAAGGGAGAGTTGTGAAACAGAAACAAGACCTCTATGGTAGTAATTTGTATTAATTGGTATGCTGGAAACATAGTAACCCTATGATATAATATGTTGATCTCTAAGTTTTGTTGTCTATTAGTGTCCCACACTTATTCATAATCAAGGTAGGTTGGTTAGTCATCACTATGACTAAACCATCTCACTAAGGCCGAGACCGAGAAGTAGTTACTGCCAAGCGATTTAGAGGTCGCAAAGTACTCAATGGAGGTTGAGCAGAATGATTGTCGAGTTGCATAGAAGAGTTAGTACCGAGTGACAACATGCAGTTATTGTTGGAATTAATGGGAAGTGTGTACTGAGAGGGGAGGGGTGAATCAGTACCTCTACAACTTTTGTATCTTTTAACCTTTATCCTTTAGATAATCAATTGTTTATCCAACCATCTGTTCTATACTATCTTGATGTAAGTTTTATCAATTCATAAACTTAATCAAACATGTGAACATTAATAGAAACATTCATGAAAGTAATTAACACATAACACAAGATATGACATCTCTGAAAACTCCTGTTAGGAAGTAAAAATTGTCGTGGGGATGGCACCCACAAATTCTTCACTATTTGCAGATTGGAAGGGGTCGGTTAAGGCTTACAATTTGATCATTTCTGATGATGTACCCTGTTAAGAGTATCTGTGGATACCTTTTAAAGTCTACTTGGTTAAGAGCTTTAGCAACACTGTTTAGTGTGCACACGGTTAAGAGATTTATAGTTGGATGGTTAAATCCACCTTCCTTGAAAGGATTTTTACACTTCACTTGTTAGAATGTGAGAAAATTACTATTTGACCTAGTGTATGCAATCTTCTATTGCTGATTACAAATCCATTTAAGATTATATGAATAAGTATGTCACCTAATGTGATTGAATAATACCTTTGATGCTCGGTAGTCTCTGTTATTGGTTCTTGATAGCCAAATCCACCTTTTGTTGTTCTGGTTCTTGAAACTTTCAATCTGATCCATATATGTACTCATATGCTTCATTCATCCTCTCATCCATTCTCACATCCTTAATAATGAATGATTACAACATCTATTTATAAGATAGATTGACCTTATCAAGTTTCACATAAAACAATATTAACTCTAAGATCACAGGTTTACAACTTAACCTTGGTCTCCTAGTCTATGTGTTTTAAATCAATTAGACTGATTAAAGCACTTACATTAATGTTTCTTGTCCCTAAAGAAATGGTTTTAAAAATAAATCAAGACTCTACAAATAGAACATGACTATTTTATCTGACGTGGAAGTCAGATCCACTTTTTGCGGGTTGTAACTGACTTTTTGTTTATGTTGGTCGATTATGCTCTGAAGCCAGTTAGATTGTTTCTCAATGTTCCTTCTTGAACTATCTCTCGGTTCCTCTTTGATTTTTCTCTCGGTTTGCACTATGACCTGCTCGTCGGGTTCCACTTTTGGGTTCCTCTTTATCCTTTCCACTTTGCATTTTTGGTTTACACACAAAATTGTGTTGTCAGTTTTCTTTGTACTTAGCAATTTTTGGTGATCTTTTATATCTGCATTTTCAGTTTTCTCTTTGTCCTGTCTTTCGGTGTATGTTTACCGAAAGTGTTCTTTGCATACTAATGGAAAAATAATGTCATCAGTTATGCCGAGTGACATAGTATTGACTGAGCACTAGTGTTTGGTTATGTCAAGTAAAACATATTTTGTATATGTGTTTGGAATGGCACAAACACCAAGGTAAACTATTTTGGCCAACTTCTATGGAGAATTTAATGATCATGCACTAAGATTTAATGCATTAATTACACACTATTTTTATGATCATGAATCCCTATGCAATCCATGCAAACAATCAAAATTAGGGAAGCCTAAGCGGAAAAAGATTATGGATCTAGATCGTTGATCTTGATCTAGATGATCTATATATGGGATGCTTCAAACCCTAATCAGTGTGTGTAAGCATGTATATTTGGATGCGGATGTGAAGAGAAGAGATCAGAAGTATATGCATACTTTGCATATCTAAATAATTGACTAGACAGAGTGACCGAACAAAGCAATGAAGAGAAGAATAGAGATAAATCAGATTGAGAGATCAGTTAAGAGTTGGAAAGATGAGTTTCATTATCAACATTTGTAGTGCAGACCAAAGGATCAAGTACTGATATGTTCTAGAAAGTTAATCAGGGTAAATATATTAATAGAGTGGCCATAACAGGCCTTTGTAAATCTCTTAACCGAGTGCTTACTTTCTTGTAAGTTTAAAACCTTTAAAAAGGTACATTGTATAAGTCTGAAAGCTCTTAATAGGGCAGACCCCTCACAAGGTAGATCATCAGAAGTGATCAAAACTTTGTATCCCTAACAGGCACACTTTATTACAATAGTAGTGAATATTTTGGGTGTCATCCCCACCCTAGTTTTACCTTCAAGGGTTTCTAGGTTACCAAAATATTTGTGTTATGTGTTCATAATAAGATGTTAGATCTTTTACAGCATTTCGGTTTATGTTTATGAATACATGGTTGAATTAGTTTGTTAAGAATTGGTAAAAAAATTATAGATCTGATTCACCTCCCTCACCCTCTTAGTTAATGCTTTCCCATATTAGAATTCCACCAATAATATTCTAAATTTTTATGTAGGTGTTTGTGTTCCTTCGAATGGGTGTTCATAAAACTAATAAGGTGTTGGTTCTCCTTGGAATGGGTGTTCCTAAACTCAGTAAGGTGTGGGTAGTCCTTGGAATGGGTGTTCCTAATTTTGTAGGAGGTTGGTACTCCTAGAGTGGGTGCTCTGAACTTTGGCTAGTGAGGCCCTAATGTATGATATGTGAGGCATCATATTTTCTAGTGAGGCATACTAAAAGGACTCATAAAGTGGTTTTTTACCCTTAGGGTTTCTCCACTATAAAACACTGTGTTAAGTGGTTAAATGTGTGCATGTGAATTATTTTTTATGATATCTTATATCTATTACACATATATTCAATATTTTTGATTTTATCATTTGATTTTTTTCATATTCTAATGACTTAACATTGATGTTTTTAATGGTTAAAAGATCTTGTTTTATAGATCACTGATTCACCCCCCTCTCAGTGATCCTGGTATTCCAACAAGTGGTATCAGAGCAGGGTTCCTATTGAGAAGTTTAATCAACTTAGGTTGGTCCTAGTAGAAGAAATGCAATGGGTAAGAAGTGCAGAAACAAGAAGATGAAGAATTTTTCTACAATGAAATATGATTTAAATGTTGTTGATGACTCTACTAACAGTCATGATTCTAAATATTGTATCACAAAATTTTTTGATGCTTCTACTGATCAGGAAATAGAAGAAGATGAAAGATTGATTTGACTTGAGGAAGAATTGCTTTCAGCCCTAGATGTGATCAAGAGCCATAAAAAGGAAAATCAAGATATAAAGGTGCATTTACAAGAAAGAATTAATGTAAATAAAGTTGTAATAAAAAACCATGATGAAGCTAAAAATATTATCAATTTTTTTAAATTTCAAATGTTTGATAAGAAAAGGAATCAAGAAGAATTGGAAACTAAGTTAAAAGACAAGGATGAATTGTGTAATAAACTAGAAAATGAGATTGCTTTTTTGAGAAAAAGTTCTGATAATCATTCCTTGTTGAAAGAACAAACCATTAAATACAACATGATTATAAATCATAAAATTGAAATTGACGAGCACAAGAAAATAGCAAATGAAGTAAGGTCTGATCTGGAGATTCAAATTATTGAATACTTAAATCTTGAAGGAGAAATAGTTGTATTGAGGAAAGAGCTTGAAAGTGTGAAGAGTCAATCAAAGAAAAATCAAAGGATTTATCATAGTAATAATTTGTTGAAGGAGATTTTGGACAGGAAAAAGCATTCTAAGGATCCTATAGGATTGGGATATGAGGTTGGACAAAGATCCTTGGAAGGATTTAAACACGAGATAGTGTTTGCAACTACAGATGGGATGAAATTTACAGTCAAGAAAACACCAAAGAAGAAGGTTGATTTAGACCATCATGCTATTGCAACTAAGAGTGAAGAGAAAATGGAATCATATGATAACACTGTTGCTAGAAGATAATTCAAAGGTACTCACATAGAAAGAAGAATTTTTTCACATCCTTGGTATAATCAGTCAATCATGTACAATTAGTCTTTTCAAGGTTACTATTATGTTTGTAATAGATTTGGACATAAGGCAATTAATTGTATTAGATGGTCAAATAAGAATCATTTTAATATCCCTAGTAATATGAATGTGGTTTTCTATAACTGTAATAATCTTGGTCATCTAAGAAGAGATTGTAGAATGAATACAAGTGATAATTATCTGGGGAATAAAGTTGGAAATATTTCTAGAAAATATTTTATTCCTCGAAACTGTCACAAGATCATTTGTTTCAGATTTAATAACATTGGACATAAAGTATAGCAGTGCAGATATAGAATCAAGATAGGTGAATTGAACAACCAAATGAAAATGAATAGATTGTTCTAGAGAAGAAAACTTAATTGTGTTGATAATATAGATAAAACTGAGAAGATGCAATGTTCACTCCTTAAACATGTTGTGGCACCCAGGTACTGAGAAGAAGAAAATACTCCAGGGGAGTTCATCATGGTAACATATTTTACCCCTCTGATGAAAAGAAGAAGGTATGGTAATTTGAATCTGTTGTGGATATCATAAGGTGTTAAAGGAAAAACAATCTATTCTGGACTATTCTTATTAAATTGATTATGATGATATGCATATTAGTTTCATGGTGATAGGATTTCATTCAAGATGTAAGTATGCTATCAAGTACAGAGATAGCATACAATAAACATTTTTACATTGGGTAATTGATGACAAGGATAAGTGGTAACTTCAAGTTTTGGTATTTCTGGCTATATCAATGATCACCATGGTTATTGTATTATTGTTACAAGTGGTTAATATTCTATGTGCATATTTGATGTATCCTTTCATCTCTTGTAATAAAAGAAATAGGAAATACATAAGCTAATGGACATTATTCTATCTTGTTGTGGCATATATCTTTTGCAAGAGTTTTTTTTTGGTGTGCAGTGATAATTCATAAGCTTGATGCCATGATGACTCTATTCATAGTGATGGTTCATTATGAAAAAGGAAGTTATTTATTTTGTGCCAAGTTGAGATAATGTTCCCTATCATCTACAATGGTTGATATGTTGTATTTGTTCCTTACTTGAGTCTGAGGTATGCTTCCTTATAATACTAATCCATAAATGTTTATCTGGTTAAATTCATTGGTGTATCATATAACATAGATGACATGACTAGCTCATTGAATATGTTGAGTACATATTTCTAAGGTAGTGTGTCATGTAAATACTACAAATTCTATTGTAGGAATGAATTTCTACAGGTTTTCATTGTATGGTTGAATGTTGAAAGACATAATATAGATACACCGCATATGAGTGCTCCCTAGAAAGGTTTCTTGGAAGTGTTGATTAACATTGGAGAGTGCAAGTCAAGATTGAAGAATATAATTAATGAGATCAATAAAGTCATTAAAGAAAGATGAAGAATAGTGAAAGTGTGCAGGCATGTGCTAGTAATGCTTTATGCATGATGAGATAAAAAAATAGTTTTGACAGTCAGACCATAGAATACAAATTCTAAAGTTTTGAACTCTTGAGAGAAATTTAAAATGTTGAAACTGTTGTGCTTATGAAGATGGTACAAAATATGTTAACAATGCCATAAAATAGTGTAGAAGTGATATTTCAACATATTCATTGTAGGTTTATGACAAGAAAATGAGTAGCAGGTACAATTTTTATAAAGTAATAAAGAAAAAGAGATTCTTAAGATGCAAATAGAGAATGTTGACATCAAGTGGATATAGTCTAAGTCTAGCTATGGCAGAGTATATAATCATCATATGAAAGATAATACTTTAACAAATATATCCAAAAAATAGATAAACAATTGAATACATGAAGAACAAAAGACTTCATTATAGTGAGAAACAAGACACTATAAGAAAAAAGAGTAGAAACAAGGAGAGAGGTTTATCCAATGCAAAAATGAGATTATGTTCAGTGATCATTGATGATGGTAGTTGTGTGATTCAAGGATGCTTAATGTGTTAAAGAAAAAATAGTGAGAAATAGTGGCAAATGAAGATAAAATAGGACATAAGTTTTATGATGATATTTTTAGGATTAAGTAATACTGAGAGGGGGGTGCATACATATTACAACACTTTAAATAAAACTTAAACCAATTCCAAATAAGCCATAAGCATACTAAAATCAAAGGAATATAAACAAATAACACAAAACTCATAACAGCATTATTTGTTGTCGAGGAAACCCTAGTCAATGAAAAACCCTAGTGGGGATGGTACCCACAAGCGTGCACTAAAGTATAATGTCCCTATAAGGAGACCTAGCCCTGTGATAGAAGTAATCCAAGGTGTGCTTGCACAATCCTTTATGTAGGAATCTACTTGTTTAAGCCTTCCCTAGATCCTGTTAGCACTGTATCAAATTTTTTTTGAATCCCTTGGTCTTGTCATTTTCCCAGGCTTTCTTATTTTCAAAATCTTGGTTTTACCGCTCAAAATGAGTCAAGTCACTTTTTCAAGTCATATTTCATCCTTAGTCGCTTTGTCGCGTTGGTTTTATCATAAGGTTTTTAAGTTGTGCGAGT
>MU223586.1:1684854-1695289 GCA_018584345.1 Thuja plicata | reverse complement strand
TTGTCAAGAAGGCTGTCAAGCAGTCTAAAAGAATGGTCAAGAATTTGAAAAAGAACTTGAATATATCTTCTGATGGTGAAGAAGAAGAAGAGGGTAAAGAGGAACAAGAAGGCAAGGAGGAATAAGAAGGTAAGGAGGAACAACAAAGTAAGGAGGAAGACACCGAGGAACAGCTTCCCATTGGTGAAACAGAAGAGCAACAAGAATCAGAGGAAGAGAAATTTGATTCACCACCTCCTCCTCCAACTAAAAAGGCTAGAACTAGAAGCCAAACAACACAAGATGGTATTCCCTCTCCCATGGTAAAAGGGAAGGTGTACAAGAGGAAACCTGCACCTACAAAAGCTAAACAACCACCTCGGGCACCTGCAAAGAGGAGGAAATATGTTCAAATAGATGAAGAATTAGAAGATATAGCAATGGATGAACCTAACACTGTCAAGCTTGCAAAGGAAAAAGCAAAGGTTACATATCCATCTAATGACATTGATAGCATATGTAAGTACATTTCTGAAGCTGCATCTGTTGGACATCCAAAAATCAATAAATGGTTAAGATGGGATACAAAAAAACAAAATAATATTGAAGATGCACTTATTGCTAAAATGTGCAGACATTATTATGTCCCACTACACTTCACAAGAAAAAATGTTCCACAAGAGCGTTTGGATAAGATATCCTCTAGATTCACTTTTGCACTCCATGAGGATAAGAGGATAAGAGAAAGAGTATTAGTCTCTCTTATGCCTACTGATTCAACAAAAGAGGAAATCAATGAAGTAATGGAGAAATATACAAAGAAATTCTCACCAAAACTAAGAGCTTATAAATTTCTTCAAGGAAAGCTTATAGAGCTAGAAGAAGACACTCACAAAATATGGAGTGGACTACTAAAACCTGATGAGGAAAGCAGTCCTAAAAAGGAAACTATCAACACAATAGGTCACTCAACAGCTGAGTTGGAGAATGAAGAAGTACAAATCACAGGCCAAAAACAAACAGACCTTATAGATGAAGATTGGTCAAAAGATGGCCAACATGATCAAGTACTGGATAGCCCCATCCACATTAACTTGGAGGATGAAGCAGTTACCAAAGAGGAACTCTCAATAAAGGGTAACTTAGATATTGATATGAACAAGGATTCATGGTTAGATAACATTTTTGACACCATTACAGGAAAAGACCCTGCAGCAAAGATCTAAAAAGATGAAAACATCAATACTGCAGAGGGTAAGACCGAAGAACAAGACATAGCTATTGACACTGCAACTGTCAATACACTGACAAATATTCATATATTAATAGATGCTATTGATATACAGTCAAGCCAGGATAAAGCATCTATGAAGGATGATGATATACCCAAGGATATGGGTACTGATGAAAACCAAGGTGCATCCATCACTCCTAAGGAGACAGACACTAAAATGAACGATGCAACCGATGAGAAGCAAGATGTATCGAAAGAACAATAGAAAGAGGTAGATAAAACAACAAAGGATACATCGAGAAAGGTTGAAGAGAAAGATAAGAGTTAGGAAGTGAAGATAAATGAGGAAATAAAACAAAAAGAAGATTCATCTGTAGATACACCTAAGGTACATGAGGAGATGTCTTCACCAAACCAAGCGGTGAACACTGAACAAATACAAAAGGATGCCTCATCCTCTAAACACTCACCAACCAAGTCAACCCAGTCTCAAGCCTTACAAATGGTATTACATCAATCTTCCACTGCCACCCAGCCAAAGAAGAAGAAAAAGAAAATAGTAAAGAAGGATATATTGGCTGTGACACTTGATGAGGTCATTGAAGTTCCAAACTAGGATATTACCACATTGGACAGTCACAAACTTCAAGAGTTTGGAGTACTCTGTCAGAGGAAATCCATACAGAAGAAGATGATCCAAACACATAGAGAAAACATGGCACTTGACAAGGCTAAAGAGATACTCCACCAACTGGTTCCTGAAGTGAAAATTGATGAAAATACTTTGGTCAAGGAACAAATTTTTGATCTCACCGACACTATTATAGAGCAAGGAATAGAGGCAGATCAAGTAATGGAAGAGCAAGCAGAAAAGAAATATCAATTCAAGATAATTGATAAAATCAGCCAAGAAGTGGCACTAAACAAGGTAAAGCTCTTAGAACTCAGTGAATAATTAGAGCCAATGGTTGCTGAAGCAATCACCTTAGTTTATAAAATGTGCACACTAGAGAAATATGGAAAAGAAAATAGTGATAAACTAGCAGAAATTGATTCAAATGTCACACAGAGTGCACAAAGCCTAACCTCACAAGCCGATAGCATAAAGGCACATCATGACATGGTCATTGAGGAAAATAGGCTAAGGAAAGAAATATGGGATGCTGAGACTCAATTCAGAGGTGAGATCATAGAACTTCAAGCACACATTCTACCAAATCTCACAATTCTGCAGCAGCATATTTCTGAAGCAAGAAATCTGATAGCAACCCTAGAGATGTCTGTAGTAGACAACATTTATGATATCCATGTAAGCATTTCACTAGAGCACATGGCTCTAGAAATGCTGAAGGAGAAATGGGAGAAAATGATGGAGGAAGTCAAGTCCTCACATTCCCACCTTTTTGAAAATTTGTAAGTACCTTTGCCTTTAGAATCAAAAAAGGAGGAAAGGCAATGTATATAGTTATGTACAATACATATATCAGTTGAAAATGAAAAAATAAAGGATATATATATACTTACACTTACCAGCATATACATAGGGGGAGTCATTCAAATGACTAAGGAAGAAGTATACACAGGTGTACATACTAATACACTTAGTATGTTTTACATATCATGTTTTTGATACTAATGTCAAAGGGGGAGATTGATGACATTATTTTTCCATTAGTATACTCACTGAAAAACATAGATAGAAATCATTACCAACAGACAACATGCATTACCAGTGAACCACAAGCAATACTGATGAAATGCAAGCATACCCGATAAATCAAAGAATTTTGAGAAAATGCTAAGTATAAAAGTGGCAAGCATCACCGGTGACCACAAGCAACACTGGCGACCACAAGCATCACCAACGACCACAAGCTTTACCGGTGACACATTTTTCAGAACTAACCAGAACAAAAATAGAAAAGGCATACCTGATGACTAGTTCAAGAAAGGAACACTGACGATCAAGAAAACCGACCATTAGAACTGATAGACAGATCAAGAACCCACAAATTATGGATCTGAGTTTTTCATGACAATTAAAGCAATATAATTATATTTATAGAGTTTTGTTTTGTTTTAAATCAAATTAGATGGTCATGCAAGCTTTATGTAAATGCTTTAAAGCATCCTAATGAATCTAAAGCATATCTAACTAAAGATCAAGGTCAAGTTGTATACCTTGGATCTAGAGTTAACTTGTGATGCATGAATCAAGAATTGAACCTAAACTTGTATAAATAGATGTTCATACTCAATTGTGAGTAGATGAATTCTTATTATTGATAGCCATGAAGAGCATCTAAGGAGAAAAAGGCAGAATTCATGCAAAGATCAGAAACAAAGTATATCAGTTATCAAGAACACATAGAGGCTACCGATGAGTAGACAAAGGTACTATTCAATCATGGAAGGATGATTACTTAAATGTATGAAGCTTTATAGGATCTATTATCAGCAATTAAAGATTGCATTTATCATCAGATCAAAGACTTAAGTAGTTGCATTCTAACAAGTGCATCACATCTAAAATCCTTTTGTAGAAGGTGGACTTAACCGTTCTTTCCAAATCTCTTAATAGAGTGCACACTTAATAGTGTTGCTAAAGCTTCAAATGAGGTAGATCTTAACAGGTCTCCACTGAAATACTCCTAACAGGGTAGGTCATTAGAAGTGACCAAATGTAAGCCTTAACTGGCCCCTTCTTATCTATAGATATTGAAGTTTGTGGGTAACAATCCCACTGTAGTTTTTACATCCTTAACAGGAGTTTTCTGTGATATCATATCTTGTGTCATGTATTATCTATTTTCATGAATTTTTCTATTATTGTTACATATCAAAAGAATGTATGATATGATTATATATGCATAAAGAAAGATGAACAGTTAGATAAGATAAATTACAAACTGATGACTAAGGGTTAATGGGCTAACCAAGAAAAGTTTTAGAGGTATTGATTCACCCCTCCCCTCTCAGTACATCATCTCAATATAATTCCAACAAACATTGCAAAGTTGCAAAAGTTGTCAAGCAACTTTTTAGCAACTTTTACATCTTTTGTTAAAACTCATTTTTATGACCTCCAATCATCATGGAATGATGTAAAAACACCATAAATGCCTTCTTAGGGAAAAATTTAATCCATGCCAATCCTTCTAGGATTTTTGACCACTAATTCCCAATTTAGGCTAAAATGCACTAAAACACTAAAAACCTTAACCAACTAATTGGACTGATCCTAGACTAATCCAACTAGGTATAGACAAGCTAGACCTTATAAGGTCAAAAACAAAACCAATGAATTGGATAGGTTCAATATAATCCACTACAAAAAATTAGGTACTGGATTTATCTTAGGTGCTCCTGCACCATCCTCGCCAAATAGAAAGATTCAATTCACCCTTAGATTGAGAAAGTTTGTATCAACGCCCAAATTTTTTAACTTTGTCTCCCTGATCCATGTAACATCTGCATCTATTTTTCCATGCCACTTCACCAAATTTTCTTTTTACTCCTTCCTAGTCTGTTTGTAGACTCTTGAATCCAATATGTGGTCTACTTTCTTGGATGGTGTGGATGGTAAGTTGAGTTCCTCCACCTCATGTATGACCTCAATTAAACTCTGATCTAGATCTGGTATTGTTCCTTTGTATAATACCAATTCTTTTACATTGAACACCAGAGATAAACCAACATCCTCTAGAAGTTCCTCTTTGTATGCATTAGTGCCATATTTGGCCAAAATGGTATATGGGCCAATTTTTCTCATCTGTAACTTATGAGGCACTCCTTTCTAAAATCTTCCCTTGTTGAGATGGACCATCACTAGATCCCCAACTTGGAATTTTACATCCCTCTTTCTTTCATCCACCTTGCTCTTTATTTTCTCTATATTTTCAATCAATGTCTTCATCACTGTCTCATGCACTTCTTGCATAGAATGTGAAAAATATTATACATAGACACTACCCTTGGCTCCATCCTTTAAATCTCTAAGCTCAAATATGCCTCTAGGGTGTAGGCCATAAACTATCTCAAAAGTACTCTTACTAGTTGTCCTATTCACAGTATCATTATAGGCATATTCTTCCTATCCAATGAGTTGGTCCCAAGCTTGACCATACTCCTTAGTTAAACACCTTAGGAGGTTACCTAGATTCCTATTTACTACCTCATTTTGGCCATTAGTATGAGGATGATATATAGACCCAAAAGATAAATTGGTTCCTAGCTTTTGCCATAAGATCTTCCAAAAATACTCATGAACTTTGTATCTCTGTCTGACACTATGCTCAATGGTAACTCATGTATTTTGACTACCTCCTTGAAGAATAGGTGAGCTATTTGACTTGCATCATGGACTATCTTGTAGGGTACAAAGTGTGCCATCTTACTGAATCTATCCACAATAACATAAATTATATCCATTCCTTGTTTGGTCTTAGGCAATCCTACCACAAAATCCATGCTCAAGCATTCCCATGGTCTACTTGGGATAGGAAGAAGTTGGTAAAGGCCTTTATTGGAATATTTTCCCTTTTCTTTCTAACATACAACACAAATTTCTACATACTTCCTAATGTCCAAATTGATCTTAGGCCAAAAGTAAAACCTCTCCACTAATTCTTGGGTCTTGTTGACACCAAAATACCCACTAAGTCCACCATTGTGCTTCTCTTGAATCAGATTTTCTCTTATAGACCCTCTAGGAACACACAATTTACTTCCTTTAAATAATAGATCACTCTACAAAGTATATTCAGAGAATTAACTATGAAAATTATTCCTGTATTCTTGACATACCTTATAGATGTCTGCAAAGTCTCCATCTTCTACATATAGGTCTTTGAAGATCTCAATACCCATGCTCTGCAAGTGTATTTCTTGTACTGTTAGGGATCTTCTACTTAAGGCATCTTCTACCTTATTCTACAATCCCTTCTTGTGCTTGATGTTGAAAGTGTAGGCCTGCAGATATTCTACCCACTTCATATGTTTATGAATGATCTTATCTTGTGAATTAAGGAAACTCAGTGCTTGGTTGTCTGAAAATACTACAAACTCCTTTGGAAGCAAGTAGTTCCTCCACTTCCTCAGTGCTTGTACTAGAGCATACATCTCTAGGTCATAAGAATAGTACTTATTATTCACTTCACTTATCTTTTCAGAGTGGAAATCCACTGGTCTTCCCTCTTGGATCAAGACAACACCAATGGCCACATTGCTAGCATCACACTCCACTGTAAAAAACTTCTCAAATCTTGGAAAAATCAATATTGGTTGAGTAGCAATCTTCTTCTTCAACAACTCAAATCCATGGTTACCTTTCTCATTCCACACAAAATTAGTTTTCATTCCACCTCTGATATTATCTAACATAGGAGCACAAATTGCACTGAATTGCTTTATGAAATTCCTATAATACTGAGCTAAGCCATGAAAACTTCTTACCTGTGTTTCTATTCTTGGAGTAGTCCAATTGAGTATGGCTTCCACTTTTCTTGGATCCATCTTTATATTTACTTGGGATAACACAAACCCAAGATACACTAGCTCCTACTTCATGAATTCACATTTTTCCAAATTTATCATCAACTTCTCCTCATGTAGCTTCTTGAAAACTATCTGCAGTTGCCTGAGGTGTTCTTCTTTTGTCTTACTATAGATGAGTATATCATCTAGATACACTACCAAAAATTTTCCTATGTAGTCTTTAAGGACTTCATTCATGAGCCTCATTAATGTAGATGGGACATTAGATAACCCAAATGGCATTACAAGCCACTCATACAAACCTTATGTGGTTTTGAAGTATGTCTTTCATTCATCCCCTTCATTAACTCTGACTTAGTGGTATCCACTCTTTAAGTCAATATTTGTGAAATATTTGGCTTCTCCTAGAGAGTCCATTAGGTCTTCTATCCTAGGGATAGGGAACCTATATCTAATGGTAATCTAGTTTATTTCTCTTGAGTCAGTGCATAGCCTCCAAGTTCCTCCCATTTTGGGTGATAAGACAGTGGGTACAACACAAGGGCTAATTATTTTCCTAATGAGACCTTGGCTTAGGAGTTCTTGGATTTGCATAGCTATTTCCTCATTTTTTTATAGGCTACCTTATTAGGAAGGGTATCTCCTAAGATAAATTCTATTTGATAACTTATCATTCTCTTAGGGGTTAGGGTTGATGGTTGTCCATCACTCACAATGCGTTCATACTTCTGTAACATCTCCTGCACTTCCTTAGGCAATTATGTATTCTTGACTGCCTTGTCTTTACTTTCTTCTTTTGGCTTCAATAAAAGTGCAAAAGAAAATTCCTCTCCTTCTTATAAGGCTTCTAAGAACTCCTTCTCACTGACCATAAGGACATTGGGGCATGTAGAATTCATCTCTCCATCCTCTAATAGTGACTGTATTTTGAATGTCACATTTTCCTTCTTGAAAGAATAAGAATTATTTGCTCCATCATGCATGGATTTTCCGTCAAATATCCATGGCCTATCAAGGAGTAGGTGACATTCATCCATAGGTAGGACATCACACAACACCTTTTCTTTGTATCTCCTAATGGAGAAGTCCACCCAAGCTTGTTCATTGACAAGGACATGTTGTCCTTTGTTCAACCAAGTGACTTTGTATGGGTTGGTCTGGGGTATTCTTTTCATCTTCAATTTTTTGACTACCTCCTTTGACACTATGTTGTTAGTAGACCCTGAGTCTATGATTACTCTACAAACTTTGACCATCATCTTGCATTTCACTCTAAATAGTGATCTCCTTTTACTTGGTTTCTCTTTCACTGGCTCCTTAATCAGTGTCCTCCTCATAATTAAGTTCTCACCTTCCTCTGACTCTAAGGGTATCTCAGGGTGTTTTCTTCCACTACTAGTCTCCTCTTGAACATATTTTACCCTTTTTTCACTTCCTTGGGAAGTGATGCCTTTATCTGGACATCTATACGTAGGGTGTCCCATCTAGTTGTAGTAGTAACATTTCATGTTTGCAAAATAGTTACCTCTTCCTTGGATATTTCTTCTTCCTCTATTGTTAGAGTTCCTTCCTCTATTTGAGTTACCTCTATTGGAACTTCCTTCTTGTTTCTCAGTAAGCTTGGTCTCTCCTTGACTCTTTGTTTCAAAACTTCTTCCACCATATCCATCTCTCAGTCCTCTATTGTCTCTTCCTTTGCCTCTACCTTTATTGCAATTTAGTGGAATTTCTGAATAGTATCAAGATTCAAGAGACTCATTTCATCTTGTATATTCCACTTGAGACCATTAAGGTATCTAGCTACCTTCACCTTCTCATCTTCTACAACTCGAGACCTCATGCATGATGACATGTAACTGATTGAATGTTTGATAATGTTAAGTTGAAGATGATGCAAGACATTAAATCAGTTAATGGTTTGTATTGTCATTGATGTCAACTTGATATCATCTATATGGTCATATACATAATTCCAAAGACTTCAGAGAATCAATGGAACAAAGTTTATGCCTTTATAAATGCATAAAAGTCAAGTATTCACCAAGTGACAGACTACACCAGTGGAGTGCACACCATCGGTAAAGACAGAGATAAAGTCACAGTGATACCCAACGAGCAGAAGACAGTGTTGCTCGATGAAGAAAAATCACAGGATGCCCAATGAGATAAAAATATTGTTTCCCGACAAGCAAGATCCAATCATGCCTGATGGACAAAGATCCTGAAGCTAACTGAAGTTGTACCAACGGAGCTGGCAGTTGTCACCGGCGATGAACTGTAGAATTGACCGATAGAATAGAGAGATCAAAAAATGAAAAAATATCTAGCTGGCAGAGCTTAATGATAGACTTAACTGGTTGTTTTATTTGTTTTATTCAACCAAAGTTAAGCAATTGATTTATACAGTTGGCAAGAAGATAACTATGAGATAAATCAGGAGTTAAAACCATATATCAATTTGGCTGGATTGTTTTTCATGCCAAGAATCAAGAATCAAGAACCAAGAATTAAGGAATAACATGTATATATAAGAGACAAGAATAATTCATTTCCATAAGAAATCAGATACACAAGGGAGTGAATTGATAGAAGATGTTGAAGATAAACTGATGAAGGTTAAACTTCATACAGTCCTGATCAATCAAGCTAAGGGAGAGCTAAAGAATTATACAGACACTGACACACAGTGAAGCACAACATCATAGAGTAGAAAGAGTTAAGTATAAAGGAATTGAATTGATACATTGATCAAAAAGGTATTGTACATAAATAGATCTAAATATCTGCAATTCAAAGTTGCATTAGAAATAGGTCATTGTGTTTTAGTTTAACCATTGAAGCATTAAGTCTCTTAACAGAGTAGGACTTAACAATCTTTTATAATTGAGGTATATCCTAACAGATTACCAAAAGGTTGACTCATGATAGTAGCATCAGTTTTACCTAAAGCCTATTGATAGTCTAAGAAGGAGGCTGATTCAAGGATGGTAGTAAGATTAGCATAAAGCCTATTGATAGTCTAGAGGCTGATTCAAGGATGGCAGCGTAGATGCCAGATACTTAGTGACAATCTATGTATAAAAATCCTCTAACAAGGTCACACCTAACCATGTGTTTGTAACCTTTAACAGGGTTGGCTCCTAACAGGGCTCACTTTAGAAAAGTGAAAATTTGGGGTACCGGTCCCAGTGGTTTTTCCCTTAACAGGGTTTCCACGTTAAAATCCTTGTGTTATGTGTATGGTTTATTACTTTATTGTTTTACATTTCACATAAGCTTTTCTGGATTGATTGGTATACTCTACATATTTACTGAGTATCGGTAAATAAGTTTTACTACTTATAACTTATCAAGAAGAAGGAGGACAGCCAAGGTAAACTGACAGATAGTTATTTATTTCAAGTATTTCAAAGGCATACATCTTGTAGGGAGTTAATAATCTGAGGTGTAGTAATTGGTGGATTAAAGTTTAAAGGATAAATTTATGAGGCCACTGATTCAACCCCCCCCTCTCAATTATTACTAACAATTGGTATCAAAGCTTGTGTGCTTAGAAGGAAGGTTTCAAGACCTAAGTAAAGATCACAAGATGAACAAGCGAGATGTGCCCAAGTTGAACAAGGACAACTTTGCTTCATGGAAAAGTAGGATAAAGCTTCACTTATCAGGTATTGGCAATGATATTACTCAATACTTAGATACTGCATATGTGTTTCCTACAAGACC